>JARFJB010001945.1:3210000-3410000 GCA_036346205.1 Vesta saturnalis
CACACACAACACACAACACACACAAACAACACACACACAAAACACACACAAAACAACACAACAAAAACACACACACACAAAAAAAACACACAAAAAACACAAAACACACACAAAACACAACACAAACACAACAACAAAAAACAAAAACACAAACACACAACAAAAACAAAACAAACACAAACCACAACAACACACAAAAAACACACACAACACACACAAACACAAACACAAACAACAAACACACAACCAAACAAAAACAAAAAACACCCACAAAACAAAAAACAACACACAACCCCAACAACACACAAACACACCAAAAAACACCACACAACAACAAACACAACAAACAAAAAACAACAAAAAAAAAAAAAACAAACACCAAAAAACACAACACACCCAAACCCCCCCCACAACCCAAACACCCCACACCACACACAAACAAAACAACACACAACACAAACAAACCCAAAAACAACAAACACACATACATAAACAAAGAACAAAAATCACCAAAAAACAATAATAAAACAACACCCATCAAACAAAAACAACTATAAAAAAACACCAACACAAATAAAAAAACAATCAAAAATATCATACAAAAATATAAAAATAAAACACACAACACAAATCACAAATACACACATCCCATACACACACACACTCACACAACACCACACCACACAAAACATCAACACACACACACACAACACAACACAAAAACACTATCACACACAAAAACACACACAAAAACATCACAAACACAACAACACAACACACAACACAACAAAACACAAACACACCCACAACAACACACAACACAACAATTCACACACCACAATAACATCACACACAACAAACAAACAAACACACACACACAAACACAATCACAAACAACACACACAACCCAACAACACAAAATCACAAACAAAAAAACCACACAACACAACACAAAACAACAACAAAAAAACAACAAACAACACAAACACACACACAACACAACACACAACCACAACACACACACACACACACACAACACACACACACACAACACACAAACACACAACACACAACAAAACCACACATTACCAAAACAAAAAGAAACAAAAAACACCAAAATAAATTTAATAACAACACACCAACCCAACAACACAAAACCACAACTAAAAAAACAACCAACACAACAACACAACAAAACAAAAACAAACAAAAATAATAAAAAAACAACAACACCAACCAACACACACACACACACACACACACACACAACACACACACACACACACACACACACACACACAACACACACAACACACACAACTCACACAACTCACACACACAACACACACAACACACATACACACACACAACACACACATCACACAACACACACAACACAAAACACACACAACACACACACACACACACAACACACACACACACACACACACACACACACACACACACACACACACACACACACACACACACACACACACACACACACACACACACACACACACACACACACACACACACACACACACACACACACACACACACACACACACACACACACACACACACACACACACACACACAACACACACACACACACACACACACACACACACACACACACACACAACACACACACACACACACACACACACACACACACACACACACACACACACACACACACACAACACACATTTGCATACGATTTTATACCATTTCATTTCGTTATGTTTACTTCATTTTTATGATAGCAATAGAATGGGAAACTAATAATATATTTTCACGCTCTTGATCATTATGAATTCACTAATTTTATATTATACAACTATTGCAGTGCCTAACTCCCATTTTATGCATAGCCACATAATATTTTTTTGGGTCCGATTTCCTATATGGGGCTCTTATTAATAGAAATACTTCCGATACTCAACGACATACATTTATTGCAATCACTAAATCAATATTACATAAAATTATTATTTCTGTATATTTACAATGTAGATATTTAATTTTTAATAATTTTTGTAAAACTATTTATGCAGAGCAGTCCCAAAATTCGCAACATTTTTTAATGCATGCTAGTTCCCCCTCTAGTTTTCCTTCCTCTGCCCGTGGGGTCTACAACTCCGAAATCAGCTGCGCCGTTCCCCTAGGTGCGGTCACCAGTTTGCTGAAATACATTAAAATTATCAACACACGAGCCCGAATTTCGATACTTAGAACAAATATTCCTCTGATAGAATAAGCGATTACCAATAATATTCACTTAGATAACAGGAATGAAAACTCCCTTAGAATAGAGGTTAATTTGTTTCTCTTAAAATTTCGATAGCAATTAGGAAACTCTCCCCTAACGGGATTCGAAGTTACTAATGGGAATTATAGTGAACTTAGGATACAAGGATCCCTTAATTTTTTTCACAAAGGCATACGATAGATTTTTGAGAAAGGTTTATATCATGTTATAAGAAGTATGTGTTAAAAGTCGGGTATGTCACTTCCTTAACCCACAAAATATGAATGTAGAATTAAAGCATTTTTGCAATAGAAATTCGGTTATTGACTTTTGCACTAATCTCAAAGTGTGGTATCAAAGGTATATAGTTAACGAAGTGACAGTTAAACTGGAAAAGTTTCAGGAGGAAGGATCGGGGTTTGCTCTGAGTGGAATTTTTTTCTTTTGTAAGTAAACATATATAATTCCGTTCCCATCAGGGGCGGCATTTTAATTACATCACAGTTCCGCGTTTTATTACGCTTACGACGGCCGTCGTTAGTATTAAAAATAATGATAACTTTTGCTTTCTTTGGTCGGTGACCTCCGCTTTGTATCCTGCAAATAGAACTGCCGATGAATAGGTAGCTATCCCCATTTGGATGAAGTTTTAAATCGCGGTAAATTTCCGATTAAATTATCAGATATAAAAAAAAATCTAAAAAATAAACCGCCTGTCTATAAATTGACACCGCATAGTAAAAAAGAACGTAATGCCATGATAAGTGATAATCGTAACGATGATTTTCCCACGATAAGTTTAGTAGTGCTATTCTCTAACGAGAACGGTATACAGGGGGCAAACGCTAACAACCCAAGTTACCACTTTACGTGGATCAAGAACATGTTAGCGTTGTTGTCCTCCCAACTTTCCAATCGAGAGTACAAAAAATTCTTTTGCAACATATATTTAAATTGTTTGTCCTCTAATAGTCTATTAATGAAACACTCTATTGACTGAAACATCCAATTTATTTATCTAGTAGCCTTATTTGGTTGCGTAGTAAAGAGAATCGTTAAGCAGTGTCACTATACTGTCATTGCAGAATATATTCTTTAAAAGCTATCAGTCGGTTTCGTCAAACTGGTGAATACACGCGACGTGCTGATCAGGGAGACCACGTGTTACCAATCAATGTGATAACGGTTTCATAAATCCAATAGCATTACGAGATCGTAGCGTACCTTCTACCGTTATTAGCCGTAGACCTCAGGATGTACGTGATACTATAGCCTCTGCACGAACGATCCAGCGTAGGTTACAAGAATGAGGATCGATGTCAAGAAAACCAGTTGCATGTCGTCTTTTAATTCCAGCTCACCGCACAGGGTGATTAAATTTTGCTCATGAACGCAGGACACTGGAGAGCAGAAGAGTGGATGCGTGTATTACTCATGGGCGAATCGCGCTTTTGTCTAAGTTCACCTGACGGACGTGAACGTGTCTGGAGGAGGCCAGGTGAACGATTTGCCAAATGTTGCATATCTCCTAGAACGCCCTTTGGAGGAGGTAGTGTCATGGTGTGAACTGGGGTATCATGATATGCCCGCACGGACCTAGTGATGATAAACGTTCTTTAACCGCTATCCGATATATCCAACAATGTTTAGCTGATCACGTGATACTTTGCCTCACTTAATTATCATGTTGTTAGTTAAAATCTATTCACATAGCATAAGATAATTTCATTAAATAATTTGGTGTTTTATTGAAACTGGACATAAAATGGCGGCAAATACATTAGTCATGTTGTCACAAGTTAACTTTGATGTAATGACATTTTCGGTATGACAAAAATGAGAAACATATAACGACAAACGAAAAAAATTAAAACATTTTTATCATTATAATACCGAATAAAACATACATTAATAAATAAATAGTCATCTGTGTTCTCCTAAAATATTTTGGATGGTGGTTCGACATATATCCAAGTCTCTAGCTATCGTTCTGGTGCTTGAATGAGGGTTAACATTTACATAAGCTAAAACATCAATAACATTTTCCTCTGTTCTACCTCTGCGTTGTCTTCGGTACACAGGAAGATTCACATTTCCAGTAGTACGCACACGGTGTGCAAGTCGGAGAAAAACTCTTCTGCTGTGATGCCGTCTGTTTGGGTACTGCAGTGCATACACTCTAGCAGCAACGGTTGCATTTCTCATACATTCAAAATAAACTGCCAACGTATCAAATGCTTCTTCATTCGTAAGAATCATTTTGGTACGAAAAGATAAAGAAAGTCTATTAAATGCAACACGATGAATAATTTTTGACATATGCGTGAAAATCGTAGCTTGCTTGTTTTCAACAGGGAATTTATTTTATACCTTACATGGCCCTCTTTACTAATTTTGTTGTCATCAGTAAATCGTAATTCATGTTTTAAACTGTATTTGTTGTTGCTGGGCAAATATCGGTTTTTATTGATATTTTATGCTTTTGATTTACTAACACATCGCTTGAAAACAAATATAACATTCTTATATAATTAAAAAAATGTTAGATTTATCACATTATTATTTTATAATTTGTTCTCATTGTTAGTAGCGATAGCACTACATTTAGGTAATTTAGCGGCAACCATAACGTTAGTACGATAACAGTTTAAATTACTGCAGACCAATGTAAGATCTTTTCATCCAGGCTAAATTTAATAATTTCCGTTAACGCTAACTAGCCTACTAGACGTTGGAAGAACAATTCCCGCCATTTACCTGTTTCTTACGATATCTCAGGATAGCAAAAAGTTATCGACTGGCAGTTTTCACTGTTTTATTACTAATTTAGTCTACTTTTTAAAGACCTACTTAAATTTTTATGCTTCCATTTAAAATTGTAAAGAGAAAACACACTATTAAAAAAATATTAAACAGCGCCCTCTAGCATTTATGTTATTAATCAGATTGCTTCAAATTTACAAATTTTCTATTGCTTAACAAAAGCTCTTTCAAACAACATCAAGTTTATTAAAATGGGTCAAGCACAACCTGAATTAAAGGCGTTTTTTCGTAACAAGGTTCCCACTCTCCCTATCCCTTATTTGAAGAGATCGACTAAAGCTTGTCAAATAAAAAATATGCAGAATTATAATATTTAATATGCCCCTTAATTGAGTAAATTTTGAAAAATTTTGCTTTTTTAAATTTTAACTGTCAAATACGCCCTCTAGCGGTGGACCTACAATTCTGAAAACAATTTCCAGGCGTTTCTCGAGGTCACTTTTGTTATAAACAATTTTTTCCCGAACCTGTGCTATAATCAATTCCTGAGATATGGCCGACGGCCGTTCTTAGTTGGCCACCCGGTACAATGATACAACTCAAGAAATGACGTAGAATTTAATTTTTCAAATAATGAAAGTATTTGGAAGATAAATGGGCAATAACTCGTGGATATTAGTGTGCGCTAGAAAAATAAAAAATACAATTACAAATTCATTCAATGTGAAAATATTACCTTTTTAAACACTTATAAGTACGCACCAAAAGTATAACTCCTTTAAGTACCTAAACGAAGATGATGTAACTTTCCGACCTTACACGGAATATTCAAAAACAAAAACACGAAGTTAGATTAAGGTACTAAGTACTGCTAATAGTTTTGCAGTAATACTATGCAGATAGAAACTTAAAATTAAATTAAAACGCCTGCAGTTGCAGTCTTTTAATTCCAGCTCACCGCACAGGGTGATTAAATTTTGCTCATGAACGCAGGACACTGGAGAGCAGAAGAGTGGATGCGTGTATTACTCATGGGCGAATCGCGCTTTTGTCTACGTTCACCTGACGGACGTGAACGTGTCTGGAGGAGAGCAGGTGAACGATTTGCCAAATGTTGCATATTTCCTAGAACGCCCTTTGGAGGGGTATCATGATATGCCCGCACGGACCTAGTAATGATAAAGGTTCTTTAACCGCTATCCGATATATCCAACAATGTTTAGCTAATCACGTGATACCCTTCGCTCCGTTTGTCGGACAAGGCTTTCTTTTAATGCAATATAATGCCAGGTCCCACGTTGTACGGATTGTGACAGAATATTTAGAAGAGGTGAACATTCAGCGCGTAGTCCGGATTTAAATCCAATTGATCACATATTGGCTATGCTAGGAAGACGTGTTCGAAGTCGACACACAGAAACCTTGCCAGATCTGCGAACAGCTCTCGTTGAAGAGTGGGAATCTATTCCTCAAGAAGCAATTCAACACGGCACTGAAAGCATACGACGTCGCGTGGAAGTAGTGATACGCGCTATTAGTTTTTGGATGTTTTGCTTAGGCTACTCGATAAGATAATGTAACGTTCTAAATTGCTAATAAAATTGAAATACCGCAACAGTGTTTTTAAAAATTTGCAGCTTCTCTTAAAAAGCAAATATTGACGTGAATGAAAAAGCATTTTGTTAAGAAGAGGCCTCATTTCAAACCGACACATAATGAAACTAAATTTTATCGCTCAATTTTTCAGGTAGGTTTCTTCCTGTATAGGGATGAAGCAATCATTTTTTTTAGTAACTTGAATTCAGGATAACACTGCGAGACTAAAGTCAATACTCCAAAATCCGAAAACAATTAAAAAGATATGGGCGACCAAAATTAACTTAAATTATCTTTTCCCGAAATTTTTTGGCGGGGAGTATTTATATCAATCACTTTATATTTTGCACCGATCTCCAACTCTTTCTAGTGCTTTGAAAATTGCAGCAGTAGGGTAATCTGAATCTGATGATGAAGAATTTGTACTATAAGGAGATGCTGTCCATTTTTTTATATCATTTCAAAACTGATCCAATTGCGTAGATTTTAGTTCTTCTACAAAGCATTTGCACATATTTCCTTTAAATTTAAACACTTTTCACATATCGTTACTCCTGATTCCTTTTTTTTGCTAGCACTTCCAGTCTACTTCACTATAATCAAATACTAATGCCGAAAATTCTTGTTTCAGCTTTGGTCCACTGCTTTTGAACGTACGCCATACATATGTTTTACACAACACTCATTACACATAAAACTATTTTCTTATATTGTTACTCTAAACTCCCCACTATGTTACATTAGTGCAGATATGAACAAGCTGTTTGGTTACCATACATATCTGTTACAACCTTTTTTGTAATAATCACGTCACGTTTCTAACCTACCACGTCACATAAACATAAAATGGGTGAGTGAGCGCGGCTGAGAACCCAATAAACGGTTATGTAACCGCAGAGCACTTGGAGAGCGTGGGTAGTTTTGAAGCGTGGATAAAGAATGAATATATGGTTAGGTTAGTCAGAAAGCAGAAATGAAATTTATTAATCAGAAAGGTGACGAGAAAAAACAAGAAAAGGACGGCACAAGCCTTAAAGAAAAAGATAAATTAGTATTTGGTGATAGAGACCCTGTAAAGTTTGAAACAGGAGCAGAAGCAAAAAAGCAGGACAAGAGAATAAACAACAATTCTCCCAGTAACCGTAGTTTATTTGAAAGTTTCAAACAGTGAATCAAATATACTTAACGGGAAGTTCTCCCCAAAAAGGACTAAACAAATTATATGACTTATTCTTATACTTACTATACCAATCGAGTGATTAATGCATTTTCCCCAAAACGAAAATATAAAATCTCGTAGATAACCAAAATATCAAAGTCGCAGTGTATTAACTTGCAACAAATATAAAAAGGTAAAATTGATTAATTCTTAAGATGGCCTAATTCTGGTTCGTTGAATGATCTTTCGTTAGCCTGAAAAAGAGAATGCATTTATCACCCATAAAGTTATAATTTCAAAATGTTGCAAATCAAACTTGCCTCTGTTTTACAAAATAATCACAAAAATTTTACCCAACTCAATTACAGGTAATATTGGAGAAGCCTGTTCAGTTCACACCATTAACCCTAACATGAATTTACAAATAAATGCCCACATAATTAAAATGAGAGCGCCTGTAAACTGAACACTCTTATTCACAATAACAAAAAATGTAGAAGATAAAATTTGAAAGAGCATAAAATTCCGCTTTAAACATGTGACGTAAAAACATTAAGGGGGTTTTCACGGTAAGCTACAACTCTCGAAGTGTGATTTTTAGAAGGTGTGTGATACACAATTGCAAGATAGTTTATAACCTCAAGCTTGCACGCGATTGATCATGCATCAAGTTGTCGCACGTCAATCTAGTCAACGTGGTTCGGTATCTAAAGTCTGTAAAATGAATATTTTCAGTTTTTGGATTAGCGTTTTATATATACACTATTGCCTACATATAGGTATGATTTCAACAAATAAAGCAAGAACGTGCGGTAGTTATCTGAATTTACATTATGCATTTGAAAGTATTCCTCATAACAACCTTCAGGTTAATAATAAATAGAAAATAACGCAACCATGCGTTTTTCACATTTCGAACTTCTGCAATGTCCTTGTTGAATACAATGTAGAAATATGTAGGTATTGATCACTAACGAAAATAATTATACTAGTCTACTAAAAATCATACAATTCCTCCTACTACAATCAACAAAATATTTATACAGTGAGCAGAAATTAAAAATGCAAATATGGCTTAGGTAAAAAACGCTCGGTCCCGTCGATATTTATTTTCAATTTCGAATTTTCTTAGCAAAAGTGAAATATACAGGGTGTCAAGAAAAGATATGACGTCATCGACATTTTTTTAAATGTCAACCCCCATTTTTTATTGCAGAATTAGGAAGGGTTCATCTTTTTACGTACGAAAAGGTACATGTGGATGATGTTAATACAGGGTGTCCCAAACTTGCGTCCGCGGGTAATACATCCTTTATTCGATGGTATAGGAGAACAAAATTTTGAAGTGTGGTAGAAAGAACTGAGGCGCATATTTTAAAATTATTTTAGGTTATACAGGGTGTTTCGTATATACAGGGTGTTTCATTTATACAGGGTGAACCAAATCCCGGTAATTAAGAAATTCATTTTTAATTTTTTTAAGTGTAAGCCGTGTTTCTTGATTTTTTTCTTATGTAACCTATTCAAAATTTTAAATCGTTTCAAAAACTACCGAAATAAAAAGGAATGACGCCACAACTTACAAAACAATTGATGGAAACTTCTGAAAACATTTTTCATATGCGCCGTAATTTAAATCGCTACAACCTTTTTAGATTTTGTCTCTAGTAGGTAAGATTGGAGACTTTTGGGACACCACCACAAAAACCGGTTTTCCACATTTCCAAGGTTGCCACAAAACCAAGGTCCCACCGTACCAAGGTCAAAAAAGCGCAATGTGTGACCTACTTACATATCATTACCACAAACCCACGGTCACAAACCCCGATTTCCTGTTCCACAACTACAAGGCTAGCTGTGCGACATATCATTACCACAAAACCAGGGTCACAAGCTCCGCTTTTCTGTTCCACTATTACAAGGCTATCCGACCACGCTTTCCTGTTTCACAATTACAAGGTCATCCGCGTGACCTACTTTATGCTTAGCCACCTGCTTGCTACTCTATACCCCACTTGTATGTTTTTTGTCCACTTGTATGTTTTTTGCTCAACCTCACTTTTTTACCAAAATAAAAGAAAAACAATATGTTAATATATTTAATTAATGTATTACTCAGATATATGATTTTCTTTAGGAATAAAACATTTTGGTTTAGTACAAGTGCAAAAGGTCCTCTCGACTTCTGTGTCATTACATCTGCGTGGACGTGCAGTGTGGTGTGATGTTTCTCTGTACTACATATGCATCAGCTTATCATGGTGAGCAGCATGAAGATATGTTTGAACATATACAAAATGTAATGCATGTTTGTTTGTCTAGCAGTCTGTCAGTCGGTCAGTCTTTTTGTCTAGTAGTCTGTCAATCTGTTGGTCTATATAGTCAACGCGCTCAGTCAGTTAGTGGTCGGTAGTGGTCTGCAGCCGCACTATTGAGGATGTCGGTCTTTTTCTGAAAATAAAAACATAAGTAGCTGGAGAAATGTGGCAGTAGGTATACTTACTATGTCTGTCTCGATCACTAGGAAAGACCATGTGTCGAAGAGCTACATTACGAACTCGGATGAGTTCGTAGAGTCCTAATCTCTTCGACAGTTTCCAGTATCGTTTCCAGATGTATAATGGCGTGATCGTACCCACTGAGTACAACGAGGCTTATAACAGTATTCCAGTCAAGGTATAATGTTACAAGCCTAGTGTGGGCTCGGTCCAGCTGCTCCTCCAGAGAGCTCTCCGTAATCACGACATCATAATTCCGGACAAATGGTACTATGGTGGTCAGCTAGAAAACCAGATGCATTAGTATAGCATTAGTGTAAAGGGAATACATACCGTGAATGTTAGACGTTCCCAGGTGATAATGCGATGCGCGTAAAAGAGCCAGTACCACGCAGCAATTAGCAAAAAAGCTGTATTGCTTTGCGCAGCACTGTCTCCTGACGCCATCGAATGCATGATATTGGATACCGGGGGAAGCAGAGTGCGGCCAATAGTCATGGGAATGTGGGTAGCCCAAAACCAGGTGTCTTCAATAATTTCGTCTTCGTCGTCGTGCATGTCAGAGTCATCCCCGTTGTCCTGGACTTCCTGGGCTGCGTCATCCAGTTCCTGTTCACGGTTTCGTTGTACAATAGCCTCGAGGTCTTGATCGCTTTGTTCGAGGCTTTGCATGTTATTTGTTAGAGAGTTCATGAAGTCGTCTTCGTCACTGCTCGCTTCAATGACGACTTCATTGATGAACTCTACGTCTAAGTCTTCGTTGTTGTCGTAGGGCGTCATTGTCATAGTCGTCTGAATCGTAGCTGTAGGCAGGGTCCATTATTACGTCGGAGTCGTAGTCACCAATGTTGAGATAGTCGTTCCCAGCACATGAGGAACAAACCGCCTCAACACTGGAAGACACTGTGCTGCATACATCACTATCGTAGGCAGCATCGTCGGCGTCACTGATAGTGATGACGTCAGCGTTAGGTATGTCTAATGTATTTGTCCTCGCAGCACTGTCGAGCTCCTGTGGAGAATCCAGGACTACGGTCGTCTGTTCATAGATTGTATCGTCACTGGTTGAGCTACCCACGTCAATTGGAGTGGAATAGGGTTGAGGATGTATACCACTTCAGGGGAAGAGGGCTGAAGTGTTGGACTGTAGGGATGGATGGGTAGAGGTGTGGAGGAAGCCAACGGGCTAAAGGTGGAGGGATAGTTAGGGCTGGATGGAAATAGTGTGGAGGAAACGTGAGGTGTTGGAGGGATCTCGGGGATAGGACTTGCCGAAGAAAAAAATGCCTCAGGCGATATAGATTGGTCCACCTGAAAAAAAAAAAAAAAAAGTTACAAATACATCAATAGTGCAAAAAAAAAAATTATGGTCTTACCTGATACATTTCTTCGGCGCCAGATGTAGCAGATGATGGGGAAGTTGGTGTAGCATTCATCTTGATTTTTTTCGTCTGTATTACTTTAGAAGCAGTTGTACGAATGATTTCTACTGTTTTCCTTTCGCTAAATATAGGTGTTTCCCCCACAAAAAACAACGTTTTTCATGCATTTTTAGAGGACATTAAAAAACAGCGTGCTGGATGTCAGTATCTACTCCACCATCTGGCATGCAGGAGGGTTCGTTGCAAAACCAAACCACAGGGAGCAATGTGGTGCAAGGAAGCACTTCCGACGGTAACAAAGCAGTACATAGATATGTTATTGATTCCTTTGCGCAAGCAGGACCATCTGGGGTAAACTCTGTGAAGGATAATGCAAAACCCGGACCATCAGGGTTTAGCAACTCAAGGAAGCGGAAGGCTGACCAACACGATGAACCGGTAGAACCAAAAAACAATGGTGAGAGTGTGCACTGCACAGATTGTTCACTGGATGTACCTAGGTATGCATTCCAAGGACACCTCAGAAGCAATAGGCATAAAGCAAATGTATGTTTCCTTGTCGATACTGGGGTCGAAGTGATCCGAAATGCGTTTAAACAACGCATTGTGTCGTACCGATTGTCTCCATGCAATATTCATACTGATGTGTTCACCTTTATGGCAGACGTGAAAGGGAATGTATTGAAGGTAGTACAAAATCAGTTGCAGAAACACTATTCATTAAAATGTAATGTTGAGCTGTTTGGTTTATACTTTTTGAACAGTAGGGAAAGCACAGAACTGAAATCGTTTCAGACTAAGTATGATATTCTCAGTGTAGGGACGGTGTTAGAAGAGTATTTCCAAAAAATAAGTGAAATATTGGATGCAAAACAATCGGAATTTCAACATAAAGATTCTGGTAAGTGTGAGTCGTGGTGTACTCGAGTATTAACAACTGTTTTAGGGTGGTCCCTGGAGCAATTCGTGTATATAGAGGTAAACCTGCTTAAATTTGCTCCCACAACGGGTTCTTCCTATATGGCTGTCCCCGCCGAAATCGCACATAAACACGCCATAGTCAATGTAAAAAATAATGATAATTGCTGTTTTGCATGGGCTGTTGTATCGGCACTAGTGACACCAACGGGAGTACCACAAAGCACATCTTCTTACCCTGATTTCCAGACGTTATTCGACTGGACTGGTGTACAGTTCCCTGTTAAGCTGACGAATATTTCAACGTTTGAGAGCAATAACAACATTTCCATTAATGTTTATGGGTTAGACGATACCTATCGTGATGGTCAACGTGTCACGGAGGTAGTGGGGCCTCTATACTACACCAAAGCCAAACAGGCAGTCCATGTTAATTTTTTATTATTAGTCAGTAACCAAACAGATAATCAGCATTATGTATGGATAAAAATTTTTCTCGTTTACTTAGCAACCAAATAACTCGGCGGAACGGGGCAATGTATTTTTGTGATGCATGCTTGTATTACTTTAGATCCGAGGAGCAATTAACCCGACACGTGTCACACGACTGTAACTTCGTATATACAAAATTACCGGGCGTGAAACAAAAAAGACATAACCGGGGAATTCTACGCGGAAAATATACTCGCTTTTCGGAACTATCAGAAACAAATGGTTCTACCATTCGTAATATATGCTGATTTTGAAGCGCTCTTAGTACCGGTAGATACGGCTGAACCAGATCCCGAAAACCGTTCACGATAAAAACGTGTAAACACGAACCATACTCGTTTAGTTATTACATTAAGTGTAGTGTAAACGATGCGTGGTCTAAGTTAGAGCTGTATAGAGGAGCAATGCAGGGAGATATTTATAAGACGACTGGAAAGTGATGTAAAACGGATATATAATGAACATTTCAAAGCTATTGTCCCAATGACACCATTAACGGATGAACAGCAGGTTACGTATGAATGCAGTGTATGTTGTTACATATGCGGTAAGCACTTTACGACCGATCCGACAAATCCGAAAGTACGAGATCACTGTCACGTTACTGGTAAGTATCGTGGTGCAGCACATTCAACGTGTAACTTAAACTATCAGGTACCTACATTTCTTCCCGTTTTTCTACATAATCTCAGTGGTTATGATGTTCACCTGTTCATTAAACAGTTAGCGAGTGAAACGGAAGAAATTACCGTACTTCCGGTTAACAGTGAAAATATATAACGTTTGGTAAGCATATTTTTGTTGATGAATATGTAAACAGTCATGGTATCAGGAAAAGAAATACATTAATTTACGGTTCGTCGATAGTTGTAGATTCATGGCTGCATCCTTAGATACTCTATCACAGAATTTATCAGATGATCAATGTATGGAGGTACGGAAATATTTTAGTAATGATAGCGACTTCAACTTAGTGAGAAATAAGGGTAGTTTCCTTATGCGTACGTAGACAGCTTTAGTAAGTTGAACGACATCACGGTGCCATCATATGACAAATTCTACGATAAAATGCGCGATGCAAATATTTCCGATGACGAATACTGTCGCGTTCTACTGGTATGGGATCACTTTAAGTGTAATACACTAGGTGATTATGCTGATATTTATTTAAAATCAGATGTGTTGTTATTGGCTGACGTGTTTGAAAACTTTAGGAGATTATGTATGGGTGTGTATGGGTTAGAACCTGCACAGTATGTCACTTTACCTGGATTGGCGTGGGATGCCATGTTGAAATGTACGAAAGTAGAGCTAGAATTACTGACGGATATGGATATGTATCACTTTTTAAACAAGGTATTCGGGTGGAGTAAGTACTTGTATCAAGCGGAGAAGCATCGCTAATAACGAGTTTGTTCCAAACTATGATCCTAAACAACCGAAAGTGTTTTTACAATATTTAGATGCCACGAATTTATACGGCTGGAGTATGAAGCAATACCTTCCTCACGATGGGTTTATGTGGTTACCTCAAAAGGAAATAGAACACTTTGACGTAGTAAAGATTGATGATGACGCCGATGTTGGATTTGTACTGGAGGTTGATATACATTATCCCCACCATCTGCATGACGAACACAACGATTATCCGTTTTGTCCTGAAATGATCTGCGCACCACATTCCCAGGAGGAGAAGTTAATCCCGAACCTGTGTGATAAGACCAACTATGTTATACATTACCGCTATTTAAAACAATGTATAGAGCATGGCTTAATTGTTACTCGTATTCATAGGGTTTTACGATTTCGTCAGAGTCCGTGGCTAATACCATATGTAGACCTTAATACAGCTCTCCGCAACACAGCACAAAACAAGTTTGAAAAGGATTTCTATAAAATCATGAATAATAGTGTGTTTGGTAAAACAATGGAAAATGTCGATAAACGAAGAGTTATTAAACTGTTAACGCATTGGGAAAATAACGGTCGTCGGGTAGGTCTAGCGCGGTACGTTGCAAAACCGCAATTTAAAAATTTTATTCAATTCACTGATAAATTGTTTGCGGCGGAATTGTCGAAACAGGTAGTTACGTACGACAAACCGGTCTATGTCGGATTCAGTATTTTAGATCTTTCCAAAATTATAATGTATCGGTTTTTTTATGATATCTTACGAGCTCATTATGGCAAGAATGTCACGTTGCTCTATACTGACACGGATTCTTTGATTGTTGAGATAGTAACTGATGATATGTATGCACATGCGAAATAATTTAGACGAATATGATACTTCCAACTATCATAATGAGTTGCATGGTATTCCTACGACTGCTTCCGTCGTTGGACGAATGAAAGATGAGTATGCAGGAAAGCGATTCATTATTTTTATGGTGCTGGATCGAAGTCATACTGTCTGAAGCTTGCTGATAAGGAAGTTGTTAAGAAAGCGAAAGGTGTTAAGAAAGTTATTATTCAGAAAGTGTTGACGGAAGTAGACTACAAAGCGGTCGCGGAGGGTCTGATAAAACAGTAATGTGTAAAATGCTTGTGTTTCGATCAACCTTACATGATATATATACCGAAATGTTAAACAAAATTGCCTTTAGGTCCCAGGATGACAAACGATATCGACTACGTGATACGTGTTCCACATTGGCGTGGGGCATTGGCGAATACCGGAATTGGAGAATGCTGATCCGTTGAGCGAACTATTACAGGTTGCTAAGCAAATGAATTTATATTAACCGGAAGAAGAATAGTTTGGGTACTGACACTTGCTAGTTTTTTCCTATATTCTCTCCCTAATGAAACTTATATTAATAATAAGTTGTATTATTCCTTTAGTTGTTTTAAATATATTAATATTATGTATTAATTCGTTAGTAAGAGAATATATACTATACAAATACTGTGTGATATAAATAAAAAAAACGAAAATGACTATTTACTATTTTTTTATTAAAAAATATGTACAAGACTTATTGCATTATATATATATTATATAAATGATATACAGTAGCCAAAGCACAGTGGCATAATGATTTACAATGAAAGTAACAAACGGGTTGCATAGCAGGAAGAGGTGGACTTTCCTCAAGTTCAATAACAGGCTGGGTCACAAATTTTCTGATGTAATCTGCTTTCTCTCTGCCCTTGACATAGACAGTATCTGTTGGCTGAATCAATCTCTCGAGTATTCTTCGAAAGTGGTGTGGTGGTGTATACCCTTCTTCCCATTTAATACTGTTTAATCTTCCAGATTAAACAGGGTATTTTTAATAATGTTAATAATTTTAGTAATTTTATATTTAGTAATAGGTTGAGTAATAATAAATTGACAATTAAAATGTAAAAATAGCAACATGTATAATGAGCAGTTATTATTGGACAAATTTGTGATAAATTATTGAAATTACACTATACGATTATGCATTATAGTAAGCACAAACTGCTTGTAAAACATGACTACTAACTAGGTACAATAACACGTCATGTAAAACATTGTATATAAAGTGTAATATTATCGAATAAATCAGTTCTGAATGAATCTCTTTATTCAATTACTCAACAGGGTTGTAGGACTAGTCTAATTGGTACGTGACGGCGTCACATTAAACCAACTAATCAATCTCTAATCAGATTGAACAAATACAGTGCTGGTTTTGCATTAACCAAGTAGCTTGACGACGACTCTCTGCATCCAACGTATGCCAGGGATACGGTGATTTAAAACAAAATGGGCAATTTGTTTCCCATTATAAATGGCGAGTTCTTTTGGTATAAACGCTTTTGATATTTGAACCCTTGTACATCGATTATGACGGACATTGTATTACAACTGTCGTACTGCTTTGGTTAACGCGTTGTATGTAACTAAACGATCATGGAGTATAACACAGTATGCGGTCGTATTAGCGGGTATGTTGGCCGATGTTTCAAACTCTACACGAAGAACTACTGCTTTCGATGCAATACTTCTTTTGATTTGAGCAGTCGACCACCATCAGTGGTGCAGCCGTCGTAAATTGAATAGGTGTGAGTAATGGTTGTCCATCTCTTTGATAATATGACATTTGGAATTTAGCAAACATTTCATACAGCGTGGCAAAGCAATTGTTATCATAATTAACATTTAAATTATCATACGGGTAACGGTCGGTGTTGAGGAATACCCGAATATTCTTCAGTGCACATTTATCGAATTTACTCGCATCGTGCATAACATTATTTTCTCGTCCAGTTTGAAACCCTATAATAATGTATCTCGGTGTTTCAATACTAGTCGATGTTTTGATTGCCCATGTATGCTTATCTGTTGTTGGTATAGCGGGATATATGTGGGTTTCCCAACTTCTAAATGCTAGTGGAGTATTCACATTTTTATCAATGTATTTCGTTAGCGCTAATTCCTCCGCTAATGCTGGAACGATGTGTGGAACTTTCCAATAAATCTTATCTATGTTAACTTTTAATGCTTCGTCCACAGTTGAAATTACTGCATCGGTATCAATATTACTACGAATTAATACAAGTTCTTGTCTAATGTTCAAAATCACTTTATTATAATCTTCAGCAAAGCCAAGCAGCATTCGCAAAGGTACACAGACATTAAAATACCCTTGCTCATTTGTTAGTGTGCTGTTTGATGTAGGAAACCAACCGGCATTTTGATGGCGGGCAAGATCATTGGGTGTCAATGATACTAACCCTTTCATTGTAGACGTTAACCCCACCTTAGTTACGGAATCTACCACTATTCCATTCATCTCATATCTAATTTCACTGAATAAAAATGCGATACCATTATTAACGAACCTTGCGGTATTGGAGACAGTGCCATCCTGTCGCAATAATCTTCCCTCTACATAAACATAACTTTCTGATGGTAGAGTGCACATGTCTTCCTGAATGGGTATCCTGATTTCATCATTGTTTCCAAATCTCGTAGTATATGGTTGATGGGTGTGCAGTTCGGAATTAACGATAGCATTATCAACAACAACTTTTCATTAACGTTTAATACACTCATTGTAGTACTGTAAACCGAGACTCTCCAAGAATGCTTTGTTCTGCGCTGTCAACGCTTTGGTCGCTGAACGCTTACTGACTGTACCCTTTCCACACTTCACTCTTTTATAGTTTGTTTTGCACTGGTTACATGCACATGTATTATACCGCGTCACCATATTTTCTTTAAATGTAGTCCTATCGTTATGACTTCTCCGTTAAAATTGACGAGATCTCCGTCTTGGTCTACTATTTTAAGTGTTATTGTTGAAATGGTAGATGTATTTATAGGTAAGTAGATAACATGTTGAGGTGATTCGATTATTTTATATCCCGCTGGTACACTGGGAAAGAATTGATGAATTATGTGTGATGACTCACCATTTTTAAAACTACCACTTGTTATATTGCACTCGATAATTAATGAGTTAATTTTGATGATGTTAATAGGGTTCTCAGAGGTGTACACTTTTTAGCTTGGTAAACAGCAGTTTTATTAAAGCCTAGCATAGGCCCTATCGAATGGACCACATTGAAACTAATGTTATGGGTTGCTTTCATGGTTGCTTTCATAGTATTATTATTTGCTCGTAAATCAATATACCCTTATCGTCTTTCACTGAGTCATTAATATATTTATTCACATCTGCGATTTCGTATGTTCCTGGCGGTATTGTAATTTTATCTCTTCCAAATATGAGCATGTTGTTCTTTGAAGTAACGTTTTGTATAGTATTGAACGATTCAAAACTAGTTAACCCCATTACATATTCCGACTCATTATCAAGAAAAATCGGTGGATTAAATGTGGCTTGCAGGATACTGCTTTTACCGGTGAAGGTAAATGTGTACGACATCACGATCACGTAACAACTACTGACAATCAGAACGAGTAGTCGTATAAAAATCGTAAGACTAGATGACCACAGTTGTATGTATTGAACTCTTGAACCTTAGTAAAGTTATAATCAATTGTGTTTCTGCTACCATCACTTTTAAAATAGTGGACTAATTCGAAGGGTGGTTTAACATGTCCTATACTATCAAAATATGTTATATGTCTATTACGCTTAATATATGCTGTCCAGTGTGTTCCTGATTAGCTTGATTATCCAGATTCACGATACCACATTCATTCCTATGGATTCGTGTAGGTAGCTTATCTCGCATATATATCCCTCTAAAGTAGGGAATCTTTAATTGCTCCACAAATTTTGATAGCTCAACATTACTTAAGGCGTGGCGTGGTAGCTTCAGTGGGAGTTTTTTGAATACGGTTGTAAATATATGCCCAAACCTCGTTTATATGGTTTTAGATATAAACCTTTTCCAACGGTTGCTGCTTCCATTGCTTGATTGTGTCGTTTGGTTTCTTCTAACGTTTTTGTCGCAGCTTTTGCGTCGGTAACCGCTTTTGCAACTGCAGCTGCACCGCCACCTAACGAACCTAAGGCTCCTAATGCTGCAAATAGGGGAATAAGAGGTATGAACCCCTCGTTTTGGTATAGGTAATATTCTGCTCTTGGGTGACATGATTTTTTGTGTTTTAGAACGCTTAAGGCTTGGTGTATTGTAGATCGTAAAGATGATCGAAGTTTACCACCAACACGACGTCGCGCTAGAAGTACCGCTTTGTTAAATGAAATTGGTTTGGGAGTACGCTTTGTTCTTCGTGATTTGCTTCCCATTCTATTGCCTGTCCGTGATCTTCCACCCATCCCCATTTTCCGTTTTCCTTTCATTATTCCAGTTATAGTTAATGCAGCTGCCCTTTCTCCAAATGTAGCGTTTGAGGAACGAAATCTATTCCAAGCTTTTTGTTGCAAAGTTTTATCGGCAATGTGTCGTTGACTTAAATCGTTTGACTGGGAGTATGCAATATCGTGCTCTTTACAGGCTTCGTCCAATTCATTAATACCTTTGTCGCCGCGAGCTAGTCGTTTTTGTAAAGGGTACCGGTCCGCAGTATCTATACCCAGGTATATGCAACTCCACGGGTAATTTATTTATTAAGGTATTAATTAATCCTGAACCCCTTTTCTTCTTATTACACCGAGAAGTATACTTCATACCAGACTGGCTGTCACTCCACTACTAAACTACTTTTTATTGTATGACACGTATATATATTAGTACCATACAATTTGTGGTTTAGTACTATGACGGGCACCATACGCTTCATTCCGCAAGACACAGAATTACCTATTAAAAATTATGACACAGATGATAACAAGGAACTTTACTCTAAACATAGCGGTCTACTGAAAGGAGGATGTAAACGAGGTATAATCGTTGGTCCATCTGGGTGCGGAAAAACAAATGTTATGATTACCTTGTTAGAACATCCAAATGGTTTACGTTTTGAAAATGTATATATTTATTGCAAATCATTATATCAACCTAAATACCAGTACCTACGAAATTTACTGACACCCATAAAAGAAGTCGGGTATTTCGAATACAGTGATAATAGTGATGTTATATCCCTAGTGATTCCCGTAAAAATTCAATAATGATTTTCGATGATGTAGCGTGTCATAAGCAAAATGAAATAAGAGATCATTTCTGTTTTGGCAGACATCGAAATAATGATTGTTTCTATCTGTGTCAAACATATTCTTCAATTCCAAAACAGCTTATACGTGATAATGCTAATTTACTTATTCTTTTCAACAAGATCACACTAATCTTAAGCATGTGTATGATGATCACGTTAATGTCGATATGTCCTTTGATAGGTTTAAAGATTTATGTTTTTGTTGCTGGCAAGACAAATTCGGTTTTATTGTTATTGATAAAGAAAGCGATGTTAATACAGGTCGGTACCGTAAGAGATTTGACTGTTTTATAGCATTATAAATATGGTAGCAGTATGGAACATATGCAGTCGTAATGAAGGAGCGCTTAGTACAAGACATTTTGCGTGCTCGCAAGAGCGTGCAACAAAAATATGCGAGTTTGAAAGAAGATACCGCTCTTACAGAACGTGCAATAGAAGCACACTTTAAACCTATTACACAACCATTAAAACAATTAATTACTAAAATGATGGTTCTCTCATCAAAGCTGAACCCCTTACGCCAGAAGCTGTCAAAATGAAGTCATTGCACAAGAAACTGAAGTTTTTACATCACACACCTAAAACAGCTGGATTACGGAAGGCTCCACGCACTCTTGTTCCCGCAACCATTGCGCAACCTTCGCAGGAAACTGTAATTGCTGATACCACTAACGATGATGATGTGGAAATTCCTACTTTACAACAATTGAAATCAGAACTGTTAGCTGCTGGATCTCAACCCGCCTTTGAAGATTATCTAAATCAATACCAAGGATTAGCTAAGTACTACGTTGAAGGTATATTTAGAGATACAGAAGACGAGTATGACTTAACATATGGCGTACATTTCATTCCGGAAGAAGAGAAATTTTTATTGGTGATGCTGAATTAGACTTTATTGGTGAAAACCTTCATATCACTCTTCCTGATGGATCCTCCCTAGACTATGAAGGAACACCGGGATTATATGAACTACTTTTTAAAAAATGCCTACGGGGTACAAAAAGAGTGACCTACAGCAATACAATGACATATTGCGTCGTACTAATGCTGCCCGACGTAATTATAACTCGACAGACCAAATCCGAGGAACTAATAGTAAAAATATGTGGAAATCATTAAACCATTACTTCAACCTAGAAAACGGTCAGCTACATCATCTATTGTCCCTCCAACCACAAGATCTCGAACAACTTCGATCTCCAAAAGAGGTGGTGGCATGCAACTATTGCGATACAATAACAAAGCTATTGAATTTGTACCGTGGAATAACCCGAATAAGTTAGTAGATTGGCTACGGAAATTATTAGGATCAATGTCGACAGGAAATACTAGCAATCACAACGAAGTAGTATATATAATTGATGAACTACGTGAAGCAAAAGTAATACAGTAACAGCTCTTGTTATAAACCTATTACTATATCCTTTTCATTTCATTGTTACACCGACTACCACTAAAGGCAGTACTACATGTCCATCAGTTATGCCAATAGATAAATTTGGCAGACATCTTCATCATCAAATGACAGTGGATAAATTTGGAAAACATATTACTCAGCATCGCAGTGATGCTACGAAGCAAAGTGATATATATTACGAAACTTATTTTACCTTGCAACGTGTCTTGCAACAGACAACAGTAGATATTCCATTGGGTATCAATGGTAGATATTTCTTTCCTACAGAGGGAAAAATATTGCATTGTAAGTGGTTACCTCGAGATATTCATCTTCGAGTGGATACTGTAATATATACGACACCGCTGTTTCTAAATAATAAAACTATTCGTAAGGAAGGTGTGATTCAACCTATAATTCCAAAAGATATCACTTTCGACAAAGAACAATTATTCATCCTAGAGATTGTACTACAATCCAAAGTAAAAATGAGTAAATCCGATGTTGTTGAAGAACTGCACAAACCAGCAAGGAGAAATTTTCCGCGACGTTGTGTAGTACTAAAAGGTTTAAATGATCTCTTTCAAGCTGATTTAGTGGAAATGATACCTTATGCTCATGTGAATAAAGGATTTCGATATATTTTAGTAATAATTAATGCCTTCTCTAAATATGTCTGGGCTTTCCCCATCAAACGCAAGAATGGTAAACTAGTCGCGGAGGTAATGGATAAACTGCTATCTGGATTGCAAAAGATGCCTACGCATATACAAACTGATATGGGAACGGAGTTTTATAATGCAGAATTTAAAAAGTAATGAAAAATTCAATATCAATCATTACAGTAGTTATTCCACCTTGAAAAGTAGCATAGTCGAACGTGTCAATCGTACCCTTAAAGCAATAATGTGGAAAACATTCAGCATGCAAGGATCATATAAGTGGCTATCAATCTTGCCTCAAATTGTTACCGATTATAATTCAAGAAAGCATAGAACAACCGGATATAAACCGGTAGATGTAACGGAAAAGAATGCTGCAGATATTTTGCAACATTTAAAATGTCAGAAAGTTCTTGACCGTAAAACACCTAAATTTAGAGTGGGGGAACATGTACGCATTAGCAAACATAGAAGCATATTCTCTAAGGGGTACACACCTAATTGGAGTTACGAAGTCTTTCGAATATCAACAGTTAAACGTTCAAGCCCACTCACCTACACATTACGTGATAGTCGAGATGAAGAGATTCAAGGTCGGTTCTATGAGCCCGAACTACAAAGTGTTAAACATCCAGACATTCATCTAGTTGAACGTGTCATCCGACGTCAAGGGAATAAAGCTCTCGTTAAGTGGTTGGGTTTTGATACTTCTCACAACTCCTGGATTTCTACCAAAGACATTGTGTAATACGCTAATTAACCTTAATTATATATACTGTAATATTAATATGCAATAAACAGATCTTTTTTTACTTTTTTATTACTACTATCCTATACATATACATCACTACATACTACTAAAGCGTCTGACAAACACACACTCACGATGCTGTTTTTCGAGAATTGGTGAAATTATATTAGCACAGTCGCCTATTCTTTTTTAAATCGTGCAGAATCTCTAGCTAATTGTTCCCATTCTCCTTTTCGCGCATGCCTGTAAGCCAACTCCCATACTACTATGTAGTGAACTACGTTTTGGACTCATTAATGCGCACCTTCTTCACTGGGTGAGTCGTCATCTGATGACTCAAAATTCGGTAAATATCTTTCTATTTCGTGTATAAATTGCTCCAATGATATTTCTTTAAGGTCTTCTATTAATCGCTTTATACAACAAATACACTCTATATCGCCTACATGCGATGTTAAGTATTTTTCACAAAGGCGTATTCCTCCCCCATACTTATTAACTAGATTATTTAAATAGTCATCACTAAATCTACCCATTCCATACACTTTTTCATGATCAGCATCGAATTCTAATGCTTGTAACTGGCATATTAGTCTTTGGACTGCACTAACACAATCTACAGCTTTAGGCCACGACTCCGCACTATAACACATCCACATATTGACTAACATCTAATACTATCCACTATTGACTACAAGCGTTACCCCCTTTGAGTTATAGGATTGGTAAGATCCATATCCATATATAGTTTCTCCTTGGCAAATACTTCCATTTCCAGAAGGCAGGCTATGTTGACCTCAAATACATCACGCAATGGACCTATAACTTGGTGAATGTTACATTCAGGAATTGTCGCTGTCGACTGTATTAGGTTTTATAAAACTCTGGAAAGTTCACAGTATCTGCCAACTCCAATCGGTAATATATTATCTTCAAAAGCTTCCATAACTGTTCTATAGACTCCCATCCTAAATAGACATCAATTTCGTCACTATCACAGAGGCGTATAATTTTTTCTTGTTAATATTTTCGTACGAGACAGTCTTCGATCCCAGTTTGGTAGGCAGCCATGTTCCTTCAGGACTGTAGAAATAATTAGTAATCACCCCTTGATTATCCATAAGTATACGCCATTCCTGCTTGTCAAACACCACTCCACCACTCTTCGTTCCACCTAGTTTTACGACTGGCTCAAATCCAAATTTGGGTGATAGACCGACACTAACAAACTTTGTTTTACTTTTATTTAAGAAATAATGCACATTATTAAGCAAAATATCGCAATATTTACTTGAACTTATAGCACCGAGAATCTTCGCCTTTTCTATGGCTTGACGTACGATGTTATCCATTATATACGATACTGACTTTACATACATTCCCTCTCTTTTATATATGACACTCTCCCCACTATGTACCCTCCTCAAGGCTACTTACGTGACCTTCACGATTGTACCACACATTGCTTTAGCGGTCTTGTCGGTTACACCTTTTCAAGGTTTTCTTTTCGTTCCACTACTTCAAGGATTCACAGCCATACTTATTCACCACATTTCCAAGGTCTCACATTTCCAAGGTTGTTCCACTTTGCCATATTTCGTTTTTTTTCCAACCTTATATTCACCACATTTCCAAGGTCCCACATTTCCAAGGTTGTTCCACTTTGCCACAACAAGTTTACTACACAAGGTTACATACTCCCACTCAGTTTTCTTCATATACTTAAAGGGAGGGGTTTTTACATATACCATAGTTACCGATCTTCACTATGTCAGTTACTCCAGTGCAAGACGATTGGAAGACAATGTACCAACCACAAACCCTATTTCAACTTAGTACGCGACGGACATGTCAATTAATTCCGAACTGGGTAAATTTTGAAAAGGAAGGAATACTACCGGCTTCCATAAACAAAGTGCTACGAAATAATTATGAACTGGTTCAGTGGAATTCAGCGTGGTATACCGAAATGAGCAAGGTAATACGCGAGCACTTTGCGGCAAGTCGTGTAACAGCATATGCCCACATTGTATCAATACATGTTCGATACCATCTGGTGGACTTCATGAATTTGTGTCATTGCTGTTTCGCTCGATTGAAACCAGGAGATTACCGCGTACTGGACCATCATATGCATATGGAGCGGTGGACTGCGCGATACTACCTGTCGCACGAATATTATTGGTGCTCGTCGTAGGGCACCTCTCACACAGTTATACGATGTGTACGATGATGACTCATGTATACTGTGTGATGAGGTGTGCTACGTAGACGAGTAGTCTTTTTTTACTGTATCTATTGTATATATTGTACATATTGTATATATGTGTTGTATATATTGTATATATTGTATATATATTGTATATATTGTATAGAATACATTATTTCCTGTCAGTATCTTACTGATTTCGCTGATGTTAACATGTGTGACCCAAACTTTTATTATCCTCAGTATTACAACTGTTTCGATAAACGCTTACTAACGTATCGAACATGGTCTGGAGTTCACTCACCCTCATCGCTTGCTGCAGCAGGATTCATTTCCACATCTTCAGACGATACGGTTGAATGTTTCATGTGTGGGGTTAGAATAAACCGATGGCAGCCAGATGTCAATCCGTTACAGGAACATCTACGATGGGCACCACATTGCACTTATGCTCAGCTCCTCGCACCACGTCCGCGCAGATGTACTGAAACGGAAGTGGAGAGGACCTTCTGCACTTGTACTAAATCAAAATGTTTTATTCCTAAAGAAAATCATATATCTGAGTAATAAATTAGTACATGTCTGTCTACATCAATTAAATATATTAACATATTGTTTTTCTTTTATTTTGGTAAAAAGTGAGGTTGAGCAAAAAACATACAAGTGGCCAAAAAACATACAAGTGAGTAAAAAACATACAAGTGGGGTATAGAGTAGCAAGCAGGTGGCTAAGCATAAAGTAGGTCACACGGATGGCCTTGTAATTGTGAAACAGGAAAGCGTGGTCGGATAGCCTTGTAATAGTGGAACAGAAAAGCGGAGCTTGTGACCCTGGTTTTGTGGTAATGATATGTCGCACCGATAACCTTGTAGTTGTGGAACAGGAAAGCGTGGTCGGATAGCCTTGTAATAGTGGAACAGAAAACCGGAGCTTGTGACCCTGGTTTTGTGGTAATGATATGTCGCACAGATAGCCTTGTAGTTGTGGAACAGGAAATCGGGGTTTGTGACCGTGGGTTTGTGGTAATGATATGTAAGTAGGTCACACATTGCGCTTTTTTGACCTTGGTACGGTGGGACCTTGGTTTTGTGGCAACCTTGGAAATGTGGAAAACCGGTTTTTGTGGTGGTGTCCCAAAAGTCTCCAATCTTACCTACTGTCTCTATCATACAGAATAATTACCGAATTTATCCGCGTTTTCACACTGTATAATATGCGGAATGCAGGTGTATAAAGAATTTAGAAATTATTTTGGACTATTTCCGGTATCATCACTTCATAATAAAATTTATTTAATTTTGACAACATGGCGTTCCAACATTCGTTATCTTGGACAATCTGAAAAAAGGACATTGAGATATAAAATTCTTATGTATTAATGTTTCGATAAGTAACTTACTGTGTCAACTATAATACCAAAAGGTGTCTACACCACAAAATAGCAAAAAGCAGCACCACTGATTGCCAACTGGCTTTGTACTCGATTATAATATTTATCCTGTTTTTTTCAGTTTGTAGGTGCCATCCATACATTCCACCAAAAATTAAATTTTTTTTTGGGCAACACCTTTTGGCGAAATGTGTCTGCTGGAGTAAGGACATTTTATCTCTATAATTTCTCCTCCAGGTAATCGTCCATCTGGACTGGCCCCTAAATGTGGAAATTCGGGATGCACGAAATGCCAAGTTTTTCTTTAAATTTATTTTGTGCAATGGGTTCATGATCTATGCCCCATCTGGTAGTAGCCGATCCGGTAAATGCAGAATTCAAAATTCGTTTTGCTAACGTTGTCGGATCCGTGCTCGCCCTGAGTTTACAGACTGCTCCAAAATCACACGCTGTAAGCCTATACATTTTTTCGCTCTTCCATACAGGATTGCTGCATTGTCCTCGGGTTTTCATTTCCAATTCTTGGACATTGGAAGTCGCGATTAGGCGCAACAGTTCCTCTTTCCTTTGTTCCATTGTACTGGTACTTAATTCTTCAACTGCTCCATAGTCAATATCGGTACCAGTAATTCCACTCTTCTTTTTTGGCATTGTATGGAAAAGTTGTTTTCTTGTTTTATTGTATATTCGTCGTTGTCTCATCTTTTCTATATACAAAGCGTATTTTCCCGGACTTTTTGTAGTCATTCGTTTATGGACCGTAGATATAGCCTTCTCGCGTTCGTTTAACTGAAGCGCCGCAGCTCGGCATCTGATATAACTATTCTTTATGCTAAAATTGATACGCTTTCCTCCAATGAATTTTGATACCACAGCATTATAGCATTCTGCTGCGTTGTTGTTTCATATTCAACAGCAAACTGAATTCATTCTGTTGTAGCCTATTACCGCAGGACGGTATATCATCCATTAGGCCACAGTTTTGAAAATCTGATATATAATTTACGTCACCCTCCTTGCTGCCCGTACAAAAATATGCATCGCATTGTAGATGATTTCCAAACACGTGATGAGGGCAATTGGAAATATCAGATTTTAATCCAGCAATTTGTTGCTCAAGTGTTCCTTCTTCTTTGCGTCGATACAGTATTGCTTTTTTTATACGAATTCTTCACCTCTGAATGTTGGCGGTTCTAAATTGAGGAGCAACAATTTGATTAGTGCTACTTTTCCTTTTGGTGCACAGCTCGCGTAGTTTGGTACAGTAGTTCCGCAGAAGGTGGTTAGTGCATTCTATTTTGTTAATTACCACCATAAGGTCTCTCAGTGCAAAGCTTCTTATGTACACTACTATCTCCATCACCAACTATTTTGACATATTTCAATTTATGCATTTCAATGCTGGATTTGAAACCCTCTAGTACTCTGTCGGATTCCATTCCAGTTGAAGTGCTTTGCCAGTTTTTATAACAACGATGGTCTGTAGCTGTCACATTTTTCGTGGCTAGAGCAGATTGCACAGTACTTATTTCTGGAGGCAACGAACAGTAGTTTTCCAGTTTTAGCTCCAACTATACATGCCTAAAATATTGAATATTAGTGGTATTGATACTAACGTATTCTATGCAATTTACTATCCCAGAAGATGCATCGTAATTAACCTTATACGATCGCTTCGAGCAAGCCACGTCGGCTATCACTGTTATGAGACCATTACCAGCGGCATCTACATCTCCAATTTCCCTAGCTAACCGCAATTCTTCCTGTCCAGCTTCTTCCATTGCCACCCATGAAGTATCTAAAATGGTTTGCGAAACTAATTCGTGATATTTTGAATACTGTCGTGTAGTCATCGAAGGGAAATTTAAATTAGCATGTTGTTAAGACAGTTGTGAATGCCCACATCCAGTAGATATTGCAGCTAATACAGATGCAGAGTTTGCATCCATAGATGTTACACTTCCATGTGAAGGCTCTGCGACACTCGTTTTTCTATATTGCACATATTACACTTAAAGACAAATAAACTTATTAAACCCTTTCTGATCTCGCGAATAAATTTCATGTTAGAAAAACGGCAATCAAACGGCTTATGGTCATCAAGATCTGTAATATTGTGCAAAAAATGTTGTATATCTACTACTCTTTTCCCGTCTGCAAATGGCTGAAAAGCTTGTTTTTTAATTTGTAGCGTTTCTGTTACCGTTACTGGGTAATTAACGTCTTTAGATGCCGAAGGCCTGCAAATATGTATTCACATTATTGATTTCCTTAATATCCAATAGTCAAAATAATAAGTAAACCTGGGCGAATCAGGACTTCTACTGTTGCTCGCATCAGACTTCAGTTGAGGATCATCTTCTCGATATATGCCTGTGTCTGAGGATGCTTTTAAATCACATGCTACTAAATATAATCAATTTTACAAAATGTATAGATACATATGTGAACATGGCTGTAGATGATTCAATATGAGTATCAGAAGTGTGAACTGTCGCTTCTTCTAAATCGTGAGGATCAACCCTTACTTCAGTTCTAAGTTTTTTTCTTACTTCAACGCCCAGTTGCGATAATCTTATTTTAAAATTGTAATTAAAAGGTACCCACCTCACTTTTTAAGGTCGCAAAATGTACAGCGTAACTTTAAAATGTGTGCAGGTATTTTACGTGATGATAAACGAGAATAAAAGTTTACGATTCAGCTAATAATGCCCTATCCGAATGTTAATAGTTTGCGAGAAAAATGAAACAGTCACTTTTTTTGAGAACTGTTTTTGTTTTATTTAGCGCCCAGAAGAAGCAGGCCAGGTGCCACAGCTGTTGGCAGCATTAGATCTGGTGGCTTCAATGGTGACGCGAAACGTTGCCCATTGGAATTTATTTTAGAACAGACATGCGCACAAAACATCTGTGTGTTCTGTAGACATGTGTTATTTATAAAACCAAGTTTACAGAAAGTTTGTATATCTATTTTAGATTAGAAAAAAAATACTACTGTAACCTAACAAAAAAAATTGCATGTGGCGGGATTCGAACCCGCACCAACCACGTGGCATGCGACCGCTAACGCTGAACTACTAGCGCTCTAGCACTTTACATTGAAGCAAGTCTGTTCTAAAATAAAATCCGATGGCTACTCATTTTCACAAGACAGATTGTTTTGTCACTTGTCATACTAGTCATTCATTTTTCGTTATCCGAATCTTGCTATTTATTATGTCGTTGTTTATAAAACCACTAAAAACCCTACTTCATTCAATATTGTCGCAACCGAAATCACATGTTGCACCAGGTTAGTAAAGAGTGTGCGAGCCTCACCATAAAGCATTACAGTGTCCGTTTACTGAATGTGAATGTGACAAAAACTGACGTTTTATTTAAAAAATGAAAAGGAATGAAACAATGTAATATACAGTCTTCTATGAATTTTTATGCTCTTTTTTCTGAAATTCCAGGGCATCCAAAACAATTTTTAGAACAATTTAAACACTTTTTTCTGGTAAACTATCAACATTTACATAAGGTAATAGTGATCGGATCATCTCATTTTGTGGGTATTCTTCGCTGGCTTTGTAAGTTACCCTGTACATACATAATTATTAATTTTGAAGAATGTAGGTAGTTGGAATAATCTTTACTACGCATTAACGTATCAGCTTGAAAGTGATAAGTGGCATACTTTTTATATCGCTTTTCGGACTTTTATATTTATATTTCTTTTTTTGTGGAATTTTAAAAGTTTATGTTTATGTCCCACAATCACTTTATAGGTATATATAAAGACGCATACACATAAACAACCACACTGATGAATATAAAAATACGTCTCTAGGTATACTTAGATAATACCATACAGGCACAACACACTATAAAGCATGTTCAGTACGTACGTACCACTAATATCAAGAGCGTGAGTACTAAGGATGTCCGTCCGCATCGCGATGATCTCAAATACCTACGCCCTGAGATGTGGAAGCCGGTACTAACAACTGAGATGGAGCTGAAACAGCACGATTTGGTGGTGGTTTCCTCAACCGCTACGACTTCACTATTTTTACGAGTATAGTTTTATTCGTTTTGATATATAATTGCAGTAATTCAATTCCATTATCATTGTAGCACTTACTCATTATAATAATTCTCACAATCCCATCAGTAATCATAATAATTCTCTTACCTGATTCTGTGTTACAAATATTACAATAATAAATAAAACAGCAAATAGGTAATAAAGAAACTTGAACCAACTACTCTAGTGCACGTGCACTCAACAGTAGGCGGAGTTAACGGAATACTGCATACACGCCATAGATGACAAAATTTAAGACTTTTGCCTAAAAATTACTCAGTTATTTTCCAAAATTTTGAAAAAGGCGTTTCTTTACTTTCGCTTTAAAAAGTAATTTTGAAGGTAACCGTTGTTTTAAATTTTTGATTTCGTAAATTTTTATGTTTTTTTTTCGTTTTGCACCAATATTTTCAAAAATCTAGAACAACCAATCGACAGATGCGATACTAAAACGTACATCTTCCAAATTTCAAATCTGTTGATCAAAAACTAAGCTCAGGAAATTTATCCCAACTTTTCAAGCGCTTTATAGAACGTGAATGTCCCCTTAACAGGTCATTTATAAGTGGAATAAGACTTATTATAGCGGAATGTGATTTTCACAAAGACACTGTAGAAGACAGCGTCATCCACAAAGGTGAACAATTCGTTAAAAAAAGATTGTAGTAATTTTAATAATGTAACGCACTTTGTATCTCGTGGAGCTATTGGATCACTGCTAAAGGCAGCCTCCGAAATCTAACAGTTCATAACACAGACTCAAAGGTAAACTTTATTAATACATGGAAAAATGGAAAGTTCTGACCCTGCAGCCAGGTCCCATTCTTGGAAACACCAGTAACTTAAATCAAGTAGGGCGAGTAAATAGTTAACGTCCGTACAGCATACAGTTACTTCCTGATAAAGGAAACATCAACAGCACAAAAATATTTGAAGTAAAGCTACAAGCTATATACAAGTAGTCCACTTGACTAGAAAATTGTGAGACAAAATCATAGTAAAGAATGGAAAGCGAATCAAAGGTTAGTGATCGTAGTTTTAATTGCATAACCTTGCGCTACCACTTTAGATTCAGGGCGAGCTCTAAGTGATGGATTAACACAATCTGGTTAAATTTTAATTAATGCGAAGAGCGGTTTTGTGGCTTATCGCTTCTAACACTGAAAGAAATGTAATAGTTACAAAGGAATCTAAGAAATAGAGATAGCTTACCCCTTTTTGTGAAAGTAACATTTTTATACATATGTATTAGCTACAGTTAATTAGTCAATTAGCTATTTTTTTATTGAGATGTCACAATAGAAAGTGAAGGGGAGAACTGCCCTCTTACAGAAAAATGTCATTTATGTTACTACATAAATTATTTATTGGCAAACACTACTCACGTAATCACCTATTGATCAGTTTATTCTGGATCCCTTGCTTACACTTCACGGGGAATTCTGGGGTCGGCTAATTCCGACAACACACTTTTCATAAAAGTTTGTCAGTGTAGGTAGCATTAATTGTTCATAAAATTTTTTATCCCGAAGAACTTCGATAATTATTAAATCTTTATTTGTATACAAAATTAGATCGCAAGAGTTTCCTAAAATCTTTACTTGCTGTAAAACCTCTCATAAAATGAACAAAAGAAATGTTTGCCAGTACTAATTCTTTAATTCCTAGTCAATCAACATAAATATTCACAACCAAAGTAAATAAAATTGAAAGAAACTTTTTGTACCCTAATATTTACGTTTACTTATAAATTACAATACCTTTTGCGATGATGAATACTTGTAAAACAACAAAAAGTTTTTCGGACGTAATTTAGAAATTGGAATTGTATTTATTTTATGTTCCCAAAATTCAGTAATCAATCTTCATTGAAAACAATAAAAACTAAACATTCTCGAAAAGTTCACATACCAATTATAATAAGAAAATAATTCTTTTGATTAACTTCTGTTTCGCGCCTATAATTAAATTAATCACACAATTATCTAATTAGCTACAGTTAATTAGACAATTAGCTATTTTTTTATTGAGATGTTACAATAGAAAGTGGATGGGAGAACTGCCCTCTTACAGAAAAATGTCATTTATGTTATTACATAAATTATTTATTGGTAAACACTACTCACGTAATCACCTATTGATCAGTTTATTCTGGATCCCTTGCTTTCATTCCGCGGGGAATTCTGGGTTCGGCTAATTCCGGCAACACACTTTTCATAAAAGTTTGTCAATGTAGGTAGCATTAATTGTTCATAAAATTCTTTATCCCGAAGAACTTCGATAATTATTAAATCTTTATTCGTATACAAAATTAGATCGCAAGAGTTCATTTCTAAAATATTTAATTGACCTTGTATTTGGTATAAGTATTCATGATTGTTTTTTAAAAAAACTCTGTTTTCTTTAAACAGCAACCCCAACGAATTTTTTTGTTGTGCAATTGTTGAAATGTGTTGATCCTTTATTTCAATTAGTTTTTGGTCCAATTTGCCATCAGGAGATGCGGCTAAATACGGATGTGATTTAGAAATATAAATACTAGATTTTTCCACATTTACGCCTTGTACACCCTCACATCTTTGTATAGCCGGACCTTCATTTATTTTACCATAAACTATGGCTTTGTTGTGATTAAAAAAATCAGGACTTCTGTATAACAACGATTTGAATAAATTATGACATGGAGTTTCTGACCTACGAACACTAATACTATAAAAGTTAGATGCGGTTAATCTCTGACGTCTAACTTCATGCCATAATATAGTTTCCGATTGACCTAATGTGTTCTTCCATATGTCATCTCTTTGTAGGGCTTCCTTTTGTAATATCGTAAAAATTATGCTTTTTAACTTCCAGTTCTCTGATGTCAATTGTAGCCGCATTTTCGCCATATTCGGTATCATCTGTTTTTGAAGTGACCCCTCTTCGTTTCCGTTGCCGCTGTTTACTGTTTAGAAGCTCACGCTGTTTCTGTCTAAAAAAGCAGAATCTTTCCATTATTTCAGATTTACAAAATTTGTTATCCCATGTAGGACCTGTATTAAACGATAAACCAGGTGCAACACATCTTCTGTGATAAGAACCTCGATTGGTAAAGTTAATTCTTTTCCCACCAGTAAATTTCGCGACTGTTGACATATACCGCACAGCATGATTTGCTGTTTCATTTGCTATAAGTATTTCAGCTTTCTTAACTACATTTTCAATTGATTTTATTATTTGTTGGTACAACTTACAGCTAATTAACAGTGGTATTAGATTATATTCATTGGAATGTTTTCTTTTGCAGTAACTCAGCCGATAATTTGTGTGGCTTCCAAATACGTGACATGGAATGTTAATCAAATCATTTTTAGTTTTTCGATTTTGTTATTATTTGATATGGCACAACGAAGAGATGTTGACAACCGCTGTAAATTTGACTTTAAAATTTTTCGACCGGAAGTACATGCTCTTGTTACATGATTTGCACATTCGAGTTTGTGAATGAATCGTCCATACGGAACCTTTTGCACAATGCGGGCGTAAACACTAGAATCACCATCACCAATAAAGTATTTAAATCGTAAACCGTACGCGTATTGTATTTGACTAAGCGGTACAGAACCCATCATAAATAGAGTACTATGATTGGCTGCCAAGTTTCGCGCCTTAGTATAAATAATTTGCGAAGATCTGTCACGGTCACCCGCGCGTATATGCTGTAAATCGATGGCAACATTTTTTAGGTTACGGCGTTGACTGAACGAAGTTCGTTTCTTTCATAATTATTATCTTTGTCAGAGAGGGAAAAGTCACATGGTTATGGAAATACAAGTAGGTAGCGGTAAATAAAAATATCCAATAATGTACAATATACTGCATGCAATAATGGGTATTTCAGATGTAATTACAATCACACAGTGGAAAATCCAAAAATAACCATCACTTACATCGAAAATAATATTATATTACTGCATTTGAGGTTTGTTTATTAAATCCACGGAATATTCTTTTTGTGATTAAACCCAATCAAATGTGAATGACGGTATATGTAAACACATATAAAAAGGTTTTATATATAAAAGTGTAGTGTATCATTTTTAGCAAAATGGGTGTTGTCAACATACAACTCATATTACCGTAGGTACTGAATATGCAGATGCAAATTTATGTTCGTTTGCTTAACAATTAAATGCATTGAGATTAATTTCTGAAAAATTGTAATATAGAAGATGTGATAAAGAGTCGTGGTGATTATTTTGTCGTTTTTAAAACAAAAGTGTATTTTCACATAATATCAAGTTGTTCATTTTACCGGGACTGCTAATCCATGTCCAATGTAGTATTTACCCATTGTATGGTCTATGTAAATAATATTCTTATGTAACATGCTATTTCTATAAGTAATACTTTTATATAAACACTGAATTTATCAATGTACATTTTAGTAAACAAAATTCTTAATATTTATAGTAGTTATTTGTGAAATTAGCGGGTGTACAATTTGTACCTTCCAGCTTACATATACATATGTAGGTATAGAAGGTTGTGCAATCGACTTTTTTTCTGTATCGCTAAATGGACTTATTACCTCATTTTACAACTTTTGGCCAAGTTTCGTCAAGATCGGCCATCATGTCTGGATGTGTGAGAATGGATGTATGATAGTATCCACGATAACTCCAGAATTAAAATACCTACCTATTTAAAATTTTGTATTTAAGCATCTTTTCATTTACCTTAGAGCTGATTAGATTTTGGGAGAAATCCTGTGACGGGGTTGGTTTTAAATGTTACCTATTTTCATTATGAATGTATGAAAGAGATTGCATAGTTACACAAAAAAGTTACAATTAAAAATTATTTCATTTTACTGAAGTTTTAAATGCCTGTTTTTGTTTTTACAATGTTATTTTCCTAATGAACTTGTTATAAAAGAGGTTGCGTAATTATCCCAAAAAATGTTATTAAAATTATTACATTTCTTTTAATTTCCATTTTTTAGGTTGGAAGGTCTTGTGGTGTTCTATCCCAGATATTCTTAATAGCATGGAATTTTATATCATATAATTCAAATTCTTGTGTGTTGTGTGTTTACTGTTAAATATTACACTTTTTGAGTATTTAGTTACTATTGGAAAACTGAATATTTAAAGTAATTTTTAATTACATATTCACTTTTGAACTTATGTGTTCATAACAAAAACTTATAATTATTTAGGATAGATTTTGTACTACTACCTACAGTTTATTATTACCTAGAAAAAATACCTATTTTACTTGTTACAGCTAACTAATTTTTTACAGATAGGAAAATTAACGCAGCATGGTAGGTATAACTTATATTTGGTCGTATGCAAAAATTATGTTAAGTAAAGACACAGATATCAGAAAAGGATACTTATTCTACTTATGTACTAGTACAAAAATAAATTTTATAACATCTTGATAACAAAAAATAAATTTCGAAAAACTGTGTTAATATTTATCAGCGTCGACATTGCCTGTTGTTCATTAGATATTTTATTCAATTGTGTATTTAAATATTTCAAATGTTTTACTGAAAATGTTGTGTTTGGTAGCATATGACTAATTTTAGACAAATTTTCTTTTAATAAATTTATGCATGCCGTTTTCTCATTTTCATTGCTTGAACTAGTAATAATACTATCTTCATTTAAAGGTCTGCCAGTGGCTGTTGGAGATTTTGAAGTATTTATAAATTCACACTTATTGCAAACTGTACTGCTTTTTATTAATTCAGTACTGCTATCATCTTTTAGGCCAGCGAAAAAAGCTAATTTTGGAAAAAATTTAATTCCACATGCTAATATTGCTAAAGCATGTTTTTCAAGTGTTGATAAAGGGGGTGCATTTGGTAAAATTTTTTTTAAATTTTTATTGATTATATATTGATGCTTGCAAAATGCTCCTTGCATTCCATATGGACATGAGCAATATCCTATATTAGTGTCCACTTCGTAGTTTACATTATCATTGATTAAGCTGGTAACAGAAAAAGTCCATTCATTTATTTTTGCAATTAAACTTATATCAGCACTCCTTCTTAAATTTTCTAAAAGATTCAATTTATAATATGAATTGTCTTTTCTCCCATGTGCAAAATTGAGAAATCGTACCTTCAAATGAGGATATATGGGACACTACGGGTTATATGGGACGCCACTGCATATTTTTAAATATCCCGCGATAAATTAGTTCTGTGGTATCAATTGACAAGAATGACAAGTAGTTTAGATTACCGATGATCACAGCTTTAAGTAAAGGTACTGATTTGCATTTTATATTACCAGGTAAGCTTTAAAAAAATCTTAAAAATATTAGAAATATTTGTCATTTTAACTTCCGCTAAGAGTCTCGCCTGCACAGGGTAAGGTGTAAGAGTTATCTGTGGAATGAATATTAGTGCATAACCTCATAAACAAAACCCATACCTTATTTTCTTTGCTATTTAATATTTTACCTTATTTGCAATATTTACTAAAAGGACGTGTTTTTCAGGGTTATATGGGACAAGATAATAAGCATGCCCAGAAAACATATCCACAAGTTGGGAACTCCACTTCGAAGAAACTATACACTAGAAAACTTAGATCGGGCTTTGGAAGCCGTCGTAGATCGAGGTATGTCTTTTCGACAGGCCGCTGAAGTTTATCAAGTGCCCCGTAACACAATATTTCGACGCTACAGGGAACAGAATTCGGCCAGACTTGGGAGGCCCCCAGTATTAAATGTGTTGGAGGAGAGAAAAATTGTTTCAGCTATGTTAAAAGCTGCAGAGTTTGGCTACCCATTCACCGACACGGTGACGCCATCATCTTTGAAGATTGGTTCAATCGAATAGCTGAACCATATTTTCGCAAGAAGCAAGGCAGAAAAATTATCCTGGGTGATAACCTTGGAAGTCACTTATCGTTCAATGTCCTCAAATTTTGTGAAGAAAACGATGTACAATTTGTCCTTCTACCCCCCAATAGTACTCATGAGTGCAACCCTTGGACGTGGCAGTATTTCGCACGGTTAAAGCTAAGTAGAGGGAAATATTAATGCGGTGGAAGGCAATAAATCCAGGCTGTGTATCTAAGACTGACTTCCCAAGATTACTAAGACAAACGATCCAATCATCCAATATAGATAAAAATATAAGAGCAGGTTTTGAGGCCTGCGGAATAATACCGTTGAATCCTAGAAAGATCTTGGATAAAGTAATTCCGAAAGGTCCTCCAACAGTTGCAAGACAAGCCTTGGAAGATAGCTTTACGGAAATTATGAGCACGGTCACACAACTTAATCAGTCCAAGAAAATTACCCGAAAAAGGAAAATTAATGTACCAGCAGGAAAAGGAATAGTCTCTGCAGATTTGCCACCGGAAGACGAATCAATCCAAAATGGTGCCGTTGTTGTAACAAAAAAAGCACCAGTAGAAAATACTAAAAAACGCTTCGAAATATCCGATACTGATGCTCTAGAAGCTGGCCCATCGGGACAAACTAACTCATTCGACGACAGTGATGATAGTAGTGACGAAGTAAAATGTAAATCTGTAGAGGATCGGTCAGTTAAGGTAAACTTCACAGAGGCCTATATACTTGAAATTAATGAATTCGTGATCGTTAGTTTTATTTACGACAAAACTTCTAAGAAAGAGAAATCCAAACAATTTATCGCCCAAGTATTAAAGGTAGGTAAAAAATTGTATACAGTCTCTTGTTTAAGAAGTTATCATGGTAAAAACAATGTCTTTGTGTTTCCCACCGTTCCTGATGTGATTGACGTAAAAAGGGAGCAAATTTTGTTTGTATTGCAACCACCCTCTATCGTTAGGGGTGTCCATACATTTTTGACTGATATTTTGTAATGTTAAAATTATGTTTTCATGGAGACTTTTATATTTTTCACACTGTAATATGCAGAATTTTCTTAATAAAATGTTTAAAATGGGACGCTATTTTTATTCGTCAATTATAATTAATCTGATGACTGTTTTTTGTGATTATATTTTTTTTACATTAAATGTGTCCCATATAAACCATCTACGTACCTAATTTGGGACAAACTAAATTTTTACTGTATTTTTCACTTAAAACATCAAACTGTCCCATATATCCCCAACTAGTGGGTTATATGGGACAGTAGAAAAACTTTAACAAAAATACATACATCCAAATGTTCTAATTGCGAATTGACCATTTACTACGATACTATAGGTAATGTCGAATATAACACATTAATTATTTTTTTAAATTAGTACCAAAAAAGATATTTAATAAAACCTTTAAAAATTGTCCCATATATCCCCACTTCCTCAAAATTACCTTCTGTGTCTGAGTACATCACCTAAAACAATATTGTAAGTTATTAGAGCAATTAACTGCTAAAAAACTAAAATAAGTTTGAGTAATTTTTAGTACCAATTCCAGTAAGCACTACCTACTGGCACTTCATACAACCACAAATTGTCAGCAGTTAATTACTAAGAATAAATAAACCGAAATTGTTTTTTATGCTTAATGAAAAGGTTTTGCTTTTTCTGTGTTTAATGTAATTATTAGAATCAGTGCTTTTGGATAGAGATTATTGCAAAATGTGCAGTTAGGAAAACTTTGGTTCAACATATATCTAACTATAAGTAAAACAATAAAAAAATAATTAAGTACTACCTATATAATAACATATGCACACTTCTATGCTTAAACTACGTATTAGATACAGACAGGCTTTTCTCCACGCAGATGAGGAATGCATTTTATTACAAAATTAATCTTGTCATTTATTAATCGATAAATATAGATTTATATATACTTAATAATTCTGTATAGCATATTCGATTACCTGTTGAAAGTATTTCATGTACATTCGTCTTTCATTTATAGGGATCTGCTTTTTTGATCAACCACCTCCATTCTGCTTGAGCTACATGGAAATGACACAGTAACTGCCTTGATCCTGGTCACACTGTTCTCAATGCATTTTTCTCTGCTGAAGAGTTGTCTGGCATAAATGCCATTGGGTTCTACAAAAATAATTTATACTTTGTATATAAGTACTGTACACATGTTACAAAATTATGTTCCTTTATATTTTACATCAGGATGTGAACATACAAAACATAATAAATAATAAAGTTGCTTACCTTTAGACCACCAAACGCACTTTTGTTATACTTCTTTAGCAAAGTAAAGATTCGTAAATAACTTTCCTCCGTCTGACCCTCATGAATAAATATGGCAATGGGCAGAGCCCCTGCTTTAGAAGCTGTCAACATAATCGTTAATGTAGATTGTGTAGCATCTACACTAGATGTAGAATCTATGAAAATGATAAATAAATGAATAAATGATAAAAGTTCTTGGCATCTTTTCATTATTGGTGTTACTACAATAACGGCCCATGGAGAACCTTCTACAATATCAATGGTAATACCTGTAAAATGAAGAAACGTAAATAGTATTGAACAAATATTATCCACAGAAGGTATTACTAACATACTTTGGATAATAGAAAATCTTCTGTTTCATTTTTTCTATGCTGTCTGTAACAAGTCCATAGTGTTCTTTTCTCCACTTATTGTATAGATGCTTTATCATATTGTATGTTGGATTGACTCGCGAATTTGCAGCAGTTTGTGGTAACCTTTTAAGCAGATTTATGAGAATTTTATTCTCATATTGTTTAATACTTTCTGCAACTCCTAAACCATCTTCAAAATATTGCAAAAAATGTTGTTTGGTCACATCATCAATTAGCAGCAAATTTAAGGAACCACAAATGTTTAGTAAGTGATTATGCTTTTCACTAATTTTTATTATAGCTGGTAAAGGTATTTCACGTTTCAACCAAGTATCATTTTTATTTGTGCCTTTATTAACCTTTTTAATTTTAACATCAATACTTGCAGTAATCCTGTATTCCTTTTAGTGTCTTTTGCACATTTATTTTTGCTCGAATGTTGACATACAAAATACTTATGATAGACTAACCTACAACAGCCTAATTTGTAAGAATGTCTCAATGATGTAATGAATGCACAATCCTTGAGGATTGTAAGTACCATTTCTCACAATCCAGCAAGTGTTTGTCTTCTTCGAAAATTCCTCAATCCATTTTTCTACATCATCTTCATTACTTAAATTACTCCTGTATATTATCACCTGGTCATTATTTAAGTCTTCTACTTTCTCAAACCAGTATTTACTTGAAGTATCCATTATATATATATATATATATATATATATATATATATATATATATATATATATAAGTATTTAGACTGTTATTGAAAAGGTAATGATCCTTAACGATAAAATAGAAAGGACAACAATGGTGGAGAAAAGAGAAATATAATTACATTCCTATATTTTAATTAATAAAATCACTTACTGTTTTATTTTTAGTGTAATGAACTTCGATAGTCTTGAAAAATACTGATTTCTACGTTTAGAATGATCGAAGGGTAATTGAGTTGAAAAAATAAAAAAAATGATTTAAAACGTGAAGAAAGCGAGTTAAAAAATTTATAATAATTAAGGCGTAATTATAGAATTTTTATTTTGACGGTTATATCGCGTGCAACAACGAACCGATGCCGAATGAAACATTTCATGGTGCACGAGGGTAAAAACCAATTACAAGCTAGTATTTATGGTAGGTTCTGTAGCGCTTAGCCAAATACAATACGCAAACCGTACAGTTTTTCGCACTCTATAAATCCTTGAACTATAATTTCTTGCTACATACCTGTAGCACAACCTTTTTAAAACACACGTGGGTTTTTGTTGCACTATTTTTTTTATTAAAGTGACACATTACACAAAATTTGTTTTTAACACCTATATATAACAATTTTTTTTTCGATGTCCTATATGACCGTTTAGCCCATCCTCCATCAAGAATCACTGTTACAAATGGGACGCCTTCTTCGACATTACCCAATTCCAATTCTTTTTCGTTTTCAGGGGCGTTTTCCATTTCTTGGAGAAGTACATCCTCCCATACCGCTCCAATTGTCTGTTCGTTATAGTAATGCAAGAGATTTTGAACTCTGTGAATATGCATTTCCAGTTGATAATGTGCCCCATACAAATTGCTGATTAATATTAGTATTGCAATGCTGTGTATTTATGAAAAGCTTTTTTTCGCATCCTGTACAGGTAACCGTAAATCTCGAAAATAATCCTTTTTGGTGCTCGCCAGATAACAATAATTTCCCCCTACAGAGACCTAGCTTTGAATGTTCCTGAAGTTTCATAATTTGATTGAAAATGTACTGAAAATTTACAATTCGATTGCCAATTAATGAATATTCGATGGCTTGTTTTTCAATTTCCCGATCCGGCATCTCTTCATCAGGAAGCCTGCAATAAGATTATTTAAATTGATTTAGTTTTTAAACAATCTACGTAATTAAATTTGTACTCACATTTCAAAGTATTTTACATGCGCGTCCTATTCGCCATTTTCAATAGTTTTTACTATAAGTTCACGTTGTCGCGGTAAGTTTTGCGATTTAGCAACTTTGTTTCTTTTCTTCCCTCGTACATAACGCTCCATATTTATTTACAAAAAACTTAATTAAATACTAAAATAAACAACTATTAACTGGTTATGAATTTGGAAATCAAACTCCCAATACGTATATACAATTTATACTATTTTCGAACAGAAATATTGTGTTTATCCTATTACTCAAATTAGTATAAAATATAATTATTGTACACTACAGAAGTACAACATTCTCATGTAAACTTGTTTTGCAAATGACTAAACTTTTATTTATGGATTTTTATTTATGCCGACAAGAAAGGTTTAACTGTAATCTCCATTATTTAATTTTCTAAGAAATTTCCGACGTTTCAATTTTAAATTCAAATGCACGTTTGGTTGCCTATGTAGGAGTTATAAAAAAATAAACATTACTGTAACAATTTTTCGATTACTAATTTGTTTTTTAGAACGCGGTTTGGATTAAATGCTGTATTATTCATATAGTAAGGCTGTGAAAAAAATTACTTTAATTGATCAAAAACTAAAGCAGATGTGAAGAAAACACTGTAAAATTGATTCAATTGTCTTAATTAAAACAAATGTATTAACTAAACTATTACAGTTAACATTTTGATCTTCTTCCACATCCTGTAGAATGTTATCAGCAATACCTTTCTTCAAGAAGATTTGAAATATCTTAATTATGTTGTCGTAAAATGATTTAAAACCTAAGTTCTTTATTCATCGATCTAATTAGAAATTTCAAAAAAATTACATTACTTCATTACATTTTTGGAAACTATACCCTTAAACCATAATGTTTACTCAAATAGCAAACCCTCATCTCTACTACTAAAAATTCTACTCCAAAAATATCTACGCAAAGTTCACCTAAACATCAATAGAATTTTAAGCTTTGTGTAAAAGCGAAAATAAACCAAAACTCATTAAATATTGCGATAAACTTAGCGCTAAAATCATTGGCTCAAATACCAAAAATAACTGATCAAAATGGTAATTAATTATACCATTTAAATCGAAAAATACGTCCCAAGAAAACTAAACGCGATCGAAATCTATAAAAAACCCTAAAATTTATCAAAAATCGATATCGGGGTGTAATATCTAAATTCGAGAAAAATACAGCTCATTTTCAAACTTGCTTACCTTTTGGCAAATCAGACCAATCAATAACGTCTACAATCCTATACAAATTTCTTCAAAATATTGCGTCTATTCGCAAAGCCCTCGTAAGCAAAAACAAACAGCTATTTCGTCAACGGCCGATTCACGACATAATTACGTTACTTGATATTCTAAAATTTCTTTTAAACTGACTTATTACTAAAATAAAAAAAGCAAACGCCTAATTCGAGAATACTCATTAGTCATTACGTTAAAGCTTACTGAAACTTCAAAAGATTACTTAAAAAAAAGCTTGAATAACTTCAACAAAACTTGATTACGAGCTAAATGAACGATAAATGGAGGTTGTTGCTGTAAAATTATTTAACCCGAAATTTCTCAAAAAATAATCCAATCTACTACAAATCTTCAAAAGTATCTAATCTTTCAATGTATTACTTTACGTCGGCAAAATTGTAGGCTCAGGGGACGAAGTCACAATCGATTCCAATCTCTTAATAAAACAGTTATAAACATTAACAATGGTCATATATTGGAATATTTACATATTAAATTTTAGTACGGTTACACAAAGAACACTTTAAATAGCGCAGTTTAAAACAAGAAACCTAAAAATAACATTTAAATTAAGTCGCCGCTTGCAAGGCCATATTATCAATAACTACCTTTTAACCAATATAACGGAAATGATAATGATATCTGTAAAATACATAAATTTTGGCATATTTTCGTGAAACAAACTTTCAATACACAACATTAGACAGATAAAAAAATTCAAGATATTAACAAATAAATCGTGTGAATGAATACGCTTGTTTCCAAATTGCCGGAAGGGCTTTTTTTCCAATAATTTACACAAAACCTAGCGAATGCATCCTTTATATAAACCCAAAAACACACACACACACACACACACACACACACACACATACTTTATTGTTATCACCAACAGAATAAAAATAGAAGTTTACCTTACTTAGCACTTACAGTAATAGACTATTCTTATTCTTTTGGACTACAGTTTAATAGATCGGGCAACTGGTTCATCAGGTACTGGTTCGATAGGGCTCCTGTGAATTTCTACGGTAACGTTCTCCAAATAATATTTCACCACAACTTCCTTATTACTAAATTTACGGCAGTTAAATTCAACCAAAAGCACAGAAGTGACTGATTTTTCATCTGATTTATCGTGAATGCACAAATATTTAATCATACTGGCGATCATTGCATTATTTACAAAGCATTCCTTAAGGATGATCTATTTATTCTATATTTAATTCAAGCAGCAAGTTTGTATTTTATTTGTTTGAGCCGCGCGCGATATACGTGGAAGTATCTTTTCACCAGGAACTCGTTACAAATAGTCCGCAAAACAAAATGTATTACAGCAGGCCAACAAAACAGAGGCGAAGCACTTAAAAAACCCGAAAACCACTTCTGGGACCGAAAATGTCACTATTGACAAAACGATACACAGAAAAAGTAACTCGAGGGTGCGGTGAAACTAAATATTATCTTCATTAGTGGAAGCGGAGCATACTCCAACGGTAGTTCGTTACACTCTCGGTAGGTATAACTTGTTCAAACCCCTTTTGCATATATTGCGATCCGCAAACAAAACCGTGAGTCCCCCTTACACCATGGGCTGACTAAGCGACGTTAAGATTTCGCCTATTCCCTTCTAACCCTTTCCGTCTTACTTAAATCTTCAATAGCCAATCAAAAAAAATTACTTCAAATTTCAAATCGCGTCAAAAACGAAATGACTCGTGGCCCGAACGGAAGAAAATGACATCATGCATCGAAACTGCGTTCCCTAAAATTTACCTCTGTAATATGATATGCCTATGATAACGAACCTCTACTGTAATGATCCTTAAACCAACGTCAATAAAATCATTGTATAAAACAAAAACCTTATCGACAAAAAACGGCGACAGATTGATGGCTTACAATTTAAATTCACAAAATATGTAATATACAAACGTAATAATTTTTATACTTAATTTAATTTTTACATGATGCAAATTTCAAATCCATTTAACAAATTTCACCACATTTCAAAATAACGAGAACTTTTATTTAAATAAAAACTATTCTACCGCTACTCCAATTGTAACGCAAGATTCACCTGTGCGTAATAAAACGAAATTAAATCTTGAATTAACATTATTCGTGACAACAAAACAGTTGTATTTCCACATCCTATACCTCTCAAATTACACTTAATTTAATCGACTCGAAAATTTATTCTCAGAAATTACGGTAACAGATTAAAGAAAGAAATGAACTAACGGTTCCTGACATAGAGTAAGACGAGAGGTAACATATGCAACTTTAACTGGAAACTAAAGGGGAAATTGATGGGTAGGCAACTTGTGTTACGTGTTGACCACAACCTTTGAAATTAGCAAAGAGCCCGTATGTATTTATAAACGCATTTGTTGAATTAAACGTTTTACTCGGAATTAAGAACTATTTTAAATAAATGTGGTTGATTTATTTCCATTACTTCTAACTCATATTAATTGTATTTATAATTAAAGTGTGCATTAAGTAAAATCTCTTATTTTAAAGTCATTTCAAAGTCATTACGCCCTTCTCTAAATTTATGAAAATAAAATTTCACATCATTTAATTGTATGTCCCCCAAAAGTATTTAATACCTGTCGTACTAAAATCATTAAGTTTGTCGCATACCATTGTGATATAATTCTACTCATTTATCTAATACAATTAGTTTATCAATAAGTGAAATTTATATTAAAACACGAATTCATTAGGTGTGTGAAATGAATATTCAAAGTTCAAATTCAAACCGGATGCTTTATAATAAATTTCTTATATTTTCGGGTCACTAAATATCCATGTATGTACGAATGAATGTATTTTTCTGAATAAAATTGTTGCAAAATTATGTATTTATGATATATATCTATATATTCACAAAATGTTACTAAAAATTTATGATTTTGATTTTATATAATGGCATTATAAACATTTTTCATGAATTTAACTTCAATTATTACGAAAAATATACCTAGTCCTAACTCTATAAGTAAAGAAATTATTCTTGTAGAATGTGTTAAACCTATCTTATAAGTTAATGCATAAAATTGAAAAAATCGACGCGGTATTAAATCACATAAGAGCATATGGTAATTTAATGTTTTAGTCAACGCTTTTCACTGGTTGCATAAATACTCGCGTTCCCCCGTCCGTCTGTGTTTCCAATTTGCACGCCTATAAACTATTGATACGTCTCCTCTCGTCCTTACTATATGGTTCCTCATATACGTTTTATTTTAATTCAACAAGCTGCATTTAATAATACTTAAAATAACCAGTAATATAACTAAAAAGCTTCAAATTTATTAAAGCAACGAAACCGAAAGAAAAATGACCTTCTCGAAATTAGAATATTAAATGTTAATTTGCAATACAAGAATTATATACTCTGAATATTTAAGTACATCGAAAAAAATTTTTTAAACAATTTCAATCCTCAATATGTTAACACGCGGAAACAAAATATTTTAAATCTAATGACTTTTAAACCCAAAATTTCGAAAAACGAGAAGAAAAAGAAAATATCTGAAGTGCGTTTACTTAAACCTTTCACACCCGGTGACTACAATATTAATTCGAACACTATCACACGTGCACAGTGTATACTTTCGGCAATACAAATTCACTTGTAAATAAATTTCAGTTTGTGCTATGGTTATCTCCATTCTGATGTAGGAGGTGTATAATAATAACATGTTTATGGTAATATACAATATATGTGTAAAATTTAAAAAATGGTGTAAATGTTTTTAAAGCGTTCTCCATACAAATCGTTAAAATAACTAGACACATATCATTGATTAAAAAATAATGCCGTTGGTTCAGAAGCTAGATTAATTCAGGGCTGGTTCGTGCTTCTTGATTTGCTTAATTATCACAAATTTCTACTGAGTTATTTCCACTAACATCAATATAGTAACTTCTAGACAACAATAATAAAAATTAACTCGGACGCCAAGTTATTTTTTTGATTATGCTCAGAATAAGTAAACCGAGGATACAATTAAAAATTTACCAAAATGTCAAAATAAAAAATATACAAATTATGTTTATTAAGCACTTAAATTTTGGGATTATATAAAATAAATCTGAAAACTAATGTTAATAGCCTTATCCTAATAAGTCATTGGGGTTGTAAATACCTGTTACAAAATGTACAGCCGCTCGAGAACCTCTGATTATTATAAGGAATGCGGAAATGTAAACCAAAGATGATGTAATCTTCGTACCAATGTTGCGCAATATATCGTATTTTTAATGTTTTACGTTGTAAAGTATACCAAAGTTGAAATTACTTCTTACAAATCTATATTCCTTGAAATTTGAATAATCCAAAATTTATTGCATTCTTGAAGGTTCAAATAAAAGGTGTGATCTAAATTTAGATCTGCATTAAATCCAAAATGCAATAATAAAATGAAAGTGTGCGTAAAATTAATAGTTAAAAGTAAAAGTAGAAGTGTAATTAAAAGTGGTAAAAGTGCCTGCAAAGAGCAAATGTTTCAGATTTTAATGTAATACGAGTTAAAGATGTCTTACTATTAAATCAATGGCACTTTTCACAAAATTTAGGTGGAAACCAAAAATGACTTCCTGTTCAAAACAAAATACATCAAGCAATGCTAAAAAGGACGCTCACGATGTCAGATGATATAGCTATGCGCAAGAAATATGTGCGAAAAAATAATTCAAAGATGTAAAAGTATAAACCCTTGAGAAGATATGCACCTTAAGTTACACCAAAATGCAAATTAAGTTTCCTACCACAACTTATAAATCATTAATAACCAAAAACCCTTTTTTTCTTATATTTTACAACTAAATGAACGAAGAACGTAAAAGATTCGTTACACCCCCTCCCTAAAATTTTGACTCGGAGATCACCAAAGCGGAGATTCCAAACACTAAGCTAATAGATAAATTTATTAAAATCTAAGGAAATAAAAAATGTTAAGCTAATAAAATTCAAGCAAAATGTAAACAGTAATACCTTAAAATGCTAAATAAAAGATTAAATAGAACAAAATCCTATACTAAATGTACGAAGAAGTACGGAAAATGCGGTAATGTTGGTCAGGAAAGACCCCTCACGACACCATAAAAACTAATGACGCGCTATCACCCGCACACACCACTAGTTGAGAATAAAGGAACCGAAACCTTAAATAAAGCAAAAAACTTTAAGCTGGTGGGGTTTGTGAAAGAAACCACCATCAGAGGAGCAAAATGAAAAAACCGGTAACAAAAATTGAAGCTAAAATAAAAGAGAACAGAAACCAACCATGACCTGGAGGGCGGGGAACCCGGGAACAGTTTTCAGGTGCAACGATAAAAAACCACGGCAAAATGCCACTCCACTCGAGAGTTAAGCTCCTTCCAGACGACTCATAAAAATCGCGAGAATTGAGGCCGAGACAGAGCGGTTCCATTACCCTTCCCCGGTGGTCTCAAACCAAGCCCCCTAGGTACATACAATACAAAACTACCACAGTCACTTTCGGTATGAGTCAAAATCGGTAAATCCAAGATACCACTATTTCCATGGCAAGTTAGCTCAGGACGTTCCGTCGTGGAGAACAGGGGAGGCCACTCTATCCTTGACGAGATTCAGGTTTCACGTTGCTTCACAGTCGTCGCCCAAGACCAAACATACTCCTAACTAACACGCACGTTCCGTAAATAAGTCGAAATCTAGATGATGTAGCAAAGAAAAGGATGATGTACTCTTACGAACACAACATAACCCCCCCCCCCCCTAAAGCTACCAAAACGTCACAATTAGGAAGTCACAATCGGGAAGTGAACTAATCGAGGTTGACACGAGGCGAACCGAAGTTCTCAAGCACCGTCCAAGAATAGAAGACTAGACAAATTAGGAATCGTCAAAAGCTAGAATTTTGAAACAATTTCAGGGAAACCAGAATAACTAAATCAAATAAAAAATAAGATGTATACAAGCATTACTAGTTTTTTTTTGCCCACGGTTAAGAGTTTGAAAATTTCACATTAAATGACGATCAGAGGTAAACTCAAAATGGTTATCTTAATTTTTACTATTGCAACAATAGCAAATTGTAAATCCAATAAAAGAAGATAATCTATCTGAGAACTAATGTCCCAAAAATCGACAAAACAATCGCACAATGTGATCTAAATATCAACAATCGTGCTAAACAAATGTAGCAAAAATAAAATAAGTGGTTTGCAAAGCCACAAAAATATAAAATAAAATAATGTGCGAAATAAACACAAAAATAAAATTACTTTGAATAATCATCAAAATAATTAAAATGTAAATAAGAAAACCAGAATGTAACAGTCTCAAAAATACTGGGAATAGAAAAATAATTAAGAAATAATGGGATTTTAAATCTTTAACATGAAAAACACCTAAGGGTTTATTATCTATAGGGGTGGCCAATCGGTACGTAGTTGGACCCAACACCTCAATAACTTTTGATTCAATAAATTTTGGCGCTAACTTTTGACTATAATTTATAGTCGCATCAGATAAAGTAAAATTCTTTTTCCAAGCTAAATCGCCAACGTTTAATTTTAATGGACGACGTGGCAAATTGTAAGATTTTGAATTTCTTTCGTAAGCTCCATGTAAATTTTGTTTAACATGTTCAAAAACGGGTGAAAGTTTATTTAAATCTTGAACTAATTGTTCGCGGTTAGTAATAGATAAATCATCCTCTTTAAAATCCTTTAGTCGACCATAAAAGTCTCCAGAAATTGGAACTGTTCAACCAAACGCCAAAACGGAAGGTGAAAATTTAGTAGTTTTATGAATTTCAGCATCCCATTCCTTGTGATCATTTTTAATATAAGATCTAATTGCAGTACCTACCACTTTACTAACTCTCTCAACAAAATTTACTTGGGGATGGTAACTTGCATTAAACCACATGGATTGAACTTTGTAAGAACCCATTAAATTTTTAAATTGTGCACTTTTAAATTGAAGACCGTTGTCCACCATACAAATTTGAGGAACACCGTAAACTAGAAATACATAATTTTCAATATACTAACAAATACCTTTAGCAGTAGCACTGCGCATTGGATGAATCATAGTAAATTTGGTAAACCAATCACAAATAACTAATAAAACTGTATTACCATTCTAAATCAACAGAAATACGTTGAAAAGGATAAGAAATATTTTTCTCTTTGCCCATAAAACCATAATGATTAAACTGTGAAGACTTGCTTGGGTTACAAACATTGCAATTTCTAATGTATTTGGAAATGTCGGATTTCATTTTTGGCCAATAATACAATTCCTGGATTTTTGAAAAAGTTTTAAAAACGCTGAAATTTTTGCAAAATATCTTTCCTTAAATATTTAGGAACAACTAATTTCCATTCCACTAAATTGGATTCGATGCTTAAATCATTTGAAATAAATTTGTAAAGTTTATTATCTTCAACTCTCCAATCAGGGAATAATTCAGGATTCTTAGAAACGTTGGTTAACATTTTCTAATACCAATCGTCTAGATCTACAGCATAAAATTCTAAAGAACTAACTTCCAAAGGTGCTCTAGAAAGTGGATCAGGAACAACATTTAATTAACCTTTTCCATGAATGACTTCAAAATCAAATTGCATCCAGGCTAATCGACCTGAAGGATCTTTTAAATTATTGAGCCAAAACAGTGAACGATGATCAGTAATAACTTTAAAATGGGTACCTTCAATATAGGGTCTAAACTTGTGAATTCCTAAAATAACGGCAAGTAATTCACGCTCTGTAATTGAATAATTTTGCTCGGCTTTATTTAAAGTACGAGAACCATAAGAAATAACAACCTCGTCCACTACTTCACCTTGAGTTAAAACACATCCAACACCACAATTGGAAGCATCACATTGTAAATAAAATGTTTTAGAAAAATCTGGACTCGCTAAGATAGGAGCATTAACTAATAGAGATTTGATTTCCAAAAATTAATCGTTCGCTTCGTTATTCCATAAAACTTTTTGAGATTTCTTTTTACCTTTCAATGAATTATTAATAGGAGCTAAAGTTGTGGAAAAATCATGAATGAAACGCCTTTACCAAGAACACATTCCAATAAAACGCTTAACTTCTGTAAAAGTATTTGGTTGAGGAAATTTAGTAATAGCTTCCACCTTTGAAGGATCAGTATGAAGACCATTCTTGATGATAACAAAACCCAAATATGATAATTGAGCTTTACAAAATTCACATTTATCTAAATTAATATTTAATTTGACATCATTAAGCCTTTTAAAAACTTCTCTTAAAATAGCAATATGTTCCTTAAATGTACTTAAAAATGTAATAATGTCATCCAAATAAACAAAAACCGATTGGGATAAATCATGACCTAAAATTGAATCCATAAATCGTTGTAAAGTACTGGGCGTGTTGGTAAGTCCCATGGGCATAACAGTATACTCAAATAATCCTCTACGTGGAACAGTGAAAGCAGTATTTTCACAACTTTCAGGGTCTAAAGGAATTTGCCAAAAAGCTTTCTTTAAATCAATCGAAGTTATATAACGAGCATCTCTTAATTTATCCAAAATATCATTTAAAAATGGTAAAGGGTAAGCATCTTTCTTAGTAATGGAATTTAATTTCTTCGCATCAAAACTAACTCTAAACTCGCCTGACTTCATTCGAATTAAAACCATTGGAAAATTCCAGGGAGAAGAACTGGGTTTAATAATCCCTTGATCTAACATGTCATCAATTTCTTTGTTTGCATGCTCCAACATAGTAGGAGATAATGGCTAATAACGTTGTTTAATTGGTATTGCATCACCAGTATTAATTGAATGAAAAGCTTTATTGGTTTTACCTAATTTCGAATTTGATAAGGTTTTAAAAAGGTTGACCTTGATTTAATTCAAAAATTTGATCATCAATACTCTTAGTCATTAAAAAATTTGTCTCCGCAGAATTTGCAACAAAAGAATTTTCACAAAAATCAGCTTTAATTTCAAATAATTGACAAAAATCTACTCCCAAAGTAATTGCAGTAGTAATAGATTCAGAAACAATAACGGAAATTGCTTTAGTAATACCATTAACAGTCAAAGATAAATCAACACTTCCCAAAATGGATTGTAAAGTACCATCGGCAATAATCAGTGATGAAAAAGGTGAATTCCTATTTAATTTTAAATCATATTTATCAATTAAATACAATGCAGGCTTACCTAGAATTGTAATGGTAGCTCCACTATTTAATAAAGAAATAAAATTTTCATTAAAAATCTTCACATTAATAAAAGGTCTAATATCATTCTTTTTTTCAACAAATTTGGAACAAATTTTTTTGAAAATTTACACTTAGGGCAATTAGAAAAGTAACATCGGAATAATCACATTTAAAGCAAAAGATTTTATCATCATCCTTGTCACAGGTGTGCTAAGTATGACCCAATTGTTTACACTTAAAACATGTCGTTGAAGATTTAGCTGTATTAATTTTTGAATTATTAAAAGTTGAATTTGTATTTTTTGGCTTAGGACCAGTAAACTTGACTTTAGGTTTAATATTTTGACTCGATGTAGAAGATTTGGGTTTCGTATTCAGATTGTCTTTGAAAATCTGAACTAGAATTAAACTTGAATTTAGAATTCTGAGCTTTCACTTGCTGCAATTTTTTACATAATTCAACCAGATGGAAAATATCAGTAACATTAACAAGAGCTAACTGGGTAGCGAACCAAGGTTGTAAATTTTTCATAATAATTTTTAATTGTTCACATTCAGAAGGAGGAATATCTAATTGTGAAAATAAATTAACCATTTCGGAAATAAAGAGGGTTGGAATTTTATCAAAAGTCTGTTTTCTGTTCTAAATTTCGTTTAACAACACTTCATCATGGCCTTCGGGTAATAAGTCTCTTTGTAATTTTAAAATAAACTCGTCCCAAGAATTTATTTGTAACCTCACTGCTCTGAACCACGTTAACCCACATTCAGAAAATTGATCAATACCAGACAAAAGCATTTCCGACTTCGAAATGTTACGAGCTACCATCAATTCCTTACATCTTTGTATTAATGTAAAAACACCCTTTCCACTTCCATCAAACTTAATATTCAGTTTATACACTGGAACAGAATTTCTGGAAATTTTTAAATTTTGAATTAATTTGGAAAAGTCTTCAGCCGGAATACTAACTGAAGTATTAACCTTGTCGTTAGGTGACATAGAAATATTAGAACTGTCTAAATATGGTAACTCGTTGTTCAACTCTATGTTTTCATTAATAGATTCGATTAATTCTATTGACCCATTACACAAGGTTAGCAATTGATCATGTAAATACAAAAATTCATTATCAAGAGTTGTATAATTCAAACGTTTCAAAATATGCAATAAACGAGTATGAAGCCTAAGGTACTCTCCTCTACTAGGTTTAGGTTTAAACAAATTAATTAAAGATTGAATGTTATAAAGTTTGCTTTTAAGCAATCCAATTCCATGGTCTGGTTGATTTCAACTTTCTTATACGAATCAAATAAATTTGGATCAATCCTTTCTAAATTTAATTTACGCCTTAGTAATTTGCGTTTCTCATCAACAATTAACCTTTCCGCATTATTAACATTTCTATATTTTAACTCTATTAACAACTCGTCACTACTACTACTAAATAATTCAAATTTGATATGGTAACGGATAATATATAAGCACAAACAATAAAATTTCACTAATTGTAAACACACTACTAATATCCAATCGTAATTATAAATTGTTACTATAACTTTAAATGGTCAACTCTAACAATTGAAACTGAAACAAACAAGAGCGGAAATATCCAGTACAATTAAATAATGGCAATGAAAGCAAATTAAGTCCCTTGCTCGATGCGCCAGGTACAATAATAATATGTTTATGGTATATACAATATATGTGTAAAATTTAAACAAGCGTTCTCTATACAAATCGTTAAAATAACTAGAGACACATATCATTTATTAAAAAATAATGTTCTTGGCTTAGAAGGTAGATTAATTCAGGGCTGGTTCATGCTTTTTGATTTGCTTAATTACCATAAATTTCTGCTTAGTTATTTCCACCTAACATCAATATCCTAGGTAGCAATAATGAAAATTATCTCGGACGCCAAGTTACTTTTTTGATTATGCTCGGAATAACTAAACCGAGGATACAATAAAAAATTTACCAAAATGTGAAAATAAAAAATATACAAATTATGTTTATTAAGCACTTAAATTTTGAGATTACATAAAATAAATCTTAAAACTAATGTTAATAGCCTTATCCTAGTAAGTCATTGGGGTTATAAATATCTTTACAAAATTTTGTACAACTTCTTGAGAACCTCTGATTATTATAAGGAATGCGGAAATGTAAACCAAAGATGATGTAATCTTCGTATCAATGTTGCGCAATATATCGTATTTTCAATGTTTTACGTCGTAAAGTACACCAAAGTTGAAATTACTTCTTACAAATCTATATTCCTTGAAATTTGAATAATCCAAAATTTATTGCACTCTTAAAGGTTCAAATAAAAGGTGTGACCTAAATTTAGATCTGCATTAAATGCAATCATAAAATGAAAGTGTGCGTAAAATTAAAAGTTAAAAGTAAAAGTAGAAGTGTAATTAAAAGTGGTAAATGTGCCTGCAAAGAGAAAATGTTTCAGATTTTAATATAACAAGAGTTAAAGATGTATTACCATTAAATCAATGGCACTTTTCACAAAATTTATGTGGAAACCAAAAATGGCTTCCTGTTCAAAACAAAATACATCAAGCAATGCCAAAAAGTGCGCTCACGATGTCAGGTGATATAGCTGTGCGCAAGAAATATGAGCGAAAAAAATATGAGCGAAAAATAATTCAAAGATGTAAAAAGTATAAACCCTTAAGAAGATATGCAACTTAAGTTACACCAAAATGCAAACTAAGTTGTCTACCACAACTTATAAATCATTAATAACCAAAAACCCCTTTTTTCTTATATTTTACAACTAAATGAACGAAGAACGTAAAATATTCGTTACAGGTGTAAGTATAAATTCATTAACACCTCCTCTATTGTTTAAGAACAAATCAGTACCACATAAAAAAAATTACAATATAATGTCAAACAAAAAAAAAATAGTGGAGTACTGGAACATCACTAAACAAATAACCATTGCTTGAAATCTAAAGGCTGTCGAAATCAAAACTATTATACATTTTCAAACATTATGTAATTATGTAAACTACATACGTGTGGTGTTATTAATACACAATTAAAAATATCGAAAGTGTGTATGTAAACTTATACAAGAAAAAAAATTTTTGTTAGATTCCATGTATTACAGATTAAAACCAAGAAACACCAGCCTCAAAAGTATCTAAATAATGTGGAAAGTTAGCAAATAAACAAGCATTTGCATTTATATTTACCTCAGTGAATTTTACGAAGTTGTATTGAATATTAGTAAGTATACAAAAACACGGTTAATTTAACATTAGGTATTTTCCCTAACTTAACATATATAGTACATTACTTAAACGTAAATATATGCAAGAAAGGCAAAATACAAAAGGGCGATTTTGTTTATTAAGTTTTAGATGTTTAAAGTTCCTATAAGAAGAGAAACCAAAACAACAATAAAGCTGTATAAATCACTTCTAACCTCATTTTCTGAAATACATCGTGCATCTTCGTATACAGCCAAGCTTTTTCATCTTATAACAAAGTTACAAAGTTCTACGAATATTCAGTAACAAAACAAGTGACTTACTTTAAAATTTAAATTTACTAAAGTTTATTATAGGTGGACTAAAACCACTAAATTTAATTATAAAAGGATTCTCTAAAATCCTTATAAAATTTTAAAGGATGATGACACAATACTTGCTACTTGCACAATATTTTGGAAAACTATAGGTGTTTCATATAGCAAACATGTATAAAGTAGGTACTTAATATTGCATCAGTTGAGCATAACGTCCAATATTGTAATTCGGTTCCCTAACTACCTCGATGTGATGATTACCGTTAAATTGAGATCCGTAATATCCAATTTCGAAAATAAATTACTGTTAAATTATTAAATTTCTTCCTCTAATCCAATGAACTTTTTAATTTATTTTTAATTAATTTGTGATTACTTGTCATCTAGGTATTTTGAATCCTTTAGTTTAAAATATACTTCATATACACAAGTGTGATAAGATGTCCGACGGAATGTGCCTTAAAAAGCTTTATCTACTTAAAACTAAAAATTTTTATTGCATTACAAGAAGTTTCAGGTTTAATAAATAATTGCAAGTCCTGTATAAAAAGCATACCGTAGTACACAACATGTATAAGAATAAATGTACCATAAAAAAATATTACTTCGTGTCATTGAAGTACCTACATTTTCCTAATTTATTTCATTTTATAGGATTAATTTAGTTCTAAAAAAATAGCTGTTTTGTCTTAAATATGAGACATGTGTATTGTAATTTTTGTCAGGAAGGTGAAATAAAACTTTGGTTTCTTCGCTGACCGTTTTACTTGTTTATTCTAATAATACAAATGCAATAATGTCAGTGCACACCTGGAGCATGCGCAACGTAAAAATGATTCAAATATAAAATTAAACATGCTCCTCGTCTTAAAATCCACACAGATTTTAAAAATGTCATAAATAACGTGATTAATAATATTATTATAGCGCGTACAAACCTCCAAATTCAGTATGGGACTTATGGAAAAACAGTGCAAGATTGCCAAACTAAACAATATTAGCAATGCAATAAAAATTTAGATAAATCTGCAATGTACTTATGAATATACTGAAAAAGACTACCTTTAATCTATACAAATCGAATCTTTGAACTGTATTTTTTAGAAAAGGGAAGTAGGCGTATGTAATGTAGGGGTACGTAGGGATAGCAATATGATGGGTTAGATTACTCCGTACATGGTATTATGAATTTTATTAAAGTTTGATTATAGCTGTATCATTATTTCCATTGTAATATAATATAGGAAGTGTGGCTATTGAATAACGAGACTGATGCTTAAAACATTTTGATTTAATAGCCACACCTCGTATTCTAGTTTTTTTGTTTTCAGTACTGCGTTTCAAATTAGGTAGATCATCATCACCATTAATGGTTGGTGGAATGTTTTCAATGAAACTTTGACTTTACGTCGAATAATTGACTGTATATTCTGGTGAAGACGATCATTGAGTTGTGCACCTTTTCGTTTCATGCTTTTTTCGTACTACTGCTCCGGATTGGTCTTCCTTTTGATAGCATAGACATTCTACTACGGTCTGTGCAACATAATGCTTACTGGCTTCTGTAACAAAATAACCTCATTCACACAATTATAGAAATTATTCATCACTACCTTATAAGACGCATGATTGAGATGTAGGCGTTCTAAAAGAACGATTTTAATAGATGGAGTTAGCTTAATTCGATAAATATCGTAGAAGAAGCAAAAAATTTGACAGTACAGTTGGTATTTACATTTTACGTTCGATAATATGTATGAAGAACAAGGATACCGTTATTTAGAAATAGCTAAAGATAGTAAAAGGTAGTAAGAACTCGTACTGAATTTGGAGGTTTGGACAGACTATGAGTTAATCCTTGAATTTATGCGAATACGTAACTAATTATTTATACAAAAATAAATCATCATGAGTTTGAACAAACATGAAGGTAAGAAGTGATGTTTTTACCTAACTTTATTAATTTCGGAAAATGTCTTTCCTTTTCAGAATGTTTGCACCTTTCTAATTAATAGACACCACTTCACAAAACGATATGCACCAGGATGTGTAACAACTCATCCAATAACCATTTGAAGAGTGGTAAGTTTGTTTCTTTCAATAGAACAAAGTCTTCAAGTTGAAGATTTTTAGATGGATGTTTCCATTTTAAACGCTGCTGAAGCTGAGCGACGTATTGGATTGATTAACGATGCCAAAAATGTTTGGGTAAGAATTCTCTGAAAATGGTCTATTGCCTTAATTTTTATGTCTCTGAGGTCTAAATTTGGAAACCTTTTGAATTCTCTTCCAATTATAGAATGTGCTGAGCTAACATCCTGGTTCGTTAAGATCTTGGTGAAGAATAGTCAAAGGTCGAATTTAATATGGATTCGATTTGTGTCAAGACTGCACAACTCTTCAAACGTAAGTGAAGCTTCATACTCTTTTAAGACAGTGTTTGGCGCTTTTCACCCCAGCTTCCCGAATCACTCCAAAGTGAGGAGACATAGAGGATTGAAATGTCATTCTATTCCTTGATTACTACATTCATTTATAATGGTATTTTTTTTGATTTAATAAAAATTGATATAAAGTTTTTATTTCAGTGTTCGCAGTTACAAAATTTGTTCCATTGTCACTAAATATTTCAAGTGGTTTTCTGCGACGCGTCATAAATCTACGGAGGGCCGCCAAAACGCGTTGGTAGTTATGCAAATAAATAAAAAAATGTAACATTTTGTTGTACTAGCTAATATAAGCATTTTACACATTTCTTAACAATGAATTTAGCAAAATCGAACAAAAATTCTCTCTGACGGAGCTTAACAGTAAATTTGGATTTGCGTGTAACAATTCTAAATGTTCTTGTTCAAAGAAATAATTTGGTTAAAAAAGGAGTTTTTGAAAAGTTTGATAGCAAGCAATTCCTCACCCAGGTTATGATCCGGACGGAAACATATTTGACGTTTGTTTCCACCCGGGTGGAAAAAAATAAATTTAATCTGTTAATGTGTTAAGGTAATTAATAGATGAATTAATGGTTAGGTTTCTGAACCATTAAAATTAAAATTGGCAATGATATCACTCACCTTATTTTGCAACTCTGGGGGTGTACTATCAATGCGGTCTTGACATATAACTAATTTATAAAACTAATGTTCAGATTAGCTTTCAAAATGTCAACTGATTTATGTGACATTGAAACGAATACCGATATGATTATCAATGAGTAACTTCAACGAATTTCTATTGATTATTATTTTATTTCTGAATGATTATGAATAACATAGTACACGTACCTCGGTGGAAAAACGGCATTATTATTCTCTCGAGAAATAGTTTACCACGACTTTGCGCCTCTCGGAAAACTATCTTTTCTCTCGAGAATAATTACGATGTTTCTAACTTCATACGCAATATACTGTTTTGTACCCTTTCTGTGGAAAAAGTATGTTTCCACTCGTTTTCGATGCATGGAAACACGATTTTCCCGCACCCCGGTGTTCTTTAGTTTCCTGTAGCACCAAGGAATATTTGCGGTACACGGTTGGTATTACGTTCTGATTAATATTTCTTTTTTTTAGGACTTTGTCCCGTTTTTCTCCTTTTCACATTTCTTGAGATTCTGATGGCCAACTCTCCTTCCATCTTTTTGGAGGTCGCCCTTGAGGTCTTCTGTTTTGTGGGTTATGGTCTCTAGCCCACTTCGCAATCCTACCTGCCTGTCTACATGATCTCTTCATTGTCGTCTTCTGGATCGGGTCCATCTAACTATGTCTTCTATTTGTTATTCTTCCCTTAGGTTGCTACTCCTAATGTGGTCTCGCCGTGTTACTCCTTTTATTGCGCTTAAAATTTTCATTTCCGTAGATCTCATCAGACCTTTGGTTTTAGATGTTTCCGTCCGAGTTTCAACTGCGTATGTAAGAATAGATGTCACACATGTTTTGTAGATCCTTGCTTTGCTCTCTGTTGACAATTGTTATTTCTACACACTACATCTCCTAAGCTTCCAGATATCCTTGATGCTTTTATGGAGTTTACTCCAAACTCATCGGCTAAGTTTCTGTCACTTGATATTTGAGTGCCCAAATAATTCAGCTTCATGACTTGTTCTATTGTCTCATCACCAACCGTCAGTTTGCACCTGATAGTGTCTTTTGAGATTACCATTGATTTGTTTTTTTCTGCAGTTATGATCATGTTGTATTTTTCGGCAGCTCATTTGAATTTAAATAGGAGTCTTTGCAGATCATCTTCATTTTCCGCCATAAAATTCCTAGCGATCTATTTTCCATTGGGTATCCTAAGTGTAGTTCTTTAACTTCTTCGATTATTTCGCATACTCCTACTTGATGTTCGATCCTTTGGGCTAGTACCTTTGTCAAGATCGTTAGTAATGCACTCAGTAATGCTATTCCCCTGCAGTTTTTCGGTTCAGCTATGCTGTTTCTCCATTCATTTGAAATTTTCTCTTCCCTTCTGATTTTCTGAAAGAGAATCGTTATTTCTTCTATAACAGCTATTCCTACGTATTTTATCATTTCGTTACTTATGTCGTCTGTACCTGGGACTTTTCTGTTATTTAATTTTTTCACTACTGATTGTACTTCGTCTAGTGTTATTTCTAAATGGTGGATTTCATCCTTGCTTTCCTTGAAATACACTGTTCATTTTTCTGGGCTGATTTTGGGTACTTGTGTTTCTTCGTTTATTGGCCTTTTCCTGTTCCGAAGCATTTTCCATTTTTTTTGTCCTCCATAAAGGCCGTGTTGCCTTTCTGATAAAAAATTTTCCCAGTATTTTTTTTTTTGAGTTTCTTAATCGCTTGATTTATTCTATTTCGGATTTCTTTACATGTGTTATATTCCTGCGATGTCTTTAGGTTTCTATATTTTATGCATGCTATTCGTTTTTCATTGGCCAATTCTTTTACTTCCTCTTTGAACCAGGGTTCCTATCGCTTCAGTTGCAATTGATATTATGTTGTATTTGATTTTTTCCCATGCCTGGTTTACGTTGTCTTTTTCTACTATATTATTGTTGGCTATTTTTTCTTTCAGTCTCTTCTGATATAACGTTTTCGTACTTGTATTTCCAAATGATTCGATTTTGCATTTAGTTATACTTTCTACGGGTTTCTGTTTTTTGTAGTTGATTTGGTGGCGGTACTTACATAGTACTATTCCGTGTTCTGTTGTTGTATTGGCGGATAATAGTACTATTACGTTTAGTATCTCTTTTGGATGTACTTTCCGGTTTGTTATTAGAAAATGTATTATAGATCTTTGTCCCCTTTGGTTATTAAAAATGTATTTGTCCTTGGGTTTATTATTGAAGTAGGTGTTGTTGATGCGCAGTTCCTGTTGGGCGCATGTTGTTATTAGCATATCCCCATTGTCATTTACAGCTTCTTCGTTAAATCGTTGCATCACTCCTGGCATTGGGGTGTTATCAACTCAACTTGAATTGAAATCACCAATCAAGAAGAGTGTTTTGCTACTTATTTATGGTTTCTTCTGGTTTTTCAAAGAAACTTTCCCTATCTTCTCTTTGTTCCTTCTCTTCTTCTCATTCTTTTTGTCATGGTCAAATCTCAATTGTGATTTGATGCAAAATCCAAAATGTTTATTATTGAAAAGAATTACAAAGATTATACAGAAAGGTTTTACATTACTTTTGAGTATGTAAATGTGAACTTATTTTAATAAAACTATTTTCAGAAGAAGTGGAAGAAAATGTGTAATTGTTAAAAATTCGCACATTTAAAATGGAATTACAGAAGTCATTGTGTAAATGTTTTCTTCGCTATAGCTCATTTAACAAATTTAGTCGTAGAGGTATCAATTTGGCACGTTACCCACCCATCCTTAAAAAAACTAAATAACGTTATTCGCTACAGAAAACATTGTTCCTAACTCTTTCGGAAAAAAAAAATTCTCGCATTCGCACTAAATGCAAAGTGCACATGCGGGAAGATTAACTTTCCGAACTAGTTAAGTAAATAACTGTTACTTCTCACTTAAGATGTTATATGTACTACTAAGTACATGAGGCATTAAAGGCAGATAATACAATAATTTGTTTTTAATTTAAGTTTTCTAAATTTGAAGCATTATACTACATAATAATTATTAAATGTTTAAAAGGTTTTTCAACTGAACTCAAATCAAATGGTTTTCAAAAACAGTTTATTACATTTTTTCATAAATATTTTACCTACAAATACGTTTTTAAGAACACTAGTTTCACTTACAAATAATAATAAAACATATTTATTTAGTACTTACCTCATTTTCGAATAAACAAGTTGAATTTGTGAAAAGAATCTGTGCCTTAACCTCTAATTCTCTTGCTAGAGTGAAGTTCGGTTCGTCATAAGTTAAATGCCAAGAACGGATCGAATGTAGCGTAGTTACAAATATGTGTTTAGAATCGCATTTATTTCCGATCTGTAAAAATTTACTTACGATCAATCGGAACTTATAGATTTTACGAAATAACGATTTTGTGATATGAATACATACATGGTGTTTCAAAAGAAGTTGGCTAGAAGGATAGGTAGAACATTTAAAAATAGGTGGGGTTTGCGTATAAAAAAATTTTCGAAACGGCATCCGTATTCAAGATACAGGGTTAAAAAATCCGTTATACACATTTTTTACGATTATGTCGAAACCACTGGCAACTCTGTAATGAAATTGTGTATGAATATGTTTTGGAAGCTGACACATCCCATGAATTTGTTTTTATATCTGACTCTCATAGAAAGCGCTAGTTACACGTTTCGTACCGTTCTAAACATAACTTTTTTGAGGTTAGATTTTCTAGTCCAAATTTTAAGTGAACTTAAACATCATTTAATTTTACACCAAAAAGGTACTATCGGTAAAACTCGATACTGATTTTCGGAATATTTGAAAATGATCAAGTAATAATAAAGCTGTATGTACCGTTTTTTAATACCAAAAATCTAATAACATTATTCTAAAGCTAATGTTATTAATTAAACCAAAGAATCACAAGAAGAAACATTAAAAGTAAATTTGACTAAAGATGAAATATTCAATCAGTTAGAGTAAGTGTTCAAAATGTCCTCCGTTTTCGACGAAGTACACAATTCTATCCTTTTTCTAAATGAAATTGACAAAGATTAAATCATGATCGTAGAGAAGTGCCAATGAATCGTCCTCTTATTCCAATCCATTCGATTTAGGATAATGGTTACTCAACCAATTACGACACGCTTCTATTCAAAGTGGGGGAGCTCACATCACGGATAAAAATAGAGATCCTCTACGCAATCCATCGATTAGGATAATGCGTTAAATCAATTACTACACCTATCTCGAATCAAAGTGCGGCTCCATGCATAAAAAGTCGAGATGCACATTTAGCGTTTAAATCTTCTAATATCAGGTAGACATCGACTGATAACCAATTGACATGTTACCTAAAGTTACTGCCCAAACATTAACTTTAAACAAGTGTTGGTAATGTGATACCCTTTTCACATGAGGATTGTCATCACACCAGTAGTGTGCATTATGAGAGTTAAACATTCCTTGTCGCGTAAAGGTGGCCTCGTTGGTAAAAAGGGTATATTTTAACAAATTGGGATTGAGGGCTGTCATTTCTTGTAACGTTTCACAAAAATCCACTCTAACCTGTAGAAAGTCTGGCAAGAGCTCTTGGACTTGTCTGTAGTGATAAGGATGTAACTGCTGCTCCTTAAGTGTCCTCCAAGTACTTGCAGAAGACGTGTTTGTATGTCGTGTCATATACCTTACGCTAATTGTTGGATATTGATCAACTGAATCTAAAATGATGTTCTCTTTCTGCATGGTTATTGTTGTTCTGGGCCTACAAGAATTAATTTTGTTTGGTCTCACATTCCCAGTTTCTCTACAACGTCGTTCCATCGCTCTAAACGTTTTTTATTGGGTAGGTTTCTTCTGGAAAACTTTTCTGCATAACGCGTAACCTCTGCACTAGCGTTTTCTAAACTCTCGTCTAAGGTCGGTATATTCAACATTTTATTTTTTTTTTAATCCCTATATCTTGAATACTAAGCAAACCCAACTTATTTTTCAGTGTTCTACCTATCCTAGCAACAAACGTTCCTTGTATAGGTATATCAGAAACCGAGCTTTTTTGTTGATTTTCTTTAAATACAAATGCGGTCGTAAAGATTCTGTTGAATCCTTAATTAATTGATCTGTCTTATCACTAAAATTGACTGTTACAGTTATTACAATTTTCTTAAAATATATACGTACACCAATTAACTAAATTATCTATCAAATTTCGTTCTAATTTTCAATTTATTAGTTTCTCTCAGTAATTGTTTTTCGAGGATATAAATTATATGTACTTAATTTATTACCAATAAACCTTTTTAAATGGTTAATGGGATATTAATAGCAATTGAAAACTTATTGAAGCATTACACAGCTGATACAAAGCTGAAAACAGTCTGTCGATTTAGGTTTGATTAATTTTACATGTTTTGAAATGTTTTCGTGATTGATATGCGGAAAATTTAAATGTAAGTCATTTTTCATTTCTTTAATGGTTTTATTTAACATATGCCGAACGAAAGTTTTCACTACATTTCCTAAATTATTTATTACATAAAGAGTAAATTATATCTGTGTACCTACAATGGTAAAATAACTGTAATTTGGACTAAAGGACAAAAGACTTTCTGATATTATTTTCCTTCAATCAATATGTTTTTTGAAAAAATTCTTTTATTTAATTAATTATAATAACAATTACTGTTTATCAATTTCCGAATAAGTGGCAATATCGTAATGATTGCCTTGTTTAAACCACCCCTTCACACCATTACTGCCATTCACGAATCATGCGACCTTCCAACCTACAAAATGAAAATTAAAAGAAGTGAAATAATTTTAATAACATTTTTTAGGATAATTATATATCCTCGTTTATAATAATTTCATTACGAAAATAGGCAACATTGTGAAAACCAAAACAATAATCTATGTTAAGCATCTTCAATCATCTTATTTAATTTTTACATTTATTTCGCTTTACATTAAAAAACTATATAAAGAAAAGCTAAGTAAAATGAAATTTTCTTTAAAAAATATGTCTACATATTTCCTTATAAGATTAGTCATTATTCAGATATTGAAAAAGTTTCAACTAACACTTAAATTCTACATTATTAAAATAGATTACATTAATTTCATTAATCGCATTAAAAACAAATGTTTACAATACATCCGTAGTTTTGCCAGTTTTCGTTTTCGGGTCGGGGTTAATGAACGTCACTGTGACTTTGTGAATAACTGAAGAATAAGTCTCAACAGGTTATAACAACTTTATTCGGTTATAATAATAGAAAATGAAACAAACTCTTAAAAGGAAATAATAAAATAAACAAACTAACTAAATATTGAATTAAAACAAATAAATTGGTAACTATTACTAGAGTCACCGTAAATTACATGAATGGATAGTACTGTAAAATAAATAATTAAACAGCTGTTTAGTAATGTGTGAAATTGCCATTACTAAAACGGTTAATTAAATAATGAACATGTGCAATAAGTGTAATTAAATGTGGGTGATCTGGACTCAGGCTTACAAAGGAATTATTCACAGGTGAGTGTGGTATTTACTTTAGTAATTATGTATGAAAGTTAGTGTGCTGACTATAAACAGCTGTGGCGGATTTATGTTTGTTTCCATTAAATGAATGGAACTCCGGCCGGGAATTGTTATCAGGAAATAATTATTAGTACATTCCTTATGAGTAATATCATAACTGGAAACAAGGGCTTTATATACAGGTCAGGTGTTCTTTATATATACCGGTAGGGGCTGTTATGATTAAACCGGTAATTAGGGCGGCTGTCTGGAATAATGATAAGAGGACCATCATGTCTATATTGACAGGACTTTTCGACTAGTACGTGGTGAATAGCGTCTTCGGAGAGTAAATACCGGCAACGTTTACAGGGTTAATATAGTTAGGGTAGGCGCGCCTTTTCGGAGCGATTCGCCACCAACAAGATAGCATAAATGATGTGGCTTTTCTGTTTTGTGCACGGGTATTATATGTAATCTACAACCTTGTGTGAAAGAAATTCTTCAGATTCACTTAAAATATTCATTCTAGTTTTCAATGTTATTTTCACAAACAAACTCTTATGGATGCAGTTATTTACAAATTGTTATAACAACAAGTTTTTACATTAATACAACTTGATATAACAAAACTAATATACATATGAACATATCGTTATTTATTAGTACATATTTAAATCTTTTTAATAAATATAGGCGAGCAAAAAACGTCATAAGCATCTCGAAAATTAAGGTCTACCGATGATCTCAGACAGTAATGGGAGTCGTCGTTTCGCTCCTCCTCCAAACAATTGTATTCGATCGGTAAAATGTCCTTACAGTTCTAGATATTTAATATACTATTTCAGTTTTTATTTTCTCATGAGATAGTGACTGTACAAAACATTCTCAAGCGTCATTTTTTTTTATTTTCAGCAACTATTATACTTTGCTTTATGTGAAGCGGATATTTTGTGATTAACATTTTTTTTTCGAAGTGAAGCCAACCGTTGGTTTCTATTTTTTACGGAATATGTTATCTCATTGATGGTCCATTCTTTGCTAACATTTATTCCTATTTACGCTTCAACTTTTCTAGAAGGCGTACAGCCATGTTACATTTTGCAAACACAGAGCCATCTATTCTTCAAGCAAAAATCATTTTTTTGTCCAGCAGTCTGGCCAGCTATTTATAGTACAGGTAACGTTATTTCTGTGTGTTCTGTGATTTGTCTGTGTTTGTTGAGATTTTGGCTTTTTTATTAGGAGGACCGGTGGTTGAAAGGTAATTAATGATTTTTTTTCATTTTTAAATACGGGGTCACAGATTTGCCCTAAAATTAAAACAAAAAATATTTTTCTTTCTCCAACGATGTTTTACCATAAAGAAATTATTTATTTATAGCAAGTTTTTGAAATTTATTCACTGTATACACATCATCACCATTCAGATGTGCAAGGAAATATAGAACAGTCGAAATCAATTGTACAATGAAATATAAAACTGCGATGCCTGCATTCAAATCACGCACTAATTTTACACCCGGTATATGCAAAGGGTTATTCGGGAAGTGTATTACGAATACACAATATTGTTATTGGTTCTAATTCAATGTAACACTACACATATCGAGAGTTTAATCCAGAAACCGGCAAGTAGTCCTTTATCCTGCCGTTACAATATCAAAGAATATGTCCGATTAAACCGTCGTTGTTAAGGAAAGCCCCAAGTACGTTACTTTCTGAATGTATTCTTTTGTTAACGTAGTCCTGATGGTCAGTTAGAATATAAATATTTTACAATACTCAAAACAAACCAAGCTTCATAAATATGAAATTGCAAACTTTCACAATTACCACCCATAATTAAAATAGTTACCTTTGGGTACGTAAGCGTGCATTTTTACAAATTTAAACATTTCGGTAACAATTACAGTTATCCCATTCAGCAAATGATCATAGTTCTAAAAAACTTAATATGGTGTCAAATAAATGTATGTAATTTGCAAACGTAAACATAAGCTTGCTATATAAGTTAGGGAAGATACATGAAAATATACTACGGGAACTAATTTTATTTTAGTAAAGATTAACTAGACTTTTAAGAGATTAGATATTATTAAACCACCATGAAAAAGACAAATCACCCTCTAACGGACGAAAGTTAACAATGAAAAATGTCACAATTAAAGCCAAAATTTCATCAAATTATAAGTTCAAAGAAATGAAAAACATTAATTTCAGAATTTACTGCTAAAAACCTAACATACCAATTAAATATAATTTGAACTTACACAATAGAGAGCGATAACACATTATATTGTATTATAAAATACGGTTATATCGCTACAGATCCTCCAGAACCGTCTTCAGAAGGATGTTAACAATTTTTTTCGCTTCTTATCGTGTGTCTGCGTGTGCGTGTGTATGTGTGTGTGTGTGTGTGTGTGTGTGTGTGTGTGTGTGTGTGTGTGTGTGTGTGTGTGTGTGTGTGTGTGTGTGTGTGTGTGTGTCTGTGTGTGTGTGTCTGTGTGTGTGTGTGTGTGTGTGTGTGTGTGTGTGTGTGTGTGTGTGTGTGTGTGTGTGTGTGTGTGTGTGTGTGTGTGTGTGTGTGTGTGTGTGTGTGTGTGTGTGTGTGTGTGTGTGTGTGTGTGTGTGTGTGTGTGTGTGTGTGTGTGTGTGTGTGTGTGTGTGTGTGTGTGTGTGTGTGTGTGTGTGTGTGTGTGTGTGTGTGTGTGTGTGTGTGTGTGTGTGTGTGTGTGTGTGTGTGTGTGTGTGGGTGTGTGTGTGTGTGTGTGTGTGTGTGTGTGTGTGTGAGTTGTGTGTGTGTGTGTGTGTGTGTGTTGTGTGTGTGTGTGTGTGTGTGTGTGTGTGTGTGTGTGTGTGTGTGTGTGTGTGTGTGTGGTGTCTGTGTGTGTGTGTGTGTGTGTGTGTGTGTGTGTGTGTGTGTGTGTGTGTGTGTGTGTGTGTGTGTGTGTGTGTGTGTGTGTGTGTGTGTGTGTGTGTGTGTGTGTGTGTGTGTGTGTGTGTGTGTGTGTGTGTTGTGTGTGTGTGTTTGTTGTGTTTGTGTGTGTGTGTTGTGTGTGTGTTGTTGTTGTGTTTTGTTGTGTGTTGTGTTTTTGTTGTGTGTGTGTGTGTGTGTGTGTTGTGTGTTTTTGTTGTTTTGTGTTGTTGTTGTTGTGTGGTTTTTGTGTTGTGTGTGTTGTGTGTGTGTGTGTGTGTGTGTTGTTTTGTTGTTTTGTGTGTGTGTGTGTTGTGTGTTTTGTGTGTTTTGTGTTGTGTTGTTTTGTTGTTGTTTTTTTTTGTTTGTGTGTGTGTGTGTGTGTTGTTGTTGTTTTATGTGTTGTGGTGTGTGTGTTGTTTGTGGTGTGTGTGTGTGTGTGTGTGTGTGTGTTGTGTTGTTTTTTTTGTTTTTTTGTGTTCGTGTTTTTTTTGTTTGTTTTTGTGTGTTATGTTTTTGTGTGTGTGTGTATGTTTATTTCACGGTACTTTGGGATAGACAACACTTAAGTTTGTTTTCGTTTCTCCTGAAGATGATTAGATTTTGGGAGAAATTCAACGGCAGAGAATAAGGTTCATTAGGAGCAGTTTTTGGATTTATCAAATGATCAGTTGTACATTTCAAAGATGTAAAAATACCAAAATATAGATCTTAAATATATCGATTAATTATGGTTATTAATGTCAAAATCGTTAATAATTTGTCACTGCATGGCATGCGTGCTGTAATGTTGTGCATTAAGTTGTCTTGACGACGAAATACAAACAAAGAAATTGAAGAAATTATTTGTTTATATTAATACTACAGTTGGAATATAATCTGTAATTAATGTATATTAAAGAAACTATCGTTTACTGATGTTAAAATTAATGCAGTTGGAATTTCCGCTAATTGAAATTCCCCCAGATGTTTCAAGAAGGAATTCGCTGGAACTACTAGATTCTAAGGTTTTGGCAATTTTCTTCTTGTTTTCGATGGAGTCTGCCACGTTCCCTTCAGCAGTAGCATCGTTTTTCCAATCCCCGTGCCGTTTTAAAGTTTTAATGTTAGCTCCACTGTCTGCCAAGATTGTGACAGAAGTTCTACGAAAAGAATGTCCTGTGTATTTATCGGCATTGGGAATATTTAAATGCTTGGCAATCTGTAGAGGAATCTGACCAAATGTCTTAATACCAATAGAATTACAAGTACGTTTACACCCATTGTAGAACAAAACAAACTTTTCAATCTTCACATGCTTCCGTCTTAAACTCATGTACTTCTTAATGAGGTCAATATAATTTACTATATGCCATCGCTTAATATGGTAAAAACCCTGGGTCTATGTGTTTTGGTATCTCTCATATAAACCACAAAGACAGAACCTTCCTCTTTAATATCCCCAACACACAGATTGTACAATTATAAGCGTCTGCAACCGCCAAATACAGCAAATATTGCAACTACCTAAAATGGAATCTATCAAGAATAATCTTAAAAGTAAAAATTCATCTTCATAACTATAAGTATTTGTCGTTGGGTGCTTCAAGAAAAAAATTAAGTAAGTGCTCTTTTGAAAACACTAATGACTTCTCTGGTATGTACCCAACAGAACAGTTTTTCAAGAATGCCGATAGTTTTGAAAACTTGCTGATGTCCACGTCCTTTTTGAGACGTAGCATACATTTTAATTTGGAGTACATGCACCATAATGAAGACGATTTGTAGTTTTTCGACTAATAAAATAAATACAAAGAATGATTATTTTTAATAAACGATGTAATGAACTTACCTGATCAAGGAAATACGCAAGCAAAACCTTCTCTGTAACAGTTTCCGTATTATTCTTGCACATCTACTCAATAAATCTGTCGAACCCTTTCTTATAAATGATTTCGGACTTTTTAGGTATAAGACTCAACTCAGCTTCTTTTGATCTTTAAGGATTTCTTCATCCACGTCTGAATCCATTTTTGCAAAATTTGTGTATTTACAAAAAATAAATGACACTTATAATGCAAAACTATCGCAACTATAATAATACCGTTCATGAACTCCTGTAACGATCTGAAATTATTATTTCATTTAAATTGTGTCTCAAAGTGGGTAGTTCGACGACAAAATAGCATGTGAAATTCGTTTATAATTCGTTTCCATTATTGGAAACTCCTACCATAATCCCTTGCACTAATTTCTTAATATAGAAAATTAGAAAGAAAGTTTTACTTTACATAACTGCTCTTTGCAGCGTTTTTTAATATAAACCAAACAAAGTCTAAAAATTAATGAAATAAGATTGAAAATGCTTAAACTGTGTTTTCAATATTTTATAGAAGCGGGCGGATTTGCATCTGCATTTCTATTAACCTCTATCTGACGTGAAGTGTTAAACGTCCGTCTAATATAGATATTTAACTAGATATTTTATTTTGGATTTAGTTGTAAAAGAACGTTAGAACGACAAGCATGCTTTGAAATAAAATCAATCATATTAAATTGAGTTGGGAAATTTGTTGTGTTTTCCACAGATTTTATCTTTATGCCGACAAAATTAAATCTGTTAAATAGCTAAGAAAAATCAATAATACTTTAACGTCGCGGGAACTTGTATATCGTGATGTTCCTGTTAATAGAATTATCTAAAAGGCATATGACGATTAAAAATTATTAAAATAAAAGGAAGAAGGGTTTACGCTGATATGTGCAAAAAGAAGGCTAATGTAGAGGTATTCTACAAACGGTGTAAATAAAATCAGCAAATGTGGTGACGATGTACCAAATAACAATTCTTACATAATAACCAAGGTTGGTTTTTGAGATGTTAATTAAACCAAATATAATTGGAAAACGTTCCGTCAGTAAAACCAAATAATTATAAAACACCATTCTGGTATGCATGGGATAAGTACCCGTACTCAAAACAATACTGAGCGACGGACAATTTATAATAACGCATACCTGCGAAAGAAATTTTAACTGGACGGTCTTGTTCGGACAAAGATTGGATATGACATAATATTATGATTTTGTATGCATGAGAACGAAATACAATGTTTTATAAGCAATTTTGAATTATTTGAAATTACTATAGCCATGTGATCATTAAATGTATATATATATATATATATATATATATATATATATATATATATATACAGGGTCCGCATTTGGGAGCTGATCCTATGAGTATCTGCTAAACCAAACTTACTATAATTTTGAAAATTTCGTGACAGGGTAATGATGTTAGGGTTAACTCATCTAAAATATTTTCACGTTCTACCACTTCCGGTTATACCGAAGTCGGTACTAGTCGCTCATTTTAAATGGAACACGGTATATTAATACATTTTTGGATTTATTCGAATTTTAGTAAGTTTGTTAAATAAACTAGATCGAATTTCAGTCGTTTTAAAAACATTTTCTAAAAATTGACAGATGCGGTCTTAGTAATAACTCGTTAATTGTTCTGTTCCTGTCAAACAATTTGAATAATACTTTGAGGTGTTGTAGGCAAAGGTTTATTGCAACAGTCTGCAAAAAATGACATTTGTATTTTTCTTAAAAGTAAAATTATGAATGTCTAAACTTGACTATCAAAAAATGCTAGTTACTCAAAAAAATCAAATAGAAACCCCTATTTTTTATTACTCAGATCGAGTTAACGTCAAAAATTAAGGTAAGTTTGTTTAAAACTTTATTTGCCTAAACGTAACAGTTTCATACTTATTATCAAAAAAGTCCCAATTTTAAAATTTGTGATAAAAATGAGCTACATACTTAAATTTAGTATTCCTTGTTCATGGTCACCATGGAAACCAAATAATTGAGAATTTTTTTTTCAAATTCGATATACAACATAAGTGTAAAAATTTAATACTTTATAAAAAACTACTTTTTACTGCGGAGGTAGTAACTACATACTTATCAGTGCATTCTTACACGATAAAGTCGCTTATTTAGTATTTCTTGTTCGTGATCAAATGTAAATTAATTTATAATAAATGTTCAAAATGTTGCCCGTTAGACGCAAGACATTGTTGAACCCGTCTTATAACGGCTTCATTTGCACCCCTTTAAATTTCTTGTGGAGAAAGAGAATTGAAGGCATTTTGCACTCTTGCAATGCAATCTTCTTTAGTTGTTAGTGGTGTAGCATAAACAATATTTTTAATTCGACCCCAAAGATAAAAATCCATTGGCGTAAGATCAGGTAACCTAGGTGGCCATGGAAAGGGACCATTATTGGCAAACCAACGATCTTCAAAATTTCATAAAGTTTCATGGAAACAGCGTTGGTGTTGTGAGGGTGCGTTCGATAAATGTTCTTACTGTTCGTTTTACAACTCTATGACATTCTCCGTGAATTAAAATTAAATTCAAATAATCTGTATTAGAATACTCAAGTCGAGCCGTTTCATCAAACAAAACACAAACTATCAACATTTTATTAAATTATTGACTACAAAAGAAAAACAAAATAAATAAGCATCTTTATCGTGTAATGATGCGCTGATAAGTATGTATTACCTCTGCAGTAAAAAGTAGTTTTTTTCGATTTAATCATAAAGTATTAAATTTTTACACTTATGTTGTATATCGAATTTGAAAAAAATGACTTAGAAAACTTCTATTTGGCAAAAATGACTTTTGAATCACAAAATTATCAATTTTTATAATTTTTTGCAGTAACTTATTCAAATATTTTTCTTTATTTCAATTCTCATTTATTGGGACTTTTTTGATAATAAGTATGAAACTGTTGCGTCTAGGCAAATAAAGTTTCAAACAAACTTACCTTAATTTTTGACGTTAAATCGATCTGAGTAACAAAAAATATGGATTTCCATTTGATTTTTTTGAGTAACTTGCATTAAACCTTTGCCTACAACACCTCAAAGCTTTATTTAAATTCTTTGACAGGAACAGAACAATTAACGAGTTATTACTAAGAGCGCCTCTGTCAATTTTTTTAGAAAAACGGTTTTTTTTTTAAAACGACTGAAATTTCGTATCTAGTTTATTTAACAAACTTACCTTAAAATTCGACATAGGCTTGAAATGGAATTTCTGAATTATAATGAGACAACTTATAGCAATTGGGAAAGTAATAAATCATAAATGACACTACAGTAAAATATCTTAATAATTTGCCTGATAAAAATACATTTAAGACTACCTATAGTTGAATCAAGAGGCTCTTTTGTCCTTTTTTATCCACATTGGGAGTTATACTCAACTATCTAAGGCACAAGCATTTGTAAGTAAAAACCATTATTTGGTTTGAGTAGAAAAAGTTCTGTTGTATGGAAGATAAAATTTAAGCTTTTATACATTACCACAAATAATAGTTTATAAACTATTTATACCAGTTATTTTAAAAGTAGCTTTCTATTTTTGTTTTTCGGAGAATTACCCATGCACCTGAATGATAGATACTACTAAATTTACCCTGTTAAATTAACAATAGAGTGCCTGATTTTCATTAAATTATTAATTTTTGCTGACATCAAAAGTTTTTTTTAATACAATTACTACTATAATGTTTTGATGTATCTTTCTTATTGTATTTCAATGATTTTTTAATTTCTGTAAAAAGTTAAAATGATTTGTTTTTTTTTCTAAATTCTGATACAAAGTATACAAAAGACCTTGAATTACAATTAATTAGATATCTTTTTTTAAATTAAATCTGTTGTTTTTAATATCACACTGAAGTCTAATAAATTTCATTTATTAAAGGTTTTTTTTTGCTTTTTGCTTTAAATAAACTTGAACTGATAACCATCAATTTTTTTTAAGTTTATAGTTTCGCTAAATCGTAATATTTTTTAAGTTTGGTACGGAATTTGTTTGATGTAAGAATTGCCGTACTTGTAATAATCAAAGAAATGGAATTTTAAACTATTTTTTAAAAAGTTAGTGATAATGATATTTGAAATCTTTATCTTTATGTAAAGTTACTGATAGTTGTTGATTGTACATAAACAAAAATTGGTCAATCACGCAAACTTTTTTTAACAGTTTAAATTGAATTCTATCAATCCAGTGATTCAAAATAATATTATATCAATTTATTTATAGTCCTTCTTAAAGAATTACGAACCACCCTAACCTGTATAAACTCTTACTTATTTTCGCAAATAACGCTTGTACAGTGCACTCAATTAAATAAAAACGATTCAGCAATTTCAATCCATTACGTCGTTTTTAGAGAAAAATTCATATTCTGACGTTTCTTTTTTTTGCATCGGCCACCATTTAACAAAGAACATTCCTATTTCAGAAGCAACTACTATAACAATAAGATATTTGTCGCTATTTCAGAAACTAAGAACGTTTAGTTTTTCCAAAACTTAAATTATGTAAAATTGCAATTGTATTAAACAAACGCAACGTTATTGTTGTATAGAATAGACCAACACATCGCTCATTTTAGCCGCAATCGTTTTTTTAGTGTCTCTGACATGAAATCATATAATAAATTTAAAATGGTCTTATCAGATTATGCATTAATTTTACTGAACTTTGTGTAAATCTAAAAATTGTGTAAAAAATAATTTCATTCAGAGATTAACCCTTAACTACTACCGTGGGGTGTTCCGACACCCCAGTTCATGATTTTTTGTTCGTTAGGTATAGAATTTTGAAAGTACTTTTTTCTTGTTTCAGGTATTCTCCTACATCACTATTACGAAGATAATAGTGACAATAAAATTTTCTAACTGTTTGTGGATTGTTGTATAAGTGATAGGTGGGGTTCCAGAATACCCCAGCATAGTAAATACGTGTAGTGAATACTTGAGTAGTGTACAGTAATGGATCGGTCTTTATCAAAAACAAAACTTTCAAAAGTTGGCAGAAAACTTTTATGGCGATGTGGAGAGTGAATTGGATAATGAAGGTGATAGTGACCTAAGTGATGATGTGAGTGAACATAGTGATCATAACACCAATACGGACGACGAAGAATATGAAGAATATGAGGCTGACGATCTACCAGATACTGGTAGATATTACTATGGAAAAAATAGATTTAAGTGGTGTAAAGACCCACCAGCTTCTTCGCGAATTCGACAAGAAAACATAGTAATCCATCTTCCAGGTCTAAAAGGAAATGCAACTGAAATTTTTCCAAAAACTCCATTAGAAAGTTGGTCACATTTGATACCGATGAAATTTTATCTGAAATTTTAGAGCATACCAACGCTAAAATTACAGACCTCAGTGTAAATTACGGTTCGACTGCTACATTCGTAGGACATATAGACGAGTTAGAATTGAAAGCATTTTTGGGTGTAATGCTTCTAGCTGGAGTATGCAAATCTAATCACGAAGATGTAAAATCTCTTTTTGGTATTGATAGCATAGGAAGAAATATATTTCGAGGCACTATGTCTAAAGAAAGGTTTCTATTTCTGTTAACTGTTTTGAGGTTAGATGACTGGACTACTCGTCAGGAAAGAATTGAAAGTGGAGACCGGATAGCTGCGATTTCGAAAATATATGAGGTATTCAACAGAAATTGTCACTTTAATTATTCGTGCAGTGAATATGCGGTAGTAAATGAAATGCTGGTTGGTTTTAGGAGAAAGTGTTCATTCCGCCACGAAAATATGGATTAAAAATAATGTACTTATGCGATGCCAAAACGCATTATTTGATAAATTCCTATATATACTGCGGAAAAACCAAAGGGCCGAATCCAAAGAAATTATCAGTTCCCACTCAAAGTACCCTAAAATTAGTAGAGCCGATCAAAAACACTAACCGCAATGTGACGGGGGACAATTGGTTTAGTTCCCTTGAGCTAATGAAGGAACTACGTGATATAGGCTTAACTTACGTTGGAACCTTACGTAAGATTAAACGCGAGGTTCCTCCACAATTTCTACCAAACAGACAGCGTGAAGGAGCATCTTCTATTTTCGGATTTACAAGTAATCACACAATAGAGTCATATGTTCCCAAAAAAATAGATCGGTTATACTAGTTTCAACTATGCACCATGCGCCAATTGTACAGGAGAATGGGAAACCCGAAATAATTAACTTCTACAATTCTACAAAGGGTGGTGTGGACGCATTGGATCAAAGGTGCGCTACTTATTCCTGTCAAAGGCGAACCAAAAAATGGCCTATGGCTGTATTTGGTGCCATGCTCGACATTGCAACATCCAACAGTTTCATAATTTACGTAGCAGCTTCTCCGGAATACATCAAAATATCACGTCGTAAATTTACTATTGATCTTGCCATGTCGCTGATTCACGATCACGTAAAACGTAGACTGGAATCAAAAAACTTGTCTAGAGATCTACTAGGTATAGTTAGAAATATACTGGACAAATCTGCGCCTGATCAGCAGGAACATCCAAACGAACCCGGGCCATCAAAGCGGCCCTGTCCCAGCTCCTACGGTCGTTGTGTTATACGTCTCAGGAAAAAAGACCGAAAGGTGAAATCAACCTGTCAACAATGCAAAAAGCACACTTGTAAAGAGCATTCCGAAAGTTTTGTACGTTGCAGTAACTGCAGCGAAGATAGGTAAGAAGAAATAATTTTTGCCCATTTTTCAATAATATATTTTTCCTTTCAAACATGTTTGTTGTTTTTTGTGTTTTCAACTCTGATTTCACTTTTCTGTTACAGGACTTAAGGAGCATGTTCCTAGAGCCATATGCAATGGATAAGTGAACGATAGCTAAAGTTGATTTTGGGATATTTTGTAATAAAGAGGATACTGTTTTCTTTTTGGTTATATCTGTATAGAATTGCTAATGTTTATTTATTGTAGTTTTTAGAAAGGCAATAAATGTTATTTTGCTTACTGCGTCTCTATGCATGTCCAATGTAAGCACCTCTATCATAAAACATGTAACATTATAAAGCATATTGTTTATGCACATATATAAACAATGGGGTGTCCAGACACCCCACCATAGTAATTACGTACATGAAAACAACGATAGTAGCTACGGGTTAATCAAATACACCAACTTTTTATTTTCTAAATTGAATTTATTCAGCGACTCACAATAAAGATTTCTGTTTTTTTTATTGCCTTTTTTTAGGAGTTCGTAATTGAGATTGTCGTTAAACAACTACCGTTAGAAAAAATTCAATAGGGAGCGGTTCTTAGTTATCGTGTTTACATTATTTTTGCTTCACAATTGATTCATTCTTAAAAAGTATAGGCGAAAAAGTGGCAAAAAAATTTAGTCGTAGAAAAAAGACCGTTTAAATAAAAGCTGTAGACAATAAAATTTGTAGAAACTTTTCTTTTAATTTTTCGTATAATTAATATTTTTTTTAAATATCGTTAAAGTTGCTAAAAACACGTCACGTGATTACCATATCTCGGAAACCAAGCCTCTGATCGAACAATTGTTTAAACAAAAGTTGTCTATATTTGCATTACAAATTACTTTTATTTGAAAAAAAATTGTTTAAGAAATACTTTTGAAAATATTATAGATCAAACCTCCGATGTTAAAAAACTTCTAAATACAAAATTTCATCAAAATTGGACCAGCGGTTCTTGAGATATCGTGTTTCCATACGGCCGGTCCCAACACAGAATTTGTTTTGCTCAATATGATCTACCAACTCTATCTGGTGGAGAAATATAAAAAAAGGTGTTAAAGTTTTCGATTTGGAAACCGTCGCAAAGCATTCAGCGGTTAATAAAATTTCATAAATTTGTAGCGACCGTCTTTTTCATCTTATTTTTTGTCAAATTATTGTTTTACAAAGAAACACCGGCATCCTACGATGAACTACCGGCGGATTTCTGGAAAAATAGATTTTAGAAAATTAAAAAGTCTGACTGTTACAAATTTAAGAATCCATTGCATAAAGTATCTAATACATTCACAATACAAAATTGAAATAAATTTACAAATATGACTTCAATAATTTGTAATAAATAGGCCGCCAAAATAGAGAAAAAGCGTTTGCAAAATTTCGTACCTCATTAAATAAAAAAAAAAGATAATTCTGGTTTTTCTTTTTCTTATGACATCAATGTAGCAACAATTTTCAGACAGGATGTAAATTGTACTGTATCAGTAATGAACAAGGACGATCGTTAAATTTCACTTGCATGGGATTATAGTAATCAGCTCAGGTAATTGAGGAAATACTTAAACTGAAATAAAATTAAAATTTCCAAAATTTGCTTTACAGAATGGTGATTTTAGTTTTCTTTAAAAAAATTATTTTGAACACATTTTTTTTCTTAAATGGAAGTTGTGTCTAATCCAATTATGTCTATACAGTTTTTGTTTAAATAATTGTTTGATCTATTAAGTAATTACTGATATATGTAACCTTTTTTTACAACGAATCCGTTCTGTGATGCCTCATTTGTTTATTTCTATATTACTGTTTAATAGTAAACTGTTTTAAATATTTAGTTTGTTCAACAAAATTTACTTTACTTACTAGTTGTATTAAAATTTTTCCAACGAACATCACCGTTAGTTATTAGTCATTAAAAGTGGTATAGGAGATGAAGGCAATTGTGATCGCCCCAGGCCAGAACATTATTTAAGCGATCCGTCAAGTATTTTCACAGCCGAAGGTTAGGACCGGCTGTGAAAATCCTTTACGACTCGTTCAAATTATGTAGTGAATACCCTGGGGCGATGTCAACTGCTTTCGTGTCCTATTTATAAATGAATTTTTGTTTTCTAATAGTATTGCTTGCCTCCCCACCACACGGTCTTGCTCTTGTTTTTAATTCACCAAATGATATTGGCAAATTGGGTAAATTCTATATAACGTAGTCTCCTAGTTTTCCTTACTTAATTACTTGTTCGATATATATCTGTATTGTACTAGTGCCGATGAAGTTGTAACAACCCATTTTGAGTTGTATTGAAATATACCGTAATTTATGTTCTTCGTTCATTTAGTTGTAAATATAAGAAAAAAATTTAATTATTGAATTATAGGTATGTGGTACGCAACTTAATTTGCATTTTGGTGTAACTTAAGTGTATATACTTTTTAATGGTTTATACTCCCACCTCTTTAAACTATTTGTTTTCTGCTCATATTTTCGCGCAACGCGTCATCGTCCAACTTCCTGAGCGTCCATTTTTTCACTTCTGGTGGTACGCTGTCTATGCAGGAAGCCATTTTTGGGTTTCCACCTAAATTTTGTGAAAAGTGCCATTGATTTAATGGTAAGATATATTTAACTCGTTATATTGAAATTTAAAACATTTGCTCTTTGCAGGCACTTTTATTTTTTGCACATTTAATTCTATTTTAATTACCTTTTAATTCTACTTTTACGTACGCTTTCATTTTATGATTGCGTTTTGCTTTTAATGCTGATCTAAATGTAGATCCCAATTTTTATCTGAATTTCGAGAGAATGCAATAAACATTGGATTCAAAATTTCATGAAGAGAAATTTATAAGAAGTAAAATTCCATTTTGGTGGTTTACAACGTAAAGAATTGTTATTTCGAGATATTGCGCAATATTGGTGCAAAGATGACATCACCCTTGGTTTACATTTCTGTAATCGTTTAGATACCAGAGGTTATTAGAAAGTTTGTGTACAAACATTTTTCGAACAGGTATTTATGTTTAATGATTTCTTAGTATAAGGCTATTTTTAAGATATATTTTATATAACCCTAATTTTAAATGTTAATAAACATGGTCTGTATATTTTTTATTTTCTACATTTTGGTAAATTCTTATTGTAAACCTCGGTTTAGTTATTCAGAGCATAATTAAAAAATAACTTGGCATCCGAGATCATTTTTATTAGTGTTACATTGCATTTTTATTGTTTATGTTAAGTGGAAATAACCAAGCACAAATTGTGGTAATTAAGCAAATCAAAAGATTTAATCGGCCCACTTTAAACTACCGACTGGAACAAAGGCATTATTTTTTGTGAAGGGATTGTATCTCGAGTTAGTTTACGATTTGTTACGAAAACATTTTAACACCCATTACTTTATTTTTTTTAAACCTCGTCAACCAAGTAGTTATAAAGTGCAATTTTTAGTGATTGAATGTTTTTGTGTTTTACGTACATATAAAAACAATTATGGATGTTTTTAAAACACCACGACAAATTGTTCGTGGTATCTATTCCATTGCTACTAAAAAAAAGATATCACCAAAAATTTGTTCTTTTATTGGAATGTCAACTAGATCATTATTTAGATATAGGTACCTATTTTAATAAAGTTTATGTATGTGATAAAGTTTCCTACTTACTAGGGTAAGCTACGGAAAGGGACAACTCGGCGCCGCCCATTAGGCGCCGCCACTTCAGCGCCGCCCATTCGGCGCCAGCCATTTCGGCGCCAAGCCAACTTGACGCTGGGCAACTCAGCGCCAATAGCAAAAATAATTAAAACTTTTCATAAAGACGTACTTTAATTATTATTTTAATATTACAAATATACACATTATTATTTAAGTAATTTGTAAAAGGGATTCAAAACAATTAAAAGACGTAGGTACTTTAATTATGATTATAATATTACAAATATATACATTCTTATTTAAGTAAATTGTAAAAAAGATTCAAAACAATTAAAAGGCATAGGTACTTTAATTATGATTATAATATTACAAATATATACATTCTTATTCAAGTAAATTCTAAAAAAGATTCAAAAAGGTTCGCCTAGACTTTCCCATGCATGAAATTAGTTGAACTTTTTAAAGTTGTTTGTTAATTACTCAAAGGGTTGGATGCTTTAAAGATTGTATACCTACATACCGAAGTTGCGTTATTACTTACATAAACACGTTGCTTAAGCATTTGTTTGAAAATCCGCAGCAGTGACCTAATCTACATCAACAGTCATACATTTTGTAAATATGCAATTAAACTAACCAACAGTAAATGAATATTGCAAAATAAGTGGATAACAGCTCCTTAAGGTTAAAAGCGTGCTTCCATTTTTTCCTTTATTAAAACGTTATTTAATATTTAAGGCAAATGCTCATTACGTTGGTGTAAAGTTAGCTGGCGTCGAATTGGCTGGCGCCGAAATGTCCGGCGCCGAGATGCCCTGGCGCCGAGTTGCACTGGCGCCGAAGTGGCCGGCGCCGAGTTGGCGGTGCCGAGTTGGGGGCGCCAAATCGGCGGTGCCGAGTTGTACCAGACCGGGTAAGCTAAGTACTTAAATAACATGAGTTTTCAGATTTACTTTTGAAATTTTCGTAGGTTCCAAACGTACGTAAAGTTATGTATTAAAAATACAGTATTCAAAATTTGTCGCTTTAGGAACATTCATCATTTCATTTTTTTTAAGGAAAACACTTTTAGTTTTTAATTGGTTTTAGTTAAATTATAATTGAAATCAAACAATTAAGAACCATGCTGTTTTTTTTTATACTGAAGTCGATCTCTTCATAACAAGTAAGTATAGGAAATTATATAGATAATGTTTTTCAATTATGTTTCGAAATTTTTTTTATTTAAGTACAAATATCTGTATTATGAATGGAATGTAAGCACTAATTATGACACTTATCTTATATGAAAAAATTTTTAATGCCTCTTAAAAAAAATTTAGCTTTTAATAAATTTAGCTTAGCGTTAGTCAGAAATTTTCGACAAATATTTTATTAAAAAAACATTTAAAATTACATTATTAAAAAGCACTTGCGAACAATACATCAATTTTTATACACAACGAATGATAACAATAAGTAGGTGAATTAATATTCAATTCAATTCAATATAGGTTTATTTTCCAATAATCGATATTTTACAAAATTGTATTTTATCGATATTCCTCCAGGTGTACAATCAACGCCATGTAGAAATGCTTACATTCCTGAGTCATTAATAATGCTCCTTAACTAGGGTAGGGAAGGGGCTCGCCGAGCTCCCGGGTAGTGAGAAAGCCTGTGTGTCCTGAGTCAAATAAAAAACACGCTGCTCCGGTTGCCTCATCCTTCATCTGTACTCGGGCTGTTCCCTCGTCCTTTAATTAAGGACACCGCAGGTGCCTGTGTATGGGCTATTCCCGTACCCGCCCTAAATCGTATTTTCTCAGATGCGGCAATCGCATCTGTGCATAAGCTAATCCTACGCCCGTTCCTACGTTCTTATCTTTAACTAAGCTACCTAGTGGCAGCTGTCCGCCGGATAATCCTGCGGCCGCCTATTCCTAATTTAAGAATTACTCTAAATCTGCTCAAGTGCAGGTTGTGTAGCGGGCTGCCCGCTTCCCGCCCTTAGGTTCCCTTATCTAAAGGCGTCACATGACACCTGCACGCGGCCTAACACCGCGCCCTTTCCCTAAATTTCTTAATAAAGACCCCAATGTGAGTCCGAGTGACGGCTACCCCGACGCCCGTGCCTATTTCTTAAATCTACCATACGAAATATTTAAGAATCCTGGGCTTCCGGGCGTAGCCGGCGGCCTACTCATCTGTGCACGAGTGATGCTCGTGCCCTCTATTTAAATTAATATTAAGTATTTATTCTAAGTAAGTCGCCCTTATTCCACGTAGTGGTGAGGGGCAGCTGTACGCGAGCGTAACTCGCGTCCGTATCCTTACCCTTATTCTACTTAAAACTTCCTTCTCACCAGAGTTGGAGCGGGGGAAAAGAGAATTTGTGCGACGGTGAAGCCTTCGCCCCTTTTACTTACTTAATCTACGTTCTTAGAAACTACTTAACTAGGATACCCCCGATTTCGCCGAAACTAGAAAATCAAAGGTGTCATACACGAGCCACACCCGTGTTCATTTACGCTTACTAAGAACACAATCCTTTCGGTGGCAGGCAATCGAAAGGAAGGTGTCTGTGCACGACTGGTGTCGTAGCCGGTCCGTATTTCCAAAGATGCCGCCGCTCTCGGTGATCCGAGAGCGGCGGCATCTGTGAACGGGCGAGGCCCGTGCGCTAGAAAACTACGACTAAGGATTCGCGTTCGCCGGCTACAGTCGGCGTCCGCGATTCCTGTGCGCGAGTGAGGCTCGCGCCCTTGAAAGTTACCTTTAAGGGTCCGCGTTCGCCGGAATCAGTCTGTGTGCGAGTGAGGCCCGCACCCATACATGCATATGTACTAAGACCGCGCCCTTTCCGGCGACGGAGTTTATTATCTCCGTCGCTGGAAAGGACGCCGCCTGTGCGCGAGTGGAGCTCGCGCCCTCGACGCTACTTATCTAAGTCGACGCCTTTCCCTTAAAGGAAATGCGCCGACTGTACGCAAGTGAAGCTTGCGTCCGGTCAAACCTACTCAACCACTAACACTTTTCCGTCATTTTCGCAGGATAAACACTGTCACTCGCGGTCACTAGCACTAGCACTTTTACTAACACCGTCGCCCCCACGTCGCTCCGACTCCGTGGCTGCTCCGGTGGTCCTTATCCGGTACTCCTTCCCATCGATTCGCTGCCCTCGGAAGATCGGCGACGTCCAATAAAAAACTTGGCAATTTCCACTTGATCCGAAACGATGCCGTGGATGGACCTTCGTTCGCCAGTCGTATCCATACGGGCGACATCCGGTAGACGCAAGGATCGCGTCGTCCCGCGACTTCTTCCACCCCGCATCCCCGAATTAATATTATAGTTAATTAATTTTAACGGATTACCTTTTTGTTTCCATTTTAGTGAGCGATCATTTGGAGCTGCATCTTACGCTTTACACCAAGGCAAAACGGTAAAGGATTTAATTGATATTGGCATCTACCTAATATGCAAAACTGATGCAGTTATCAAAGGGGAATCTTTAAAAAACTCTAGCTACAGTTTAGAACAATTAAAAATATTGCGCAACTTAATTGAGGCCAATTGGGTTCGCCTAGTAGGAAGTCTGGCTCCCAAAACTTTAAATATACAAAAATCCAGAGACCGATCAAAAAGACTGCTTTTTCTTACGGAGGAAATAGTGAGACTCAGAGAACTCAGAGATTATTGCTTAAGGAAGGGGAAAAATTTAGTCGAGGTGCTGAACACTGCTAAAAATCCCAAAGATTACGCAGTTCTTGTAGAAGTGACCTTTATGTTGCTTCTCCTCCATAATAGAAAACGAGTAGCACGTATTCAATATATCCAAACTGCAGACGTAACTGAATCCTACGGTACAGAACCAGTGGACGAAATATTCCATTCATTAAACGAAACAGAAAAAATATTAGCAAAATTTTACGAAAAAATACATACCATCGGCAAAGGGTCAAAGAAATGGTTCTAGTACCACGAGATATACAAGAAATGGTAAAACACTTTATTAACGCAAAGACATAAATACGTTCATTCAAAAAATAAGTATTTTTTGCATTCCCAACAGCTCTGACGAATGGATAAACCGATGTTAAGTTCAAATCAAATAATGAATGTACCGATATTAATTACAAGCTGCAGACTTTGGAAACACGTTGCTACGATGATGCATTTAATGGATTTGAGGTCTAATGCACACTGAAAAAACCCATACAGAATTTTATTGGTTACCAAAGGATGTGATGATGATTGCGAAAGTGTCCAAAATTCTTCTAAAACTCGAAAAGGGAGAATTGCTAGACTGCAAAAATACAAAGCTAGATGAAATTGTTATTAATACAAAAGAGTATCTTTCTAACTCCTATTCAGGTGAAGAAGAAGGACGAAATAAATACTATCAATTTACTATACCTCTTCCTATAAATGGTATGTCATTTTTGATTGGTCCTCTTTCCCTTTTTGTTTTTAAACACTAATTTTGTATATTTAATAAATAAATTTTTAAATGTTTTTATATTAACATATTTGGATACTAAACATTAAACCAAAAAACAATAGTTATAGTTTGTGCAGTATTTATGTAATTTATTTTTGTTTAGATAATCGCTGATGGTTCATCAGAAAAAAAATCTTCTTCCGAGAAAGAAGAACAAATCACACAGCAAGCAGAAATGAAAAAACTTCCGATTACAAAAAAAAGGACTTCTGAGGAAACTGATTTAGTTAAAAAACACTTCGTGTGATTGCTATAAACAAAATCTTCTTAGCTCAAAGGAACTGAAAAACCTTCTTTCTAAATATTTAAACAATTCCAGAAGCCTTAGAAGCGAAATTCAACATTTGAAAAAGGGTAATGTTTAAATAAATTGTAAATAGTAAATGTATTAAGTAGATTAAGAGTAAATATTATGTTAATCAATTTATGTGAAGATTTACTTAGCAATAAATAATGTTAAAAATAGCCAATTTGTTTGTATAGGGATTATTTTCTTTCTATCATATTTTTTTAGAGTTCAAGACCTCTTCATTTTTTCAGCCCCGCAATAAAATGATTTATATACCTTTACCTCAACAATATGTTGCTTACAAATACTTACCATTATTTTTATAATTAAACGTTTTCAAATAGTTTGTGAAGATTAGCAAACTGTATTTGTTAGTACAATATTTGACTAACAATAACATTGTTTTTAGTAATTTCAGAAATTAATACAGCTCAACTAGTAATCACATCTATTAAAGCGTTTATTGAATAATTTGATATTAAATAATAAATAAAGCATTATTTTTGTACCTAATATGTTTCATTTAAGTGTAATCCTTGAAAACATCTAAAAAGGTAAAACTGTTCCTCGAAGTTTTGGCATTACGATTCATTAGGTATTTTGTATTTAGTCAAAGGAAATCCCAGTATTAATTTTTTTAACAAGTCTAATTATTTACTTGCATGTTTAAGTTAAGGGCAGTTATAAAATAAAATCGTTTTAAAGTAAACTGAAATCTAAGCTTACAAGCGTTTTAATAATCCTATGTGTATTAACTCATTTGTTGAAATGTACGGTAAAAAATGTACAAATAACTTAATCTTAATAAATTTAGAGCAGGCTATAGAATAGATAAGGTGAATTAAACAGTATTTTACTGAAATATTTATTAAAGTGGAAGGTCATAAAGAGATTAAAAATTTATAATTAATTTACTGAACGATAAATCTTAAGCACCAATTCTGTATAAGATTTAAGTTTAAAATTCATTAAAATGCCGTTTCGTACCAACCATGCCAGAACAGTTCAATATAAAAGTATTAGAATATCCTAAATTCAGAAAATCCTACCCTTTATTGTTTATTATTAGACCTGCACAAACTGGTTTGCCATGTGGCAACTGCAGGTTCCTGCCCACAATCGTATATATGGTGCTAAGACGATATATTGGAGCGAGAACTACTCGTTATCTTCAAAGAATTCCGGGTTCCTGAATGTCTAATTATGTTTTGGTGATAGAACGTAGGTTTTGCATATATATATATATATATATATATATATATATATATATATATATATATATATATATATATATATATATATATATAGACACACACACACACACACACACACACACACACACACACACACACAGTGGCAAAAATCTTACTACGTTGTATGGGAAACTTTGTTATTATAAGAGATACAACGTTGGTTAAATGAGCAAAGTTAGACAGAATTACATAAAGATTTAGAACCTGATAAGAAAATTGACCATTGTTGCCAAGTTTCCGATTTATTTGAGAAAAACCGTATATCGTTAAAATTTTCAACCAACGTTGGATCGTTGGTTATTAAAAATATAGTAAAATCTTAAAGTGGTTTTTAATAGATAATTAATAAATAATTAGAAGCACTACTCAAAAATATTTTTTAATTACTGCTTTCGGTTACAATCCTAACTTACCTTTTTTTAAATAGCAACCATAAGCGAAAATTAGCTTATTAAATTCCTATTTTTTTTCTGATTTCAACGATATAAAGTTTTGTATATATAATTTTAATAATAATGTGTAAAAGCTCAAAAATTAAAAAAATATCATTTAATTACATACATCGTTATCGCTTCGATAAAACAGTTGAAAATCATTACAAATAAAACAAGAACCACGGGATAAATTTTAATGTAATTCTACATTGTAATTAAATATTAATAGAATGTTTAATTTTAACACAATTCCAGATCAAACAAAGTTTCAAAGAGACCGCCGTTACGTTGTACGCAAAATTGACAACGTTTAATAATGTTGTTTTAAAATTTTCGTAACGTGACTTTTCTTACAGAATTAATAACAATAGAAATCTTTTCTTTTAAATTATTTACATCAGTTGATTTTTCTTTTCACATCTTGCCTTTTATTGTTCCCCACAAAAAGAAATCTAACGGAGTAATATCCGGTGATCTCGGTGGCCAAAAATTGTACCACGTGTTGCAAATGTATTTGGAAATCTTTCATTCAAGTAATTCATAACTCTCATCGAGTTATGTGCTGGAGCTCCATATTGCTGAAAATATTGCAGATTGCGAATTGTGTTCAAAGGTACATTATCCAGCATTTCTTCCAAATTGGTAATTAAAAACCTTTCGTAGTAGACTTCTGCGTTCAAATCTTCGTTGTAGAGATAAGGTCCCTAGATTTTTGTACCAAGAATTCCACAACAAACATTTACAGAAAGCTTTTGATGATCCCGCCTTTCTACTGTGAGATGTGTATTTTCTGGAGACCAAAACACATGTTTTTTTTCCATTTCATTGTTAGTCATTCATTGGTGAAAAGGATTTTATGCGAAAAATTTTGAATAATCCAATTAGCATGTTCTAGTCTTATCTGTAAATCAGTTGGATATAAAATATTTCCTACGTGGTGGCCATATGACTTTCGTCCATATTTCTTTAAAACTAATCTTGATTCTTCTTTAGAAACAACACACTCCATATCTATTTCCCTAATAGACACAGTTGGTTTGAAATCTGAATATGCCAAAACATTGGTTTCAGTTTCAACGTTATAACTTTTTGGCGCATCCATCGGTTTTGCAAAGGATCCATGCATTTTTAAATTTTCTTCCATTTTACCAAAAATACGGTTATTCGGTTGACGTCGTTCCATGTAAGGTAACCCGGAATCTTTTACTGGACGAGTGTCAGTTGTTTTGGCATAGCCTTCGCATTGTATTTAATTAAATGTTATTCTTTTTTTAATTTTTGAAGCTTTATTATTAAAATTAGATATACAAAACTTTATATCGTTGAAATCAGAAGAATTTCATAAGCTTCGCTTATGGTTGCTATTTAAAAAAAGGTAAGTTAGGGTTGTAACTCAAAAAGCAGAGATTAAAAAAATTAATTTTAAATTTATCTATTAAAAAAGATTTTACTGTATTTTAAATAACTAACGAGCCAACATTGATTGAAAATTTGAAAGATTTTCAGTTTTTCTCAAATAAATCGAAAACTTGGCAACAATAGTCAATTTTCTTGCCGGGTTCTAAATCCTTTGCTAATTTAACCAACTTTGTATCTCTTATAATAACAAAGTTACCCATACTACGTAGTGAGATATTTGCCACCCTGTATATATATATATATACATATGGTATGGCGCGAAGAGTTTTGATTAAAAATAATGGCGGATACAGTTATGTTAAAAATCTGAAATTACGAAGCTGTAGGTTTTGCATGACGCTGAGTTCAAATATAATATAGTCCTGAATGTGGCACTTACGGTTATACAATAACACAACTTGTTAATTTTAACAACATGCAAATTTAAATCATTTTATAATTGCTTACTTTTGAAATTAGAAATTCACCTATATTTTATTACAAATTTCCGCTGTATTTTTAAGCCAATTTCGTTTGGTATCAGTATTCTATACCTAAATCCAACCACTTTTGAGATATTTCATTAATACATTAGTTAATAACAATAACAACACTTAATTATTTCAACATTAAGTAAAGGGTGGCCAATGGCTGTCAAAGATTTGATAAGTTAGAACGTTAAATGATTTTGTTTTTTGACAGTTTTCTTTAAGCCAATGTTTGGTATTTCTATAATAAATGCAACATTGGATTTACTAATGATGATATTTTAAAATAACTTATTATTTAATTTAACGGGCCAGGTGTAATAGAATTGTTGAACGGACTTGTCGTGTTTTTTGTTTTTCCATTGATTAAGAATAATGCCAATTCGTTACCAAGTGCAACTGGTGATTATTGTACAGAAGAATTGCTTAAAACTGCCGTCAGTTTGAGTCCAATTTAAGCCAAAATGTAATTAAAAATTTAAAACCACTAGTTGGACAAGTAGAACATTAAACGAAATTACATGTGTTAATGAGTTTATTTTGGCCTTCATTAATGCCTCCAATCTACAGATTGTGAGAGATCTTACTTTGTCGACGAGAACAATTCATCGCATTTTAAAAAACACAAATGGAAACCATTTTCATATCATTTGGTGCAACACTTACAATTAGTGATCTTCCTCGAAGGGTAGAATTCTGTGAATGGTTTTTAATGAAGACCCAAGAGGATGAAAACTTCATAAAAAAAGTTATATAGTGTGATGAAACAAAGTTTAGCAAAAATGGATTATTTAATCGACATAATTCCCATTTTTGGACTAATTAAAATCCACATATTAGTAGAGAACGTTATTTCCAGGATATTTGGAGTTTTAATGTTTTTTGTGCAATAAAAGACGATACAATTTTAGCATTAAAATTTTACGATGAAAATTTAAATGGTACAAGATATTGTCACATTTTAGAAGACGCCATATGACCGGCGTTACATACTTTAAGAAATGAAGAGGCGGCTTCAGCTTGGTATCAACAAGATGGAGCACCTCCTCATAACTTTGGGCCTGTTGCTCAGCATCTTTACGACATGTTTGGTGATAGATGGATTGCCAATCAGGGTCCGTTTCGTTGGCCAGCTCGCTCTCCTGATTTGGCTCGTCCAGATTTTTGTATTTACGGGTACATTAAAAATCAGGTATTTTCCAAACCTGTTACGGCAAAGGAAGATATGATGCAGAGAGTCTTACTTGCTTTTAATTCTGTAACACCCAACCATATTTCCAGAATTACAAGACATAACTTAATGAAAAGGATTCATAAATGTTTAGAAGTAGATGGTGCTAATTTTGAACACTTATTATGAAACTTGATTTGTTTAATATTACATTTAGTTATTTTTGTTTTTAATGATATCCACAATTAATAATCCTTTCAGGCTATTGGTTACTTTTCAGAATTAATAACTTATGAAAAAATAACAAAATATCACCTTAAATAATGGAAATCATGGCCTTCCCTTTACTAATGTTGAAATAATTAAGTGTTGTTATGTTTTAACTAAGATAATAAAATATTTAAAAAGTGGTTGGATTTAGGTATAGGGAATACTGATACCAAACGAATTGGCTTAAAAAAATACAGCGGAAAATGTAATAAAATACAGGGTGTTCTATTTAAAGTAAGCAACTCATAAATGATTTAAATTGTGCATGTTGGCGGCTAAGTTTAAAACACCCTGTATGAAATATCAATGAGATGGATATATGGAGTTAACGGGCAAGCGCTTGTTGTGTATTGGTTACAATTTCACGTCACTAGCTTCGTTATTAATGGAGACTAGGATTTTTTCAAAATTTAAAAAAGAATCGAAATATCTCGAAAATACTTCATTTTTGGTATAGGACATTTCGCACAAATTTTAACTAGAATTTCATGTAGAATCCGAAAATAAAATAAAAAATATTAGGTTCCATTTAAAATAACAAAGTTGACGTCTACTTCCGGTATAACCGGAAGTGCCACATTCAGGACAATATTATATTTGAACTCAGCGTCATCCAAAACCTACAGCTTTGTAATTTCAGATTTTTAACATAACTGTATCCGCCATTACTTTTAATCAAAACTCTTCGCGCTACACCCTGTATATATCCGTGTTCCAAGCAAGATGCACCTCATGCAATTCAATAACTGTCAAGGTGATGCTTGGGAGTAAACTATAAAACTGATCACCCATGGTTCCTAAGGAGCGGGAGACGTCAGTTTTTAAGGGTTCACTGGTACACCATTCTATTTACTCACCCCGAAAATAATGAAATTGGTTTTGCTTAAATATAAATGCAAAAAATTAAAAATACAAGTAGGTACGTTTCGTATTGTCCATTACATAATTTGAAATTCTCGGGGTGTGATTTGGTAGGGGGGGGATATAGGAGGGTGGACCAATGAGTCCTGAAAATATGGCTTCCGTCAATCGATGGTTGACGTGTTTTACAGTTTTGTCATAGGTAGCTAACTATGACTGTTGTTTTGTATAAGTAGTTTTGCTTGGGACACCCAGAATTTACTCGAACGGTACCAGTTGGCATAATTCAATGCAAAATTTACTTAGTATTAACAGTTAAGATGACATTATTACCCTTGTTTGAAAAGGTTGACTTTTTAAATCGCATTTCGGGTTCGCCTCTCTGAGGTTAAGGACAATAACATACAACGTTCTGCTCTTTGAAAGAATAAATATGGCTTACGAATATTAAACGGTTAAAAGTATGTGATTTACAGATACGTATAAGACATATTTTACTTTATTATTCGCGAAGCACACAAGAAAAATACTATTTTCGTGAAAAGTCGATAACTAATTTTCGACGGTGTTACACGTTTTAAAAGTTTTAAAAATGATCTAGACATTTTTGTTCGTGTACGAATATAAAAAATTCGTTTAAAAATTAATTGAGTAACTTTGTACACGAAATCTATAGTTTTAAGCGACACTTCACAGATTTAATTTCAAGTTATTATTTGTTTCAATTCTTAGAGGTAAACAGTTTAACCAAAAGTTTTACCCCGAAGTAGGTACCTTTGGATTTCGCTTAGTAAGCCTAACACACTGGAAATTAACAAACAAGTGCCTTAATTTTGAACTACATACTAACTGGTTACGTTATTCAGTCAAAATTGTCCTTTATTAAATTCATTTTTTCTTGTAGTGCTGCCACGTTAAACTAGCGCCGTTTAGAAACCAGTTATATTATTAAGGATAACTTAAAAGATACGCAACGAATTTTAATGACATTTCATGTTTACAGTTATTGGTAAAATGTCTCTATTCTATGAAGTTTTGTTAAAATCGGTTCATAGTCAACGAGACTCTATAGAGGACGCTCAAGTGCGTTGTATATGAATAACTCCAAAATTATTCACTTTAAAGTAAGAAGTGAAGGGAGAGCTTTCTTACAGTTTATTCAATTTTGCATAAGCTTTGCTTATGACAATTTTTGTTGGAGTAATAAATACACATTAAAAATTTGTTTAGCAAATGTATCGAAAACTGTCAGCTATTAAAGAATATTTTAGATACGTTTCCTTTATGAAAGTAAGATAACGAATAAGTTCGAAAAATGTGATTCAATTAATAAAAAAGATGGATACTACTACTTATATTGAACAGTTTTATTTTTATATTTAATTAGATACCATAATTTATTAGGATTGTAATTGTAATCTGTCAAAGTTTTTGCGCATTCCAATTTATGTTCATGGAACTAATTCTGATGGTTTACGTCATATACACTTTAATTTAACTGATTTGAAACTGTATGCAAAAAATAAAAGATAAAATAATTCCATAATTATTAACTAGTTTAAAACTTGATTACATTAGTTAAGAATAGTTTCTTTTACGTATAATCTGTGATATGAGGCAACAAATCAACAATTCTAACGATCGTATTAAATTGAACTCAGTGTATTTTATTGACGTGTATGTTTGACATAAATAAAACCTAACGCACTTATGCCAACTGTAATATGCTGGCCAAATAGGATTTTCTGAATTGTTAACGACAATTTTACTCCAATATTTCCCATTCTTCCTTATTTATTGGGAATTACTAACGTTTGGGTTGAGGTACGGAGAACCTTACGCCGCCGAAAAAAATCTGAATGTTTGTATATAAAACGCTCCACATTTTGTTAGTTTGTAGAGCATTTTACCTATTAACGTGAAAAGGCATACTAATGTTTTTCTAATGGTTTACTGAAAAAGCGATAGATTTAGGCTTATGTCACAGTAGTACACCGACATCCTCCCCACCGCTTTTTTACGTTACAAGCCCCGCCCCCCGGGACGCCTTCCACTCCATTTTTTGTACTCGCCCACGTGGGAGGCGTATATTTTGAGGGTGGGGCCAGCTTCTTTTCGTATGCCATTTTCAACCCCATAGGTAGAGTTGAGCCCCTAATTTGGTTGTATTAAGAACCTTTTTAGCTGTATACCCCTTGGAGGTTAGGCAATTGCGCGTACATGCAGTGTTCTGATTGGAGGGATTAAAACTAGGCCACGCCCCACTTTTAACCGATTGGTCATGCGTGCACCCGCATCTCTGGCTTCTGATTGGTCCTTATCCCCACCACTCAGCCGCTGTGCTCTGATTCGAGGATTAAGTCTCTGCATTCTGATTGGTTATGGCGGGAAATTTGAATTTGTATTCTAATAAGGGGGCCCTAGTGCTAACTTGTAAGACAAGTGTAGATCTTCAAAACTTCTTCTCGGGCTTTCGACCCTGTCGTGGCCCCGGGTTGAAATGGTATGGGGCCCTAGCCTTACAAGACAAGTGCAGAACTAGTTTGGGACTTGGCCCTATCGTGGCCCCTTGGTGCAATTGTATGTGAGTTCTAACCTAAAGACAGGCGTAGTTCTTCGCCTCCGTCATAAAAATTTGTATTCTGATAAGGCGGCCCTAATGCTAACTTTAAGACAGGACTTGTGTTAGGTTAGCGCCCTGGCCCCCTTTGAGTTAAAATTGATTTTCAGCGCCATCTGGTTGTGTATTTTTAAACTAGCGAGTGTTTTCTGTAATATAAGTTGACCATGCACGCCTCTTGTTACGGAACTCTTAATTAAAACAGTTAAACTACTAAAAACGCTTTTATTTATCAGAGTAGACTGGTTGAAAGACAAGCATTATGCAGTAACTGGATTATCTCATCATTTATAACTAAACATGTAGTGAAAAACTTATTTACAAAATCAAGCATTGGTAAATTATTTAATCTAAAGTACAAAAACATTATCGTATAAAGTCCACATACATCCGAATCGCTCTCAATCACGTTATCGAATTCGGCGTACACAAAACAGTTAACGATTTCTACGGGAGCTTCTTCAAAGCCGACTTCTAGGCGAAGGGAACCATTTCTAACTAAATTCCAGTGTGTGCTAGCATTTGCAGACAAGTCAGGGGTTCGGTTGAAGACCATTAAACAGTAGCCGTTGGGGTAACCGCTTCTCAATATATCGTTACCCTATTTCAAAAAATGAATACCCGTACCGAAGAATAAGGTGTGATATGCCCTTACATATAAACCATTAGTAGTAAAGTCTGGTTGTAAGGTATTCGAAGGAATTTGTTGACCGTCAATATATAACGACATGTAATTAATATTGCTGTGATGAAAATTGAACGGATTTGAGAAGTAATCACCGTTGAAGGCTTTATTTGCGACAAAACCTACAATACATCGTTTAGGTAACTGACCAAGGAAGATATTATCCAATGATTTTCGCTGTATGCTTGTTAATAGTTAACACTTTTACGTCGGTCCTTGTAGCAGGATATTTTACTGCAGTTGTTTCTAAAGCTTTAGCGTATGCAATTAGAATGGTGGGGTTGATTCGCATACGTCTCACCAGTAAACTGGCGTCCATAGTTCGCGTCTTGTAAGTTGAAGCGTGTGTCGCTATTAGACTAAAGGTACCTCCTGATCGTACAAACTTAGCCTTTTATTCAACACCGCTTATGAGAAACTTTTCCTGCTTAAACAAATCCGAGTGCACGTGACAAATCATCTCGATTTGTTTGCTGGTCGCTGCAAGCACTTGACGTTTCGAGAAACCGTTATTTGCGTTTCCCAGTGTATTCATCTGCCCAGCTGTATCATTGTGCCATAAGGTACAACCTAGATGTGAACTTTTGGCCTCCTTCTCATAATTTAGCAACGTTTCGATATATGAGCGGTAGGTGTAGTGTTGTTTGGTTGTGACACTCTTCTAATTTCAGTAAACCTCCACCTGTGTGAAAAGCGAATGCATTCAATTGCTTACTGGTGCTACAACATCCGCATCAGTAAGTGCTGTATCATCTTGCTTCAGAGCTTTAGCTGTGATGTACAACATGGTCTGACTTAAATCTATATAATCGTTTCCATTTCCGGGCACTACAAATTCTATTGGAGCTTCATCACTAAGAGCTGATAAGGGTTTGTAAAATATTCACCACCTTCGACGGTAAAGCAAACAGATCGAATTCGGACTTAACGCATTCACATAATTGAACATATAGAAAAGCCATTATCTTGAAAATATATTTCCGTAAGTAGGTTTCTTCTTCTTAGCGGCAACAGCTCTCGGTACAGACTGGTTATTACCGGCCAGATGTACTTTTTTATAGCCCGAACCCTCCATAATTTTATCGATTTTCTCATCGGCTTTACGTTTAACATTTCTACCTGCCTCGTGGAATCTTTCATGAAACGATTACTTAACAGGTCGATGCTCTATGACGTCACCAAGGATATTAGCACCCGTTCTGAGAGCTGATTTTCCAGTATCCTTTGCACCAGACTTAAATAACGGTATTATACTTCTAAATATACCACCTAGCCAGCTTCCTATTCCGTGACTACGTTGATATGGTACGGCTCTGTAGATGGATCCAATGCCGTTACCTGCCTGATTCATATAATTTCGTTGATAAGGACAAACCATTATTGCACTTTCTTAAAAGTGTAGCTTCAGACACAGTGTCCCAAACTCGAATGGCATTGCTGCACCCGTTCCTGTTTTTATATTAATCTCGATATTTTCAAATTCCCGTGTCATCACGGGCATGTAGTGTGCAGGCAAAAAACCACATCTTTATGACCTCCATAAGCGTAGTTTTCAGAAGTAATACTTATTATACGCATAAGCGGAGACAAAACATCGCCCACAATTTGCGGTTCAACGATATCGCAATAAACAAACATTTGCGTTGGTAATCCTGTTCATATACTAGCGAGGTGCGGGGGTATTGGTTCCATAGCTATGTTTTGATATCGCCGATAACCCAGATGTAAAGCTAAATGTTGGGAGAATCCGAATAGCGAGATGGGGGTTTTTAATTTCGTAGTGACGCGCTAAGTTGGATTATGGTATTCGGCTGTTAGCAATTTACTTATTAGCTCGTGATTATTTAGCTCACTGGCAATTTCTTCTATGTTGGCATAATTCCCCGAGGCAAAACGTAACACATACCATCCGTCCACGGTATAAATGGCTTTCTCGTTGTCATGTAGGAAATGTGATGCAGCCTTTTTTAATATCGTCTCTAACACATCCTCTTCTCCTGCGGGTGGATCAGTTCTACAATAAATTAAATTGTCTGACGCACTTACAGCGACAAAAGAACAAGGGTACTGAATTTCAGAAATGCCTACAACCCATGAGCCTGTTAATTTTATTCGTTTTGGCAGTTGTGTAATAAAACTTGACGTCATATTGTCGGGCAAATACGACATGAAACTATTACTTAATAAGGTAATAAAACTCCAGTTTATGTCTCTCAGCTGCGAAGCTAATACCCAGCTATTAAATTTGTCACTGTATCCATGCCACTTGACCAGGTATTGTTTATATCGTCCGGGGCCCTTCTCAGCTAAAATCTTATCGACTTTGAATAGAGCGTCTTCATCAACCGTAACAACTTGCAACTCCTCCTCGTAAAAGGCACCCGCAACAGAATCGTTATTAAGATCGATTATGCGATAAACTGGAGGTTTTTTTTATCACTGCACTAACTGTAAAAACTTCCTCGCTCCAGTTCGTTTCATATCCCTTCTCAAAGGTGTACTTAGTTCTGGCGATTCTAACATGTTCACCGGCTTTATATTTAGTATGATGTAATGTGCCTAAGCCTTTCGCGTACAGGTTATTCCACACTTACAAAATGTTTTCATCGTTTACAGCCGCAGAGGCCATCTTTATACTTGAATGAGGGCTACTGTTGTAAGCAGTCACAAGTTTATGGAGTACATCAATATACCTGTAGGAATTTTTGTAAGTGAAATAACGGTACATCTTTGTCTTCAATGCTTTATTAAATCTTTCAACTACAGATGCTTTTACATCAGGGTTATTTGTTACATAGAAATTGATATTTTGTTTCTTGAAAAAGTTTTGTACACTGACCGCCACAAACTCCTTGCATTTATCCGTCTGTAGATTTGACGGTGTATTATCACTTTCCTTAAAAATATCGGTGAATGCTCTGATTACAGATGCTGCTGTTTTTGTTTTAAGAACTCTCGCCCAGGCCCTCTTGCTAAACATATCAATAATCGTTAGAATGTAGTTGTATCCACTATTGTGTTTACTTAAAGTTCGCATATCGCAAAGTTCCGCTTGCCACAGCGCGTAAATGTTGCCCACAATATACTTATTTCGCGGAAATTTTTTTCTGACAGGTTTATGAACCGTATAAGCCTCCTAAGCCTGCAGCCATTTTTTCACTTCACCATATCTACCCTTTACAGCATTAACTAAAGGTGTTATACCCGAAAACCCGGCAGGATGCTCTGGATCATAATATACAGCATCCATGTACGTTACGTTCTCCAAATATCCCAATCTTGTGAAAGTCTTCTTCTTCGAAAGGATCTTCGCGGGGTTTCCCTCGATTCACTATCGGCATAGTAATTCTCACCTATAGTTATGAGGCTCTGTTCAATGTCAGGTGATACAGTAACATCACGTCTTCGAGTATTTTCGATAAACCCTCGTGGTATTTATTTCTTTAATGTAGGTCGCAAACTGTCGCCAGCCGTGTGGGTTTGTAGTTTTTCGCTGTCTTAAGGTTTCGTGAACCTGATCGATAATGTTAGAATGAGGGATGATCCCACCTTTTATTGTGACAGTACTCCTTTTATCCCAAAATACATCACCGCCTGCATTCAGTATACGCAAGAAAGTCTCACCTTTATACCTGTATGAAACGGGCAGCATTGATACTATCTCGTCGTCTGGCAGACCTTTGCGTTTCGGCGAATCCCAAATATCATCTTCATCACTACTGATTGCTATATTAGCGGGCTGACGTAACTGATTGGAAAAGTGTAGATATCTTTGAAGAAAGTTATTGTATTGCTGCCATTTGTCACGGTCGGTCGTTTTGGTTTTTAATACTTTATCCATGTCGTTATCCAACTGCGTTAATATGTTGTTTTGCGTGACATCTGGCGCTTGCAGGCGTTGTATAAAATTTGTAGGTGGAATAATCATCTTCTTCAGATTGTGGTTCATGGTTATTGAAACAAATTACCTAGAATTCCGCCAAGTAATGGTCTTTTTTATAGATTCAGCTCTCTGTGCCAGCCGCCTTAAACTTTGTTTCTGTTGAGAGAGTCGCTGCTTCTGATCAGCTGACAGAGGTACACGACCTTTTAAAGTGTTACGTGCACACTCGAAAATGCATTCCACCTTATTACTATTCGGAGATTTCACTAAAGCGTCACGTTGACTTTTACTTAATCTGGCTAATGCGCGCAGGATATCTGTGTTTTCGATTACAGCGTCAACCATCATATATGATGTAATCTTTATGACTGTGAGGCTTAAATCCTCTTTTCGCTATATATACTTGGCAAATACCTTGAGGCCCGAATATGTTTGTTCTATCGCGTAGCTCGGTGTATTCTGCTTTGAATCGAATAATAAATATCCGTGCGGATTAGAAGTAGCATCTTTGTACGCTGTCTCTAAACATTTCGGGTTGTCAGGTAAAATCTGTCTTGCTAAATGCTGTATCTGCGCCCTGTCACGTAGATTCTTAAACAGGATTATGTAATGAGCGTTGAGTGAGATATCTCGCTGTCCACATCCTTGATGAAATATGTTTTGCGTTAAGAAGAACACGCTCACACACTCACATACACACTCACAAACTCACGCACTTCACACTCACACACTCGCACACTCACAGACTCATACACACACACACACACACACACACACACATCACATACCACACACACACACACACGCACGCACGCACGCACGCACGCACGCACGCACGCACACACACACACACACACACACACACTCACGCACTCACGCACTCACGCACTCACGCACTCACGCACTCACGCACTCACGCACTCACGCACTCACGCACTCACGCACTCACGCACTCACGCACTCACGCACTCACGCACTCACGCACTCACGCACTCACGCACTCACGCACTCACGCACTCACGCACTCAGCACATTCACACACTCCAACGCACACTGCACACTCGCACACTGCACACTCACACTGCCACACTGCACACTCGCACACTGCACACTCACACATCGCACACTCGCACACTCGCACACTCGCACACTGCACACTGCACACCTGCACACCACACACTCACTCACACACACACACTCACACACTCACACCACACACACCACCACACACTCACACACACTCACACTCACACACTCACACACTCACACACACACACACACTCACACACTCACACACTCACACACTCACACACTCACACACTCACACACTCACACACTCACACACTCACACACTCACACACTCACACACTCACACACTCACACACTCACACACTCATACACTCACATTTCTATGATAACAATCCTTTGTAAAAATATAAACCACCGAACCGTTAGTCTCACGCATTAGATCGTCAGACAGGTTTTTATCCTCGTAACTGTTCCATATCGGGTAATCCTTTCTTAAATTCCACAGAGAGATCTTTGAATAATGGTTGCCATTCGCCGTAAATCCAGATAATTTTTTCAAAGGCTGTATCGCAGACAGTTTCGATATTTTTTAGAAAACCAACGATAAAATATGATTTCCACACAACCAGATGGCCCCGCTACTATTTCAGAAAAGAGATGCTTAAACTTACCTTCCATTTCGAAACGCTAATCGATACTAAAGAGTATTCTGTTATCATCACAACTAAAATACTAGCTGAAAAAAAATCTGCAATATTGTGTTTATTTATGTCTAATTACCTGTTTACTTAATCGCAGCTCTTTTACTTATTTATTTAAAAGGAATTTGTGTGTGTGTATCTGTATGTGCGAGTAATTGAACATACAGATAAATCAGGTATAATTTCGAATGTAAATGTGATGACCGCTTAGATAGAGAATGTATCAAACGCTAGGGTAGAAAATGATTATTATTCCACCTAATAACTGGGGCTTAATGTTTTTTTGCGGTGGCTCTAAGTATTGTGCGAAAGTGAAAGGTGAATACGGACTGCAGTAAGTGTGATAGAGATAATTTGGTTTACATTCTAAATTAGTTAATGATTGGAAACTAATAGCCAGTTTATATCCAACCATTCATAAGTAGAAAACGTGTTTAGTGAGCTGTATAAAATATTTCAGTTCACACATGGTTATTATTAGAACAGTTGAAAAAAAATACATCTGCGTATTATTTTTTAATATATGTTTTACTTGATATTGCTAACAAAAATGTTGATAAAGACTTTCAAATGTATTATTTCTCTTATACGATGACGTCATAAAATCAGATCTACAACAGCAGGTAGGTATTCGTGTATTCGTGGATTATAAACTTGTAGTTATTGATTCGCATATAATAATAAACCGTTAGAACCTTTGGTCTCTTATTTCCATTACATCAATTTGATATTTTTAAAACAAGTTAATTTAATTTAACTCTATGTGTTTTATATATATATATATATATATATATATATATATATATATATATATATATTATATATATATATATAATAACTATAAAATTAATTCAACATTTCGTTGAAAGGTCCATTGTTCCTTTGTCAAGAATATATTTTATTTTTTTATAAAAAAATAATAAATAAATGCTTGACAAAGGGAACAAAAGACGTTCACGTTGAATTAATTTGTACGTTTATTTACACAAGTTTCAAGAAAAATGTCTTATTTAAACAAAAGGACTGAAAATTACGTATATATATATATATATATATATATATATATATATATATATATATATATATATATATATATATATATATAAACGTATAATAGTCAATATCCTTTTTTTCTCCTAAAGTTACCTGTCACAATTATTATATTGGTGCCATATAATTTTAGAAAATCCTTTGGATACGTTTATCAAGATGTCCATGTCGCTAGTTCTGGTGTGCGTATTTGTACTTTTAGAACTAAAGGTAGATACTTGATCTTGGAGACTAAATTTACATTTGTGTTATATTCAGAGAGGTATAATGTCGTACTTCATCCATCCATGTCCATAAACAGCATTACTAGTATTAAGTCTGCTTTAATCGTATTCGAAAAATATATGTCCTATCACAAATGAACTTTTGACGTCTTAGTTTAAGACATATTTTTATTATTGCAGCGTAAGGGTGTCAAGGTTTTTTTATTCAAGGAATATGTGCAATCAGATTATTTTATGTTAACTAAAGCAATTCCCATTCTTCTTTATGTTTTTCAATAAATCGGTTTCATCAATTATTATTATGAATTATTATTATACTTTTGGATAATTTGCATGCATCATGAGCTTTAGATGCGTTTTTCAATTAAAGAGTCTTCATATTTTCTAAAACAAAACAGTTTATTTAATAATAATATTATTAGTTCCATCGCGGTAATTTTACAAGTGTGTCAAATTAACCCTAAAACCAACCAAATTTCCCCCTCAGCTTCTGTGACAGGTATTAATTCTCTTGCCAAAATTTTGATTGATTTTTATGCGCAGGTGGGGATTTATCTCAACAAGCATTTGCTCAATCCCATTCCTTCGATCAGAAATCGTTTGTGGATTATAAAAAAAAGGGTTACACTAGCTGTCTAGTTTCAGACTGCAATATGGATTTCCAAAGCTGCTAATGTGGTTAGTTGGAGATGACTACAATCACACCAGTGTTAAAGGATCTCACAGCACTGTATAGATTACGAGTAACAATAATAAAATATGGTAAATTGTAAGCGTTGAAAAATTAAACATAAGAAATTATTTACCAGAAGACAAAGTTGTTAAATTGTCACTATATTTGTACAAAATCCGGGATACTCTTATTGAAAAGCCACTTAGACATTGAAACCTCTATTACACAATAATATATGTGTGTGAATCGTCTTTTTTTTTAATTTCCACTGTCACTTTATGTATTAAACTACACTTAACAATTCTGTGCAATACTTGCGTTTTATTATTTATTTTTCGGAAACTGCTCCACTTCCTTGTTAAAGTAGTGAAAATGTCTTAGGTGAACGATGCCCTCTATTTTATAATTTTTCATCTGGTGTTATGTATTCTGCTGCGTGATATTACTTAATAAAAACAATGTTTAGGCTGAATATGGATTGCTTTATGTTAATAACCTGAATTTCTAAGCCCAAGTATAGGTCTGAATGAGTGGGCGGGTGAATGATTGAATGACTGAATGATATTCGAGCCCAAAATATTTAATGTAAATATTTGAAAACAAATAAACTTATAGTAAAAAGTGTAGAGACAATATCTTCAGTAAGTTTTCTTAATAAAACCTTTTCGTATCCTAATGACTAAGTTCACTCTAAAAAGTATTTTTGTGAATACTCCAAAAACTATAAACTTTTACTGTCATATAATTTGTACGATCACCCGAGCGCGAAAAGTAAAAATAAATGCATCTGCAGTAAAAAAAGTTTAGAATTTTACAATTCACAACTCAATTTACCTGCTGTTATAGGATTGTGTTTCCATATAATAATATACCATAACTTTTAAAATTAAATAAGAAAATTGTAAAATGTGAGACATTCTGCAAATGTCCATTTTGCCCCCTTCCGTGTATTTAAGTAAATTAATAACTTATGGTTAAAAAATAATTACAGAAACATGAGAACAACAGGTTATTACTACACCAAAGTGATGTACAGCAAAGCTTTGGCAATTTAATTAATAATTATGTTTGATACTCAAAGGTAATTAATTCTACATCCTGTCAATATTTGTTTAGTATAAATAAATACCACTCATACCATAATATATTATCTAATGATTTTAATTAAGAGGATGTAATTAAATTCTCCGCATTATGAAACTGTCAAGATAAGAAAAACATCATGCCCTAAAGAAATTATTTTTAAGATTAATAATTAAACAAACCGTATAAACCAAAATAATTCATCACTCGTTTTAGCAAACTGATTGATAGACATGATAAAGATAAACCTTCACTGGTTTGATCAGTGTAGATCTTAACACCGTATTTTTATACTTGAACAAGTTTAATCGGATTCAAGCTTATATACAGTAAAAGTTATCTGTCGTAATATGTTTTTTTATACTGACTTTAAAGACAGGTTTTTTTGTTTTCCGACATTTTATTTCGTCTAGATAAAATTCTTTTTAACCACATTTCAATAAAAAATTCTAAAATATTGGGACTTGTTAACAAAGCTGGAAAATTAAGACCACAACATTCCAGTAAAAAATATTTAAACGTTATTTAGCGGTTGTAACATTTTATTTTAAACAATACCAACATAAACTTAAAATCCGTTTTAAAAGCCGAATTTTGTAACTTCCTTAGCATACAGGGTGTGGCAACTGTCCGCATTTGGTGGATAATAGATCGGATATTGAAAATAAATGAAAATTGCTTATATGAAGGTTGTTCATAGTTAAGTTTTCTAGCACGTAAAAATATATTTTAGTATACAGGGTGTTTCGTTCAACCCAGGCGCATCCAAACTTTTTTATCTTAAATGGAATACCCTGTATATTATTGCATATTCTGATTCTTCGTTTCATTTTAGATCAACTTTATGTATCACATGTAAGGTCTAAAATGGACTGTTTCCGAGTAATTCGATTTCTTTGTAAAAATTGACGTCTATTGCAATTTTAAAAAAATCGAATATCTCAGGAACTGTGTAACTTAGAGACGCGCGTTTTGAACTATCAGATTAAGCATGAATTGGCCAAACTTTTCCATCTGTGGAAAATGGTGTCGAAAACAGGGGCTACCAAATAGAAGGCGTCAAATTTTTTAATTTTCAAACATACGTAACTCCGTTTTTTTTAATAGAACCCTAACATTGTTTATACATTGTCTATCAAACATCCATTACATTCCATATACCTAACTTTAACCGTTTTAATGTTATTCTAAGTTTTAATATTATTTTAATAACTTTTACTGTGTACGACGCAGTAGGCGTTTAAACAAATGAAAAACAAATGTAAAATATTTATTCTCTGAAGAAATTTCAAAACTAGGACTAAGGTTTTAAAAAAAATATGCAAAATTATACTAATGAAAGGTTCAAAGTATCTATTCGATGTTAGCGCCTTCGTTTTGTGAACGTAAGCGAATTCACTCGCGAAAAGAAATTAATACACGCGGTAACATTTCTGGCGTAATCTGTCTGAAGGCCTGTGTTATGCGCAGTTTTATGTTGTCAGAAGTAGTTGGTGGTTCCAGATACACCAGATTTTTCACGTAACCCCATAAAAAAAATCTAAGGGATTTAAATCTGGCGATCTTGGCGGCCAAGTAATCTATCCCCCTTTTCATATCCACCGTTCATGGAATCGTTCGTCCAATAATTATCACGAAATAATACTGAAGTATGCAGGTGCTCCATCCAGTTGCAGCCACATGTTTTGTCTTATTATTAAAGGTACATCTTTTAACAAGTCATTTAACCTGGTATTTAAGAAATTGTGAAAAATTTTACCAGTCACAGTGCCATTAAAGCAATGTGAGCCTATAATCTGAGTACTAGTTATTCCACCCAAAACTTTAATAGACCACATATTTTGTGTATGACATTCCATCACAATGTGCGGATTTGCATCAAAAAAATAATGATAATTATGTCCATTAACTAACCCATTATTATGAAACGTAGATTCATCTGTCCATAAATCGAAATTGTAAAATTGGGGTTCCGTTCGAAGTTTATTCCTCAACAGCTGACAGAAATTAGCACGTGCCTCATAGTCGGTTGGTTCCTGATGTAGTTGCATTTTATATGAATGGAAATGGGTTTTCTCTAACATTCGACCAACTGATCTAGAAGAAATTCCCAAATAAGAACTTAATGTACGTTGACTACCTTGTGGGTCATCAGTAACTGTAGCCAACACCCTATATTCATTTTCTTCATTTGTCACTGCTTTATCTCGCTTACGAGCTGTGTATGTTACATTTCCTGTTGAAACAAATCTGTATAATATCCGCTGAAAACTTTTTTCGTGTGGGTGCCTTCTATCTGGGAATCCTTCTTTATAAATTCTTGATGTCAATAAACAATATTTTTGGCATTCGCCAAGGATAAAAATCGTGTCTCCATACGCACAAAAAAACCGCAGTGTTGTGATTAGAGGAAATTAATTTAAATATGTGTTTCGAATAGGTATGGGCCCCAACCCTGTTCATTTTGCAAACCGAACCTAACTGGAAAATTTTTATACTTATCCATGAGCCGAACCTCGAACAGAACAAAAAAGAAGTTCAGTTCGCTTAGGTTTGTAGGTTCGGGTTTGGAGAGAATTTGTTGAGCCGTTTTAAACAGTAGAAATGGAAGGTAAATACAATTTTATGAGGCAATTATAAAGATGATCTTAAAAACTGGATAAACTCGTGTATGTATTTATTAACATATTTGACGTTTCAAAAGCTTATCTTAACTTTCTTTGTCAAGATTAATAAATTATAATAAATGTCAAATTAAATGAACACTTACAATTAGATTGTATAAGTGTTTGTTGCTTCATATTTCGTGTGATGTGACGTGAAGCTGGAGGTTCTAGCTTGTAGAGGAACTAGTAGATGATTTGTATGTATTTGTAGTGACCGTATTCCATACGGGTGGTATTCTTAAAGCATCATCATCTGGAGTTAACAGTTTAATTTTATTTGTTTCTATGTAGTGTCCAGTGTCTAAATGGTAACTAGCCAAAGAAGAAGACGTTTTGTATTGTTTGATGGCTATGCAACGTTTTGGGGATGTAACATTTAATCTTCCATTAGTTCGACCTATGTAAGATTTTGCCAATGACACCGTTTATGTATGTTAGGATAACTGTTTCTTTTTATGTTCTTCGTTGCTTGTGAGGGCTTCATGGGAAGATGGTCACATTTGTTGATAGTTTTGTTTACCTTACTAAAAGAGTAGTCATTTTGTTGCATCATTTTCGAAAATTGAAAGAATTCTTCTTTCTTAAATTTATGTAGACGAAAAGATCTAATTGCTAAAGATTTGATGACTGCTTGGAGTTGACTTGGATGGATTTGGCGTTAAGATATCGATTATTAGAGTGGGTTGATTTTCAAAATAATCTATAGTTAAATCCGCCATCAACATTTCTTTTTATTAAGGTATCTAAAAAAGATAATTCACCATTAGATGCAATTTCCATAGTAGTGTTGATGTTTGGATTAATGTTCTTAAGGTGTTGAAGGGAATTTTGTAAATTATCTAAACCATGAGATCAAACAACGAAGGTATCATCTACATATCGGTACCAGCATTTTGGATTGGGAAGAGCCGTATTAAGTGCATTACTTTCGAAATCTTCCATTAGATGTTAGAATCGCAGGTGAAAGTGGTGACCCCATTGGAGCTCCTTGGGTTTGCTTGTAGAATTGATTTTTGTACATAAAATAATTCGAATTCATACAATACTCAATAAGTTCGATTGATTTTGGATTCAAACTTACAAAGACATAACTTTTGTCTAATTGAACAGTTTTGATTTTAGTTTAAAAATCTAAAGGGTTTCTAACATAGGATTTTTCATTTTCACATTTTGGTTTCAATGTTTTAGCTAAATATCTTGCTAGTTCATATGTTGGTAAATTGAATGCGCTTACTGTTAGTCTTAACGACCAATTGTGATTATGAATTTTGGGTAAACTATATATTTTAGGAACTTTTGAGCTTACTTTTTCTTGGTATTAACTGTTTCTTGTTAAGTGATGTTGATTTGATTGAAGTTTGGTTTTATAATTACAGTTTCCATTACCTTTATCTGCAGGAAGAACCAGAATATCGTTATTCTTTCTTAGTTCTTTCAAGACATCAATTGATTTTTAATAATGTTAGGTTATGGGGGAAGAGTTTGTTTAAGTATATTAGCAACATCTAAACGAATTCTGTCAGCCATTTGAATTTTGGTATCTTTCAGGTGTATTGCTATGATTATAAACAGATTTAAGAGGCAGAACATTGTTCTTTAATTTATTATGAAAACTTTTGTATATAAGCTTTTCTGTGTAATGTATATCCCACACCATTTTCTATTAATCTGTCGATAGTGTCAAATATTATGGAATGTTATGGATTTTATGGTTATGTTTTGGAATGTGCTGAAAAGAACGTTGTTAGTGGAATCAAGCTTATTTCTGAGATTGTGGATTGCTCGTTTCATTAGCTTTAAACTTGCTTTTCTAAATGTTATTTGAGCCAGGAATATCCGGACGAGATCTTATTTTAAAAGCAGTTGGGATGACTCCATTATCTCCGCATCGCTTTACAAAAATCAAAGAAGAACTTAATTTACACCTATTTATACGCAGTTTTCTGTAGGTTTTTATGTTTTAATGTATCCCCCCGTAAAGGTGAATTATATTATTGTTCATGCTTACATGATTGTTGTAATTGTAAACAAAACTCATTCTACAATATGTTCTATTCCTTCTACCAGCAACACAGTTAATGTTTCCAAACCTCCAGTTTCACATCCCATCACACTTTTCAACATTTTCGACGGGATTGTAGTAAATTAATGACCTGAGAAAATTCCTGCATAAATCTTAATTCAGAATAGCTAGCTGGCCAATGTTGCGAACCTCCACTACCTGTTCAACGATTAGGATATGCTGTATCTAAGTGACGATGTACATTCGTGCTAAAATGCGCTGCGGCACCATTGAGCAGATACCATAAATTTTGTCTGAGATGAAGAAGAATTTCTTCAAGAAGTGCAGGTAACTCCTTCTGTAGGAAGTGATGATAAGATTCGCCACTTAATCGCAATGGATCAATTAAATGATCATCAAGTACTCCAAGCCACACGTTTACTGAAAATTGATATTGAAAATGAGCTTGTAAGATTCCATATGAATTTTTTGCTGCCCATAAGTGATTGTTATGAAAATTTCGTATAGAATCTCTAGAAAAACTTTCCTCGACAGTAAATAAAACGCGATTTAAATAATTAGGATTTTGAGCGGTTACATCGAGAATCCATTGGCAAAAAACTAGATGCGGTAAGAAGTCTCGCCTGTACACGTTGAATATAAAACGGATACAATTACTGCTCTTTTAGAACTTTAAATACTTACATTCAATATGTTGGCAATTTTTCGAATACTTGTTTCAGGTGAATCCGAAGACACAGAAATTATTCACTTATTGCCATCAATTTTGTAGCAAACTAATAATGAAAAAATGCTAATTTGACATTTTGAAGATATGGTTGTATTTTATTAAAAATCATTGACAGCAACTTACTAGATAGTGTATCAACAGAAATTAAAAATACACAATTTGCAATAAAAAATGTTTTATTTTTTTGCTTAAAAACAGCGCGTCCTGCGAAAAAAATTCTACAGACCAATTTAATTCAGAATTGATGGCGGATTTCTACAAAAATATCAAAACGGGAAATAGTCAATGTTCTTTTTTATTAAAAAAAGTTGTGATATTCTCACAGGAACGCAACTGGTGCAAGTAGAAATATTCGTTTCACCCCAAAAAAATGCGCATTTATCGCTCCAAAGAGTTTTGAAAATTTTGAGTCAATATCTTTAAAACCCTTTGAAATAATTGATAAACATAAATAAAAAATTAAAATTTAAACACTCTGCATCTTGGAAACGAAACATATTTCGACCTACATTTATAGGAACTGTTTTTCATTATTATGTAATTAATTATTCCATTTATACCCCAGGGGAAGTTAATGGAAAATACCAAAAATTATTCTATTACCGAGCAATTCACCGGTTTGGCTAAGTATCCAGGTACCTTTGCAACGAGTGGATTTTGTACCGGGTAGGCTCAATGTCTAGTAAGGGGCACTAAGTTCCTATTTTTTAGATTTCTTTAATGTGCTCCCGAGAACAACAAATTCTTTTTAATTTCAGGTTCCGTAGGTAAAAAGGTGTACGAATGAATCTTTAAAATACGCTCCTCATTAAAAACCCTGGGTGACCAGATTTACTCTTCAGTTCCGGATGCGCCACGTTCACGGTGTCCCGACAAACGAACGCCGAAATTGGGACGCGCGACACTTGAACGTTGATATAGGGACGGGCGACAAAAGAATGCCCGAGACAAAAGACGCCACGGTAAATTGATGCAGGACAAAAGGACGTATTTACATGTAAATTGATAAAATAAATAACAACGCGAAAATTAAACCTTTACGTTCTAATAACTTCCCTAAATCCTTTCTTCGCACTTCTTCGAGTTCTTTTGTCGTGCATCTTACCTTGGCAGTTATTTGGAGTAGCTGGCACATAAAGTAAACACATAGGTAAGTGACTTCAAAATGATGCAAAAAACACAGGTTGGAGTTTATAATGATGTAAGTAGCATCCAATGCTACCTAGTTATAACGACGCCAGAAGCCTACAGACCGTCAATGTATAAAACTACTTCAAATTAAATAAGAACAAATAATACAAACTTGTTGTACGGTGTTGTCACTTAAAGGTGTCTGAGGGATTTGAAACGTGCGGAAGATATACTGTAAAAATATCTTTAGAAATTGCGCTGTGACGATAAAGTATTGAACCAAATTCATAAACAATTTTATGTACTTTAGGATTTTGGTATCCAGAGCTGGTATATTCTTGGGTTCTTTCACAATCGACTGTTACCAACGGTGCTTCTCTAATACTCATAATAACAAAATTATTAAGGAATGTAATTTGGCGTCCACATACAGACGCCACTTTGAAAACTGTACCCAGATTGAGGGAAAATGCCAAATTGATAGATGTAAAAGTGCCAAGTGTAACAAATTTGAAGGATTAAAATAAAACATTTGTAAGAGGTGAAGTAAACTAATCTTGCTGTAAACTAAGCCTTTGACGGTTATTAAATGAATAATTTGTGTTAAAGTATAACCTTAGTTTACGACTAAATAAGAAAACAATTAGGTTTGATCGATAGTATTAATAGACAATTTAGCTCTGTGAAGAAGCACTGTGTTCTGGTATAAATTTTGTGTATAGAGAATAACTTCTGGTAACTAACTACCGCTAACTAAGCTAACTAAATCGGTTATTCAACAAAGTGAACCTTTCATGACGGCTCTTTAAGCAGAACAAGAGCAACATTTGGTGTCGCCAAGGACAATTGTGGCGCGGTTTCTAAATTGGAAGGGTATGTGAAAATGTTTACGTTTTCTTTTGAATATGTTGTGAGAATTACAGAGGACTTCTCACATACATAGCAAATTATTATCTGTTGAAAATTGTTACTTCAGGTATAGCTTTTTCCGCTCACTTTAGCCAATTAGTAGTTTATACCGAAACCATTCGATATTCAACCAATGCTATATTTTGGGTTTAGATTTTAAGATAGATTTACTTAGAGTAGGGTTAGATAAGTTACATTTATTAGTAAAGACGGCGTAAGTTTTTTAATAATACCATTTCCAATTTTTCATGCATTAAAGCTTTTTCTTGTTTTTGAAATCGTTTTAACTCCAATACCCTTAATCTTAAAAGAGATAGTTTATCAACCTTTCGTTTAAAAATTACGACTTCGTAATAGATAATAATAAAGTTAAGTGCATAAAATCTTTCCCACTGAATTCACTTGAATGATTGACTATTATTAAAAGTTTCATGCAGGACAAGTGGAGTATTTTATAAAAAGAATTGGACGATTAGAGATTTGAATAGCATTTCCGTTACCGTATTTGCTGCACTGCATTCAAAATGTAAATATCTACAGTTTAAGTTTACAAAATATATTTAACGATTGCTTATTTCTATTGAATAAATTTAATGAGCTTATTTAAACAAAGCCTTACCTATTTTTTTTTTAATTTACAGTAAATATTACAAATTTTGTGTTTGTTATTCAGCTGAATATCAAGCTTATTTTGTTTTTGATCTTTCTGAATTTTGAACATCTCGTCCAGGTCCTTTTAACATTTGACCTACATTATCGATTTTGGGATTTATTTGTTAGTGTAAATTTTGAAGGAAAATTTTATATCTTAATAAAGCCCACAACCTTATGCGGCGAGTTTAGTTGGGAAACTGCTTGTTTTAATAATCCTACGCGAGATCTAATATGTATTGAACGGGTAACACGCTTTTACACTTCATTTAAAATACCTATGTTTCTAACAACCTTCAATTCAACGCAACAAAATTTATTACACATAGTTCAAGTAGTGTGTTATTCAAGAATCTTCTGCCTCGATACACCCTTAGGTTACCATGGTGATCGCTACCGCAATTCATACTTAAACTAGTCTGTACGTGGTTTCGTGTATTTAGTGGAGTGCTGAGTTGTCCTGTGCACTTGACACAATCCACTGCCGTACTTTACCTGTCTGCTCCTTCCTCAAGTCCTCTATTGTTACAAGCTGGACCAGAAGACCAGAGATCGGACGTTACTTGAGAGTTACGGTATGGATTACCATGCCTACTTTTATACCGTATCAGAATGTTACGGTACTGGATTGTAGCAGGGTGTAACGTCTGTGATAGCGATCACTCGCAGTAGATGCAGTTCACCGGAAAGCGTGACTCAGAAAGGATTACCGGCGGCACTCTCCCTGCTAATGGTCACTTTCATGCCTTTCGGGCAATCTGTGTTGTCCGCAATGGGCTCGAATGAATTAACGTCAAGTGTGGGTCTGTTTGGGTGGTCCATCTATATTTTTTAATCTAAAGCCTAAATTATTTATCGGGCGATCTGCTGCGGCGGGGCTACTTGCAGGCACATTTACAACGGGTACAGCAGCCCTGAGTTTGTATTTTTTTGTATGTTATTTCTTATTCATCTGTTTCCCGTTTGCATTCTGACTGCTCAGAAAACTCTGACAGGTCTAACTGCGATGAAATTCCTTGTGGAGTTGAATAGTTGCTGGTCAGCAACAGCGACAGTGGGGGCGGGGAACCCAGGTCATTCTGTTGAGTGACTTTGTGTTGGTGCTGTAACTCCAGCCGCTCCTTACTTACAGCGAGTGCTTAATAACCCAAACAAAATCTTAAAGAAATTCATATCTTGCATTTTTTAATTTCGGTAATGGCAGGTAACGCTAAAAAAGATGATGTAATATGCTGTGAAAGGAAAGGGGGTTTAGTCTTAGTTGAGATGTAGAAGACTCAAGTTTGTTGCGGCGCATTGCCGTGTTCACGAGATGGTTTGTTTGAGCAGAGTGTAACTAATTTATGTATTACCGGGAGGGGTGGGGGTGATTTGAATTTTACCGTAGGAAATCTTTTCCGTTTACTATTTTTGGGGATTTTGAAGATTCGTTAACCCCGTAACTGTTGCATCGTGTATCGTTTGTCAGAGGTGGCATTATTCTCGTGCTCTTAATAGTCTAGTGTTTGCTGATCCCTAATTATTTTGAACTATTTAGCGCATTTATGCTGCGGGTGCATTCTAAAGAAGTTCAAGTTTTATAGTAGTTACTTTCGCGCACACAGTTAAACCAAACGAATGATTAACTTGTTGTAAATAGATCGCTTAAATAAGTTTTGTGTAAATCTAACTTTCGCTTTAATAAATTTTTATATGAATAGTTACAGGATAGTAGTGTAGTGTAAATAAAATTCACGTGTAGTTAAGTTCAACCAGATGGAAAGGTGATTGAAGCATGTGGTTTTTCATTTAAAGAGTTCTGGTACTGAAGTTTATTGTTAAAGAATTGAGGAGATTAATAAGGTACTGGTTTTCTTCGACCAAATACCGAAATGTGCAATTGCCGTTATCGCTATGAGGATGAAGGGAAGTTTCGATTGATCATTTTATGCGAGTGAAAGGTAGGTGGATGAATATGCTTCTTATTTATCATTTTGTTCATGGTCCTTCAGACGTTTTATGTCGTTTTATGAAGTGTATTCACCCGTGTATTATCATATTGTGCATTGTTTATTTTATCCTGATTACGCTATATAAAATCAGTTCGACGTCATTAACATTCAGAATGATGTTATTTAAAATTAGGATACTTACAATATAAGGTTGTGGAAATTTAAGTATTGCAAGAGTCATTCCAAATCAATTTACATAACAAATTTGACATAGTAATGATATATTTATTGTGTTTTGGGACTATACGCTGACGGTTTATTTTATTCAAGTGTGATCATATTGTAATATACGAATAGTGTTAAAAAACTATTCGTTTCTGTTTAACATTATTGTAATTTTATTCCCTTCTCACAACGCTACCGTATTTACGGTTGATAAAGGTTTAGAAGATTAAAGATTGTATTCACATTCAAGTTGCAGAATAGTTCATTTATTTTATGAGAATTCTGAATTTATGCAAGCTTAAAAATGACGACATTCGATGACTTTCCAATATTTTGGTATAAGAATTGAAGTAACAATTTGAGACAGATTATTTAATAGGTAATAAGTTATTTTGGATTTGGAAGATAAGTGTTAAGATATAACGTAACGTAATCATTAAGTAAATAGACCGTTGACCGATCAACTAGATTATTTGAACGCCAGTGGTTATTTTGCAAGTATTCGCAATTACTTTGAAGATACACAAGAATCAACTCACCGGCTGTATTCACCGTTACTTTGACAGTTACAAAGATTTGATCGCGTTTTATTCATTTTTGTGTTGTGACGTATTTTCGTTTTAAATTGAATAATTAATTATCGTATTGACCAGTCATTGTTTGATTACTTGAGCAAGTAATTTTACGTTAAAGATTACCGAAATGCATAATCGATTTTGAGCTTAATTATCGCAATTTTGCGGATTTTGAATGAAGCTTAAGATTTTATTGAGTTTAGGTGAACTTTACGTATATATTTTTGGAGTAGAATTTTCAGGTGGAAGCGTTGCTTTCTCCCGAGTGAAGATTATGGCTTCCTGTTAAGCCATTATTTTAAGATCGAGTTCATCACGTGTTCTCGCTATACATTTATTTGACACATTTTTCCGGATTTTGACTTTATTGAGTTGTGTCCCCCCCATAACACTAAGCTATGTCGGTTGATTTCACTTTACCTTGTTACTGTCATGTATTGTGAGAACATGCGCTACTAATTTCATTCTGCTGGTGTCTCTGTGAAGACCAGTGTTTATACGATAAGTAGGCTCTGCGAATGATGGACAATTTTGTTTAGCCAGATGATGCAAAGTTAATAAATGAGATTATGGAAACTATTCTCTAGATTGGAAAAGTTCCAAAGCTGTGTTTTTTTGAGGTTATCCGTTACATCAAATATCTTGCCATATAAAAATTAATAAGTAAAATTGAAACATGTTATTAAAACAAGGCTTGATCAGACAATATGCGGCCCTTAAACTGTTAAAAAAGCAAATACATGTATTTAAAATAATTAGCTTTTTGGTCTTTAATGGTGTATTTTTACTTTCGAACCTACATATACATATGCAGGTATAGAAGGTTATGCAATCGACACCTTTCCACTATCGCTAAATCGACTCAATAGCTCATTTTACAAAGTTTGACAAATTCTCGTGTGTCTGTGTGTGAGTGTGAGTGTGTGTGTGTGTGTGTGTGTGTGTCGTGTTTGGGTGTGTGCGTGTGTGCGTGTGTGTGTACGTGTGTGCGTGTGTACGTGTGTCGCATTTGGTGTGTGCATGTGCTGTGTGGTGTGGTGTGTGGTGTGTGGTGTGTGCGTGTGTGCTAGTCGTGTGTCGTGTAGCTGTGTGTTGTGTGTGTGCGTATGTGTGTGTCGTGTGTGGTGTTCGTGTGTGCTGTGTGTGTGTCGTGTGTGGTGTGTGCGTGTGTGCGTGTGTGCGTGTGTGCGTGTGTCGTGTGTGCGTGTGTGTCGTGTGTGCGTGTGTACAGGTGTGCTATTTGCGTGTGTGCGGTGTGCGTGTGTGTCGTGTGTGTGTGCGTGTGTGGTGTGCATATGTGCATATGTGCGTGTAGCGTGTATCCGTGTGTTCGTGTGTGCGTGTGTGCATGTGTGCGTGTGGTGTGTGCGTGTTGGTGTGTGTGCGTGTGTGTGCGTGTGTGTGTGTGTGTGTGTGTGTGTGTGTGTCGTGTGTGTGGTGTGCGTGTGTGCTGTGTGGTGTGTGCGTGTGTGGTGTGTGCGTGTGTGCTGTGTGCGTGTGTGTCGTGTGTGCGTGTGTGCGTGTGTCGTGTGTGCGTGTGTGCGTGTGCGTGTGTGCGTGTGTGGTGTGTGTGGTACGTGAGTGCGTGTATGCGTGTGTACGTGCGTGCGTGTGTGCTTGTTACGGTCAGTGTATGTGTGTGTGGGCGCGTATTCGTATGTGTGTGTGTATGTGCGTCTGTACGGGATTGCGTGATTGCGTGTGTGCGAGTGTACGGGTTTGCATGAATACGGGTCTGCGTGACCTTGCATCCTTGGTTGCGTGTATGGGTGTGTGCGTGTGTGCGTGTGTGCGTGTGTGCGTGTGTGCGTGGGTGCGTGTGTGCGTGTGTGCGTGTGTGCGTGTGTGCGTGTGTTCGTGTGTGCGTGTGCGCGTTTGTGCGTGTGAGCGTATGTGCGAGTGCACGTGTGTGTGCGTGGGCGTGTGCGTATGCGCGTGCGTGCGAGTGTGGGTGGTTATGTGTGTGTGTGTGTGCATATGTGCGTGTGTGCGTGTGTCCTCGTATGCGTGTGCGCGTGTGGTTGTATGTGAATGAATTAGTGTGTGCCTGCTTAAGCGAGTGTGTGTGTATCTTATTATCGACTATTAACTCGAGAACAACAATACATACGTACTACAGTTTTCCTATTTAGTCTTGTTTTCATTTCTCCTGGAGCTTGTTAGATATTGAGTGACAGCGAAGAGGGTTTAATTGGTGCAGTTTTATTGTTTCTTTGTCTGAAACAGCTGTATATTGCAAAGATATAAAAGTAGCAACATGTAAACCTTAAACATGTCAATTATGTTATATGCAATTTTTTGGTAAGACGCGTAACTTTACGTCAATACAATTCCTAAGTTGGAAATTATGTGTTGGTTCAAATTGTTCCAATATCTGAACAACGATTAATTTTACGAGAACATGTATAAGAAAATCTTATTTTACATAACTTTTTTTTATAAAGTATCTTCTTCTATTATAAAGCAAGCTAGATCTAAACATTAATTAAATAGGACAGAATGGTTTTACCTCCTTGGCTTCATAGAATTTAAGACTGGTACACGTGGAGCACCATAACAAAAAGTCAGGTTGGTCTAAGGAGGGTTGAAGAGTGTATAAACTTACTTACAGATACAAAAATCTAGTTGGGTTCAAAAAAAAACTATAAGAAGCGGTTCGCAAGAAAGGTCTTTATTTAGGTAAACACAATTATTACACAAGTTTCGTAATTTATAATTTGACCCATTTGGCAAAGATGTAAGGTAATTTGTTTAAAAACTTAAATATAAGAAATACTTTAACAAAAAGAAGAAAATTGTGTAGCTTGAAACTCAGTAAACGTAGGTCGGTGAAGCAATAAGAAACCTCAGTGACTAGATATTTAATTAAAGACATATAAGTATAATAATTAAACATTTTTACATTTACCTATTCAAATAAACTATCTATCGACACGGGTCTTCCACAAGGATCAATATTAGGTCCAATGCTATTTATTGTCCTTATAAATGACAATTTTAATAGCGTTCAACATGAAAAAATTATTTTGTATGCAGATAATTCAACTACTCTTAACGTAGATACAACAATGAACGAAATTCTAACGCAAGAAGTACAAATTACACATGAAATGCATAACTATGTAAAACTTCTTGGTATCTACATTGTTTCTACTTTACAATATACATACATAAGAACTGGCAAAAAGACTAAATAAGGTTGGTTATCTAATCAGAACTTTGAAAAGTAAGGTATCTTTAGTCACCCTAAAACAGCATAACTATCAAAAACGCAATCTGGGCCAAACTAAAATCATTTACTTCATAATCCATATTACCGTTACAACGAATTCTTAAGCAATACAATCTGTGATATCTTATAAATTCTACTGTGTTCATGCTACATGTTTAGCTTATATGTCTGTAAATAGCACTAATTCTGTTTGTTTGTTTTTTTTGCTTTATCTGTACTTTGACAATTGTAAATACTCCATGTATAACAACAAGGTAAAATATATTATTATTATATTATTATTATATTACTATTTTTCCAATAGTAAACACCCAGATATTTTGGAAGGGTCTTTATTTAGGTAAACACAATTATTACACAACTTTTATTTTTTTTTAATTTATAATTTGAACCATTTGGCAAAGATGTAAGATAATTTGTTTAAAAACTGAAATATAAAAAATACCTTAACCAAAAGAAGAAAGAAGAAAAATTGTGTATCTTGTAATTCGGTAAACGTAGGTCGGTGAAACAATAAGAAACATCAGCGGCTAGACACTTAATTAAAGATACATACTAAGTACAATGATAAACATATTTACATTTTTCCAATATTAAACACCCAGATATTTTGGAAAATTTTTTAAATTATACACATAAAAACGTGTAAGCAGTATCCTTAACCAAAGAGCAAGTTGACCTCTTGGAAGTTTTGAACGAAACAGGAAATACATCATGTAGATTTTTAATTTCGTACGTCTAAGTTTTTTTAGTTCATAAATCATAATGTTTGTTTTATTTATTTATATCTCTCCTAAGTTAGTATTTTGATCAGAACGACGTGTTTGGTAGTTCTAATCCTTTACTCTGTGATCTTTGATTCTGCAGTATTTAAACATGCTATTTTAAAAGAATCTTTTTTAATTGCATTTCTATACTTCTACACAAACACTTTAGTTTTGCCATTTTTCTTATTAAAAGGTTATAGAAAACAACGAATTTTCTAAATACGGCAATTCTGTTTATTAGATTACTTTAGATATTATACATTTGTAATAATTTAAAATATACAAATAATTCATTTGGTAAAAGAATCTAAAGTGTTTTCATCTTAAATGTCGTTTTGGGTTCTGGAATTTTAAATTACAATAATTAATATCAAAATATGATTCATTTTTTAGTTTGGTTAATGGCGAAGGCACTGATCCATTTATTTCCAGACAAATATGTAATATAAAACTTGATTACATCTAAGAGTTTTAATTTTGATATAAATTAGATCAGAAGGTAGACCAAATTGTTCATTGTCAAGTAAAGCAATCATTGTTGTAAAAGATGAATCATATGGTTGATAAATTTAATAACTGGACATTAACAAAGTCCGGAATTAATTCATGGTTTCCTGGATTAAATAAATTTAAATATATGGAAATGGATATGGCGAAGTGGGAGTGTTTAACGGTACAAATATCAACAGAGCAAGAGCCTTGGAAAATGCAACATTATTACTGCGATTACATGTGAGTTTCAGGATAGCGCATCCCGGCAGCAGGAGCTGCTGCAGTGCCAGACATCGTGCCGCGGGCCGAACTCTCAATCGCTCGTCGGACGCGCTGTGAAGAGGTTGATTTCAACCTCAAACATGCGTTTTGTTACGTGTGTGTGTCTAGCGCTATGTGTGGTGGCAGCTTCCAGTGTGGCCCCTGGATCACCTATTCAGGATGTTGAAAGTGAAGCATGTCAACCTGATAAGCTCACTGTCTACAAAGTGATTCTACACACCTTTTGGTCAAGGGAGAAATTCCCTAAGCACTACCCCGATTGGAGGCCTCCGGCCCAATGGTCTAAAGTTTTCGGTAAGGTTTACTATACATGTTTGTTACTTCAATTTAGTGAAATTATTGGTGACGTATTTTCACTGGTATAAACATATCTAAGGTAAATAAATAACTCATTTTTGCATAAAGGTTTAAGGACTATCGATAAATTTCGTTTGTTATATTATTGTGTTTGTGCTGAAATGTGTGTCTTGATTAAAGTGATGGATGTGTGGATATAAAAAGTTTATTACAATTTATTTCTAAATAAAATTCACATAAGAAAATGTTTCATTTTCTTAATTTGAATAATATGAGAAGTCTTACCGCGTTTCACCTAAGAAATGGAAAACATTGTGTTTATTAAGTTATGTTTGATACCACCAGAAGTAGAGAATTGTTTATTTGTACAATGCATTTGTAGCTGTGATAAACTGCTTTTGTCTATGATGGCATGCTACAGGGTAGTTTTCCCACTGAAACGTACTGTGAAGGGTAATTTAAAATTATCTCGCTTTATAAATATAGCAACATAATGAATGTGATTACCCACGTGGTTTCATCATTAGAGCATAAACTTAATGTGACAAAATCAAGAATATAAAAAGCTTTAACAACGTACAAGGAACTTATTTAACTTTAATAAACAAAAAATACATTTTTAAACTCACCGTTTATTAATATTTCTCAAATTTAAATTTAATTTACTCGTACCCAACTAAATCTGATAATCTGTTAACGTTTACAGCAGTAAAAAATATTGGGATTTTCTGTTTTTCTGGCGTTTGCTGTAAACCGTTTCTTCTCATATATAACATTTTCTTAATAAGATTTTTTAATTTATTTTGGTAATTATAAATGCTGCTCACAAAACGTATCCATCAGTGTTACGTAAAGCGCAGAAAAAGTTCGGGGTTAACTTCTTTTAAGAATCTTTTTGAAGCTTCCGCTTCTTATCAATTATAAAATATTCACTTAACAATTAAAAGGTTCATCTTGTGGGGATGTAATCGTACATTTTTTTAAATTTTTTACAAATTCAAAGGTTTCAGTAACAATTACTGTATCGTCTTCAGTAAATCATCGCTTTAAAAAATTAATTACGATGTGAAGTGAATATGTGAAATCTGAAAACGCAAATATAAGCCTAGTATATTTAGGGAACCAAAAAGCCAAATCCGGAATTTAATCTTATTTTACCAAAAATTTGCCAAATTTTTATTAAATTAAATATTATTCGACCGCCTTGAAAGATTAAAGAACATTTAAGATCACCTACAGATGCTTCAAATCCATTATTAGCTTCTGTAGTGTATAACTTATCATATTCTTTCGGAAAAGTATTTTTGTTAAATAATTGTGGACCTGAACAGGTTAAGTTTGGCTTACCGTACCAAAGCACTCAGGAACACTTAGGAAAACGTATAGCATGATATTAAATTGCAAAACGATGTCTATGATCGGCTACCTTAAGTTTTTCATATCATAAGTGAGAGGAAAACAGGAGCTAGGGAGAACATGCCAAAGTTTAGAAGCCGTGTAGCAGAATATGGATTGCGCCCGTTTGATACGCCAAGTGGAGATTTGTACTGGATACTGATGATGTGAATGAGCGAACCGAGTATTCCTAGCAAAGGTGGCCCGACATGGTATAAAAGAATGTAATTCAGCAGCGCAATAGCTATTGTAATACCGATAATACAAAGAAAGAACTGAAACGATTCTTCTATGCTCTATGGACTGTATGTCAGACGTTAAGGACGGGTCATATATAAACCTAATAGCTCTTTTTGGAACACGATGAACGATATCGAGAACATATTGGGAAACACCAACCCAGAGGTGAGAATTATATTCTAGGTCTTACATTCAATATGTTGGCAATTGTCCGAGTACTTGTTTCAGGTGACTCCGAAACTATATTAAGAACTGCTTCTTCTAGTTGTGCAATTCGTACCTCTCGAGGAAAACCACAGTTATCAGTTCGTTTCATATATGTACCATTTTCGCGTAGTTATTAGTGAAGGCGAGAAAATATTGTACGAGCTTACAGACCATTTCCATTACTTCGACCATAGGCAAAATGCATATTTCCGCATTAATTTTATAGAAACTAATAATGAAAGAATGCTCATGAATTTGGGCCTTATGCAGTAGAAAGAGTTGTCGGGACGTAAAATAATGCTTAAATCTGTACAAAAACTCTATTTTACGAGCAACTGTTCTGGTAGCGTAGCTGACATAATATGGTCAACCCACGATAGATTTGAAGATACAGTCATTCCCAACACTGTAATAGAGTCTGAAAACTTAAGATCTAGGCCATTCATACTTACAACAGGAAATTATTGGTGTTTTGTGGCGGACACAAGGCAACACTGAGTTTTATTAGCATTCAACTTAACTAGATTATTGCTTTCCCATTTGAGAATACGTTGAATGTCATAGCGTATGCAGAAGAGTTGACTAGTGGCACATCTTTTCCAGAATCATTGAGACACGAGTTTGAGCAAATGCACAAAAACATTGGCTTTGTCTACAGAATCAGCAAATACAGATCCGTCAAAAGAGGCGGGGGGGGGGAGATGAAAATGTACCCAAGTTTTTATTGATGGCTTTAGTTAAATACCAAAATTTACGACTGCCCAAAGGAGATGTAGCTAGTTCATTGCATTTTCCTTGTTCAAGTAACTTTTTAGCTTTAGTGACACCACTTTTGCAGATATTTCTCGCACCAACGTAGTCTTCATGACCCTCGATCGTTTTATTAGGTTGCCACCTAATATACGACGTATTTTTCAAAGATACAGCATCAGCAGAAGCCTTATTGAACCAGCGCTAGGAACGTGAATGACCTATACGACTTTGGGAATGTATAACTCCATGCCCATGGGGATGAATTCAGATACTGAAAGAGCAATGTCCGCAGAAGAGGACGACTTAAAACAACATTCACGCCATGGAAAGGTTGCAAAGAAGTCCCACAAATCACTCTATTTAGCTGACTTAAAACATCACAAGACTGTATCATTGCTGCGAACAACAGAGAAAGTAGGGCAGTAGAAGATATTTCTATTAGACAATGGTCACATAGACCTAGAGAGGAAAGAACTGAAGCTTTATAAACAAGTGGGTTTGATGTAAGAAAGAGATCTATAAGGTGTGGAGTATGGTTAGGATTATCAAGGTTTCTTGTAGGTTCAGAAATCATTTGTGTGAGATCACAGGAAATAGCTAACGTTTCTGCACTATCACTAGCAGGATTGAAGTCAATTAGAGTTATGAAAATTAAAATCTGCCACAACTGAGATATCGCAAGATGGGAACTGAGACTGAAGGTAGTCAGCTTTCATGCTAAGGTAATCGAACCAGTCTTGAAAGTTACTGTCATTAGGACATGAAATAGTAGATTTTCACAAATTTAGGACCAGAATGTTTAAACCAAATCGAAATATTTATTCTCCAAGGAAGAAGTTCTCTTGCAAAAATGTTGTCCTTAAGACAGGCACATACGCCCCTTTGAGAAAAAGTTAGAGTGAAGATTGTGTTGGGGAAATTGCAAGTCGGGTGAATCAGAACTTTCAGAGGAGACGTGTGTCTCAGATGTAAAAAAAGTTTCAGGTAGTAATTGTTCTAGATGTTGGTGAACAGCATTAAGATTAGACCTGATACCGGGGATGCTGCAATAATGAATCAGAAAGTGAGTACTTACATCCGAATGGGGTAGGATTTTACGTCCGGCATTTATTACCCTAGAAACTACAGCCATCTTTAATTTTGGCTCAGAAAATCGGAATTTAAAATAGACTGCACAAGACTACAAAACGTACCCTTGACACTACACTTTAGCAACTATGAGATGTAGATTGAATCAACTAGAGAAGCTACCGTAGCCTTAAATAATTTAAATCATAACATCCAATTTGACAATATGGAAATTTGATCAAGGCCAAGTTATTATTACGTACGTCTACCTCGAGAAGATACTATATAAGCATCCAAACAACATAATAAGGCCAGAAGAAGAACTCTGATTGAAAATGTTTTGGCATTTGTAATTAAAAAAAAGACAAAATGGTATGATTACAGTCCTTAAATATAAACAGAAAATTACTTATTTGTTGGATTTGTTATGATTTAATGGGATATTTATTTGGTATGTAAAGTTTTTAGCTATAGATACTTTTATTACTTTGAGGTTTTTCACAACTTTTGACTTTCACTCAATTTATTTATTTATTTTTGATTGTGCCGTTCTTCATTGTTATCCTTCCTCTGTTAGAGGGTGTTCTGATTTGTCATTTTTAAAGTGGTTTGGTATTTAATCTATTACAGATGTGGCTAATCCTTACTAAAATAAAAACAAATGCGGTAGTTGTCTTTTTCATATGCGACACCTAATACAGCATGCTTATATTTGTATTTTAAGATTTCGTCTATTTATTTAACATCGTAACTAGTTTTTGAAGAGTATTATCACTTACGGAAGACGATCACTATAATTGTTATCGGAACGTATAAATTTGTAAAAAATTAATAAATTAATAAATTTATTAGTAAAATTATTCACACTTCTTTCAACCCCGTTAATAAGAGTTGTAGACACAAAATCGATATATAACAAATATGAAAATTTGATCACAATTCGCCTAATAGTCTAGTACTAACTAGATACAGCTCTGGAATCTTTCAAATGAAACATGAACTCCAAACTGGCAATATCTCAGAATTGTTTATATAATGTATTCAAAGACTTGCACTCGGCCTTGCATAAAAATATTTTGAAAGTGACTAAAGATCAACTAATGTCTATTACCTAAAGGTGTTCAGTGTGCTTTCCATATAAATTTGTATTTGTATCTACACAATCACCATGTGTACACAATTGTATGGGTTACTTAATCCATCTTCAATACGGTATCAGGGCAGTTGGTATTCAGTTTTCCAAACATTAAAAAGTGTCCTAATTGTATGAGATTAGGAGTTTCCCTTTTAAATTAATTAATTGATAGAAAAATGTGAAGGAAGATAATTATATAGCTTTACAGGGATTAAACTCAATACATTAGATGTATTTGTAACGTGCAAAAATCGTTATCCGATTCAATAGTGTCGATTTTATAATTTTCGATAGTTGCTGTATTAAAAATTACCTTTGTATTAAAAGTTAGGAGAATTAAATTTAACGGTTTAATTGAAATCTGCTTCAATAGTACTGATTTCATATCTTGCTGTAGTTGGTGTGTTCAGATTTACATCTAAAAGTTTAAGTTGACGTAGTAGTGCCACATAGCGGATTCCTACGGTTTTTCTGTCGGTTACAAAGCCGCTTTCTTTAAAGTATCTGAATTACCGCTGGAGGGCAGTGCTTGTACTAAATAAAATATAAAAGACATTTTTTTTACATACAAATATAATAGAGATTTTGGTAACAATGCGGTCTGATCTGATTCTTAGGAAATTCTTTTTCTTGTTTTCACTAAAGGAGTAAGCTATCTACATCTCTACAATTTCTTTTATAATTTTTAAATTTCATTCATTGACCATAAATCACTAAATCGAAAATTAACCATATTCATTAATAGACCACGTAGAACTCGCCTTTAATCTACAGAGGTAAAGCAACGTTATCTGATCAAAATACGATTACTCATGTTACCTTATTTTTAGCTTTCTTCGATTGTTATCGCGTCCATCCATATCTGTTCGATTTATATCTCTACGATTTACTCTTTGATGTTGGCTTATCGTTTTATTTCGGTTTCTTGTGTGCGTCCTTTCTTGCTGATGTTATTGCTTCGTTTGTCTGGAATGAACCTTTGCAGTGCGGAAGATAGGTATTTACTCTCCATAACTGTTTTATGTTGCTGGTGGTTACGATGATGGAATCGGGCTGTACGTTTCGTTAATGGTGACGACTCGAAACCTTCTCATCTTCATTAACCAGGACCAAGCTGATTCACACCAGGATTAAAGGTATAATTATTCGTCAAACCAGGTCAGAATATTCCATTGTCGCATGTATTAATAAATTTTATCCCTGAAGTTACTTTATGAACCGTCATATTTCGGAAGGTGCCTTCGGCAGTGATCGACTAAATTTCTACAAAACAAAAAGTGCGTTTAAACTATGAATACCACCGAAATTATAACGAACTGTGTACCTTTGTTCATGAAACTGTTTTCTACAGTCTTTTTTGTTAGAATAATTATCAGAATTTATACGTCCTTCATTAAGGATTCACTTCTGAGTAACTGATATAGTTTGACAAAACAGTTAGCTATTACACTGAGTGATCAGCATAAAATAATTTAGGTTATTTATAATAGAAATTGCATACACCACACCCAGTGCTATATTAGCGTTTAACGTCAATTTTATGATTTTGCGGAGTTACTATCTACCATCCGCGCAGAGACATAAAAAAAGTGTCGCGTCATACCGGTTGTATTAATTGTTCAATTTGTGTTATTACGTCAAACTTTAGCGCGAAATACTGTGTTTCTTTTAAATTCTGTCTTTTAGATTTAAGTACAATTGTTAAACTATGCAGGTGAGTGTTCAGGTTATATGCGACCTAAATTTTCACTGTTTGCGTGTTTATATGTCAATTAATGCTGAGGTCAAGTGTGACCTGAACAGGCTTCTCTCAAAATAAAATGAAGTGTTTGTTATTATATTCTGCCTAATTTTGTAAAGCAAAGGTAAGTTGAACTAGCGCATTTCTAAATTGAAATTTTACCGGCTGTATATGAACCTTTTTTTCAGGTTAACGCTTTGAAAGATCTTTCAAGGAACCCGAGAAGGGTATTACGTTAATTTCTACTAATTACTCAATTTTTACTTTGTTGAAGATTTAAATATCGCGAATTGCCCTTGTCCGGGTTTATTGGTAGTGGACTATTATATTTTTAGTATACTTATCTACATCCCAAATGTATAATTTCATAGGGGAAACATTAATATAACTACTCTAAGATAAATTACAATTACAAATAGGTACTTGTGATAAATTGCATGCTATGCATGTATGCGTAACTCGACTAGTCCTTTTGGGGAAAATTAAAACTTCAAATTATTATTATTATATAACGTGTGAAGTCCTTTTGGGGAAAACTTAAATTTAAACATTTCTAGTCCAGTGATTGAATGTTTGGAAATAAATTAAGATTACCGAGGGAAATGTTGTTTATTTACTCCTTCTACTTATTCTCCCTGGTTCAAGCTTTACACGGCCTCTCTCCGGAAATAATAAATTTCCCTTTATTTCCTCTTTTCTTTAATATCTTTTGGCGCCTATTTCTGATTTGCTTTCCTTATCACTCTTACTACAATTTTCTTTCCGCTCTTTAACTAACCTAATGATTGACCGATTATACCGGTTATCAACACTTCAAAGCTACCCACGCCAACAAAGTGCTCTACGAGTAGCTATCGTTCGACTGAGTTCACAGCCATGCTACCTTTCTCCATTATAGAATGATGTAATAAGAATATATTGTATAAAATAATCTCTCTCTCTCTCTCTATCTTTTTTTCTGTGTGACGTGGTAGGTTAGACACGTTACATATTCTAAAACGTCGTGATCGGAAATGATGCTCTATGAAAATCGCGTTATGCACAAAGCGAAAGTGGATGTGATCAAACACTTGCACCTTGTTTACATATTATACAGCACGATCAAAAATAATGTAAATAAATTTATAAATATGAAAATATAAACTTTCACCATTATTACACATAATAAAATACTTATCTTTTCTGTTGTTTTTTTTATAAATAACCGCCAAAATTTTAATACAAGTTACGATAGCCAAAAATGGGGACGTCACATTATTCATGTAGTAAATAACCTGCATCGATTACTCAATGTTCTGAAAGTAAATCATTTACGGATTTACAATATGTATCAAGCTCTGTTCTAATTCTGGTAAATAATTACTATTAATGGTGGCATTGTTACTAGTTGGTGAGACAGTACTCAAGAAGACCAGCCTCCTACATTACTGAAGACATTACGCATGCATTTAATCGTGTCACTTTAGTAATACATACCGTGATTTTATTAAAGGTTTTATCTTAATTGACCTTTGAAAGTTTTTAGAGCTCTTCAAATAAATGTTAAATAAAATGGTAATGCGTATGCAATTGAATTTTAACCTAATTCAGGTACAATCACTAACCCAATACTCTTAACTCATTGTAAAAATTTCGATGTTTCAATAGGGACTCTCGTAAACTATAGTTCCTACGAAGAAATGAACCTCACATCCTCGATCTCTTTTTTTGAGTAAAATTTAATGGATAACGTCTTTTGTTTTCGGTTATGGCCAAAAACTCAGATTTTCGAGTTTTAATTTTATGGCCATATCTCGCTTATTTATGAAAATAGAAAAAAAAATTTCTACGTTCTTCAAGCATTTTTTGATAAGAATGCAGTGGTATAGTCAATTCTTTAAAAATATTCTAGAAATTCGAGTTGTAACATAAAGTATTTTTCTATGTGGTGGAACTCCCACTTGGCTATGGCATCAACAAATTTCTAATTCCAAGAATATATATATATATATATATATATATATATATATATATATATATATATATATATATATATATATATATATAACCAGAGATAGGTAATCTTGACTGTGCTTATTTATAACAAATTATTATTTTCAGAACCTGAGGTTGCAGTCAATCTTATTGAAGCTTATTTATTTAAAAAAAGGAAACACTCTTTGACATTTTTCAAGCTTTCGGAATTTTTATTTATTCCATCTTCAGGAAAATCTGCAATATTCAGTTTTAAAATGTTACAATTAATTATTAAATTACTACTTACTATCGTGAGATTAAAATAAACTCTACTAATACATAATAAAAACACCATACAAACATTTGTCATCAATATAAAAACTATCTTAAACTATTCAAGAATTCGCCTGCTATACGTGATACATTTATGCACTGACTGAAAAATACTCTCATTTCGAATAAAATGATATGATTACATATAAACAGTTTTATGCGTTACACTATCAACATTATGTTATATCTAAACTATGATGCGGTTTATTTCTTTAGACGTTTTATAGAAATGGATAAATCTAATTATAATATTCACTAGCAATTGTCCTTATTGCATTTAAAAATACAAACAATCATACAACAGAGATTTACAACAAACTATTGTTCTAATGATAATACGTAACTGTATATATTACTTAGTTTACTAATATCCGATCTCTTATTTAGGCTGTTTCTTTCCCCATTTATGCAAACCATTTCTAGGAACAGTCGTTTTTGATAATTGTTGGCCCGTTTTAAAATTTTAGTATTATCGAAATCCATCACATGTTTTTCATTAAGAACATGTTCCGATAGGACACGAATGGACATTTCTATGTATGTCGCTTTTATGTGATGTTATCCTACCTAATAAATTTCTACCCGTTTGCCCAATATAAACTTTCATACAATTACTACATTTGATAGAATACACAACATTAGAGGATTCCATAATGGTGAGTGGAGACTTTAATTTGGTGTGCAAGTCAGCCCCTGTTTTTATATTTCTAATCGCTATTTTTATGTTTTCCAATCCTTTAAAAATGTTAATAAGCTTGGGTGTAAGAGACGGAATGAAAGGTAACGAACCAATCGTAATTTTAGTGTTTTGGGAAACCTGTTGGTTTTTTATTGGCATATCATTCTCTACCCTCTCTGTAACGTTATTAATAGGACTACTAAACAGTAATTTATTGACAAACTTCGCTGGATATGAATTCTCTAGTAAAATAGTTTGACAGACTTCGCTGATATGAATTCTCTAGTAAAATACTTTTTACTAGAGAATTCATATCCAGCGAAGTTTGTCAATAAATTACTGTTTAGTAGTCCTATTAATAACGTTACAGAGAGGGTAGAGAATGATATGCCAATAAAAACCAACAGGTTTCCCAAAACACTAAAATTACGATTGGTTCGTTACCTTTCATTCCGTCTCTTACACCCAAGCTTATTAACATTTTAAAGGATTGGAAACATAAAATAGCGATTAGAAATATAAAACAGGGCTGACTTACAAATTAAAGTCTCCACTCACCATTATGGAATCCCTAATGTTGTGTATTCTATCAAATGTAGTAATTGTATGAAAGTTTATATTGGGCAAACGGGTAGAAATCTATTAGGTAGGATAACATCACATAAAAGCGACATACATAGAAATGTCCATTCGTGTCCTATCGGAACATGTTCTTAATGAAAACATGTGATGGATTTCGATAATACTAAAATTTTAAACGGGCCAACAATTATCAAAAACGACTGTTCCTAGAAATGGTTTGCATAAATGGGGAAAGAAACAGCTAAATAAGAGATCGGATATTAGTAAACTAAGTAATATATACAGTTACGTATTATCATTAGAACAATAGTTTGTTGTAAATCTCTGTTGTATGATTGTTTGTATTTTTAAATGCAATAAGGACAATTGCTAGTGAATATTATAATTAGATTTATCCATTTCTATAAAACGTCTAAAGAAATAAACCGCATCATAGTTTAGATATAACATAATGTTGATAGTGTAACGCATAAAACTGTTTATATGTAATCATATCATTTTATTCGAAATGAGAGTATTTTCAGTCAGTGCATAAATGTATCACGTATAGCAGGCGAATTCTTGAATAGTTTAAGATAGTTTTATATTGATGACAAATGTTTGTATGGTGTTTTATTATGTATTAGTAGAGTTTATTTTAATCTCACGATAGTAAGTAGTAATTTAATAATTAATTGTAACATTTAAAACTGAATATTGCAGATTTTCCTGAAGATGGAATAAATAAAATTCCGAAAGCTTGAAAATGTCAAAGAGTGTTTCCTTTTTTAAATAAATAAGCTTCAATAATATTGACTGCAACGCAGGTTCTGAAAATAATAATTTGTATATATATATATATATATATATATATATATATATATATATATATATATATATATATATACAAGAAAAATTTAGTGGGTAGCAGCCAAGGTTGTGGGGCTAGTTTAAAATAATGAAACGATCCTTTGTTCAAAGGAATGTTTCGATAAATTTATTACCTTTGTCAACCAATCTACAAGAAGTTATGCGTTAATTATACATATAAATTAAAATAAGATGGTAACTTACGATCATGGATTTGTTGACAAAGGTATTAAATTTACCGAAAGCTTCGCTTTGAACAAAGGATCGTTTCATTATTTTAAACTAGCCCCACAACCTTGGCTGCTACCCACTAAATTTTTCTTATTGTTTTTTAACTTAATTAGCCACGATTAACAACCTTGATTATATATATATATATATATATATATATATATATATATATATATATATATATATATATATAATGTGGGGTCAAATTATTCAATTTTACGGCTTTTTAGAAAAAAAAATATTTTTTTATGATAATGATAATTATAGAAAAAAACTCATACTCCATGTGACTTTTTACAAACCAAGACAAATAACTATAATACTGAAGATGATATTAAACCAACTACAAGATACTTAATATTTATATATAAACTCAATTAAACTAAATTTTCAAGTTGATGTCCATTATTTGCAACACATAGCCACATCGTTGTGAAACATTTTGTTTTAGTTCATTTATGTTATTATTATTATTTTGATTGAAATTGTGTTTAATGTGTCCCCAAAAGAAAAAATCTAGGGGCGTTAGATCGGGCGAACGTGGTGGCCACCTCACAGGTCCATTTGTTCCTATCCATTTGTTTTGAAAATGAATGTTTAACAATTCAGAGATGTTTCTACTATGGTGTGAGGGTGCCCCATCTCGTTTTGAAAATATATTGTTTTGTCTAGTGTTCAGCGGTAAGCAATCTAAAAAATTCTCGACTATGTGTTGGCTTAAAATATTTCAGAATATCGTTTACCATTCAGCTTTCTTTCATAACGTGACAGGCTAAAATTCGATTTCCGTATAGGGTACACCAAATACTAAAACCAAAGCGTTCCTGATTTTAAACATCAACGGTACGGTGCACCAGTGCTTGTTGTGTCGATTGAAAATCCTAGCACTACTAAAGTATGCTGCAGCGGTCCAAACAATATTTATTGAGAATAATGCATTTTGCTCTATTTGCTAAAGATACCAATTGCAAAGTTCTAGGCGTCGTGCAGGATTGGTTGGTTGAGGATGTTGTTTTCTTATTTTATATGGTCTTAATCTGTATCTTTTTAGAACTGATAATGCTCGACTTCACCGTATACCAGACTGGGCCTCAATTAGACGGCTTGAAATTGAAGGATTTCCAGCTACCATTCCGATAACATTGACGGCAATTCCTTCAGAATGTTTAATATTATAATTTTTTGTACTTGTTAAAAGTTCCACGATGTATGAGATTTTCTTTTAATCGTTTGAAAATTCTTTCCGGGTAACGATTAAAATATAATTTATTTGCAACTTCAGAATTATTACTACTTGAAATAAGACATTCTAACATATCAAACTTTTCCTTATTTTCAAAAGCCATATTTTGTTATAATAAACAATCAAATGTTATTAAATCGCCAGTTGCAAAAAAAAACATTATTTGTTAAAAAGGAGTAAAAATGAATAAATTGACCCCACATCATATATATCATCATAATCAGAAAAAAAAATGGTAATTTTTTGATGCCATAGCCAACCACGCGCTCCACAATAAAAATACAGCTTTATGCTTTAACTCTAATTAAAGAATCGACTATACCACTGTATTCTTATCAAAAAAGTGCCTGAAGAACGTAGAAATTATTTTCTTCTGTTTTCATAAATAAGCAAGATACGGCCATAAAATGAAAACCAGAAAATAAATCTGAATTTTTGCCCATAACTCGAAAGCAAAAGAAGTTAGTCAAATTTGAAATACACCATTGAGTTTTTCTCAAAAAAAGAGATCGAGGATACGAGGTTCATTTCTTCATACGAACTATAGTTTACGAGATTCCCTATTAAAACATCGATATTTGGCCACCCTGTACATGTTGAATACGCCGAGTAATACAATAATGTATGACCTAACATATTAAATCGGAACTTACATAAGTGATTAACACAGTCTAAGCCATTGTGATACGCTGTATAGATTTGTTAGTATTGACAGATACTATTTAACCATATATAGTTTTGTATGCATGAAAAGTGTTAAAAAATTACAGAAATAGTCAAATTTGAAATACAGAAAAACCAATTTTCGTTAACTAACTTTGAGAAATTGCGCAAATACGTTTTAATGTCGATGTATGGAAGTAGAATGATTTATCTTTGCAATTTCGAAATTAGATTTGTACAGCGTATATTCGTATTGAATTTTATACCTAAAACGCAATTTTCGAAATATTCAAACCAAACTGAAATGTTTTGTTTATATGAGAAACATTGGTCAATGTGGGTGGCGAGGAAGTGTTATAGGGATTGAACTCACTTGGTCATGCTTTATAGTACTAATAATAGTAACACCATTTATCAAATTGCTTAACACTTTTCATAAAACTTTTATAATTAAAGTGTAGCCCTGATAATCAAAGACATGACTTATTCTTAATTCTATGTGTGTGAAAGTAGCAAGAGGTAAAATAAAGCATGTGAGGGATCAACTAAAAGGAAAAGGAGCCTTGAAAGAAAGATAGCGAAGGGAGTTTAACTTACATAAATCTGTGCACACATTGTTTTAGATCATATAAAATCTTTACAAACCCTAATTAATCAAAACCAAAATAAAGCATTCCAAATCAAAATAAATCTTAATAAATCGCTGTAAATCCAAATACATCTGTTTAGATCTGGATAACATCTGTTTAAATATGAGTCCGTCAGAAAAATGTATACACACTTTAAGGAACGGAAAGAATTACTTATTATAAGATTTGTTATGAACGAATAAGTTCAAAGGTAAATATTTATTTAAAAATTATTATAAATTCTATTAAAGACATAAATAAAAAGTTTACCTCAAGTAGGATTTGAATCTACGACCTGTACTTTGCTACTGTACCGCGCTAACCAACTGCGCCATCAAGATTCAAGCCCCAATCGACGTAAACTTTGTCTTTATGTATGTAGAACTGATCAAATTACTTATATTAATGGTATGTGAGCCTGCAATACCGCAAGGACTCACGCATACCGAAACAACTTGACTAATATTAATTTATTATAGGTTTTGTTATGAACGAATAAGTTCAAAGGTAAATGTGTAATTAAGAATTATTATTAATTTTATTAAATACATAAGCAAAGAGTTTACCTCGAGTAGGACTTGAACCTACGACCTGTACTTTGCTAGTGTATCGCGCTAACGAGGTTCAAGCCCCAGTCGACGTAAACTTTGTTTTATGTATGTAGAACTGATGTAAATTCTAAATATAATGAGATTACAATCAAATTACTTATATTAATGGAATTTGAGCCTGCAGTATCGCAAGGATTCACACATACCAAAGCAACTTGGCTAATATTAATTTATTATAAGTTTTGTTATGAACGAATAAGTTCAACGGTAAATATGTAATCAATAATTATTATTAATTTTATTAAATACATAAATAATAAGTTTACCTCAGGTAGGATTTGAACCTACGACCTGTACTTTCCTAGTGTACCGCGCTAACCAACGGCGCCATCGACATTCAAGTCAATCGACGTAAACTTTGTCTTTATAATTATAATTATAAAGACAACGTTTACGTCGATATATATATATATATATATATATATATATATATATATATATATATATATATATATAATTATAAAGACAAAGTTTACCACGATTGGGGCTTGAATCTCGATAGCGCAGTTGGTTAGCGCGGTACACTAGCAAAGTACAGGTCTTAGTTTCAAATCCTACTCGAGGTAAACTTTTTATTTATGTATTTAACAAAATTAATAATAATTTTTAATACTTAGGTATTTATTTTACATTTAAATACTGATCACACAGGTTGTACTGCCTTTAATTGAGTACATGGTTACTTTAAATGTTCAAAATGTTGGCCGTTGGCAGCTAGACACATAACGGAACGAGCGGTCAACTTCAGTCAATGTTTCAATAGAGATTGCAGCACATTCCGTTGTAATCTCCTGGCAAAGTTCCTCTATCGTAAGTTGCTTACGTCGATAGACTTGATCCTTCACAGTTCCTCACAAGTAAAAGTCCATAGGAGTTATACCTGGTGATCCTGTTGATAGAAGACCTCTTCATCAGCTCAATAAAGCGCACGTACACCTGGGAGAATTGTTGAGCGTAACTGGTAAATATCCCAGTGACAGTACTATCAAAGAACAGGGGCCCCACTAAGCCCCTAGATGATAGTCCACACCACACATGAACCCCAGGTAGATTGACCTCCTTATCGACATGAACATATGGATTTTACGGTGCCCAGAACACGCAACTATGCCGATTCATTGTTCCATTAAGTTTAAAAACGGCCTCATCAGTCCACACTACCTATCACTATCATAAATTGTTGATCTTCAGTTATCATGTGTTGATACCATTCGCAAAATTTCATTCAACGATCAGTATCGTCATCATTAATCGCGTGTAGTAGTCGTGGAATGCAAACTTTCTGCTTATCAGCTTTAAGAATTCGTCTTACACTGCTAGTTCCCACTTCACGTGCACATTTCGTAGTAGACTTCTGTGGAGAAACAACATACTTTTCCACCACGAGACCCGACGATTCATGACTTGCAGCTGCACGCCGTCTTCCCGATATTCCTTTGTGAATATCAGAAATCGTTCCTCAACCATGGATTTAATTGCTAAGCGGGTTGGGGGATCTGTTTGAAACTCCCGCCTCCACTGATGCTGCACTTCAACAGCATTATCAAACCTGATAAACTACTTCAGAATGGATTTTCGCTGCTGGAATGTCAATCGTCCACCAGCCATTTTCTTTCGTTTTGTTTTACAATCGTTCTCCTTACATTGTTGCATCTACAGCCATATGAGTAACGACATCTTTTAATGAAACATCATACTACACATTGTTGTCGTAATCCGATCTAAGTTCAACAAAAATTCGCAGATATAATCTGTTAAAGTGTGTATACATTTTTCTGACGGACTCGGTAGTTGTAATTTTTGTATTAAGCGTAATAGCCAACTCTTTTATAATTTAAATGTGATACATTTTAAGTCGCAATAAAGCGAAGTTTGTTTCCTTATCTAATGTCATGTTGTAAAACTACTTTAGGTGAAACAGTTGCGAATTTGCTCACATCAAACTTTCCACTGACGCATCCTGTTTTTGACACATTTTGTAAGAGTGATATGTATGACATAATTCCGGATCAAGCTTTGCCAACCTAAAAATCTTCGTAACACGTTGCGTGAAGTAATGGCTATAATGACATCGGAGATGATGACGTCGCGTTTCTTAATATGTCTATTAAAGAATCAAAATGAAAGCAAATTACAGAATAGTATATTGTACAACAAGTGTTGAAAGGGCAAGATTTCACACGAGTTTGCAGGATTGGGCCACGAGCCGAAGGCGGGTGGCTTAAGCAAACGAGTGTGAAATCGACTTTTCAATACGTGTTTTACACGATACTTTTCCGACGACCACCATAAAAAAATCAAAAGTAGGTATATTATTTTATTGATTAAAGTTAATTGGTATTATTTTATTAATTAAAGTTAATTGTGAAATTTTGACAGTTTTGGAAACGTATTGGTGCTAGAACCCGGTGGTTTTCTTCTGTAGATAAGACATTTTGAATTTTTTGCGCGGCACAACGATCTTCTGTAAGCACCTCAGGAACCACTAATGAAGTTTCACACAGCAGCGGCGACCTGGTACCAAAAGTGGATGCTGCAGCTTTTTCACGCAACGGCGGCTGTTTGGTGCCAGAAGTCGATGCTACTGCTTCAACAATGTGTTTAGAGATTTCTATCTTTTTACTGATTGAGTCATTTACATAACCTTCAGCAGTCCCGCTGGACTGCCATCCGCCATGGCGTTTTAGGACTAGAAGGTCACCAGTTTTGTCAGCAACAATTGTTGCTGATGTTCTTGTGTATGTGTGTCCTGTATATGTTTCTGGGTTAGGCAGCTTCAAAAACTTGGCAATGTCTTGAACTATTTTGCCTAATTTGTTAATGCCCACATATTGTTTAGTACATTTTTCTTTTTGATAATTGATAAAGAATTTTTGATTCTTGTCAGTCATTGTTGAGGGTCGCAGATTCATATATTTTTTACAGACACTATAAAAATTGTCTGAAATAACAAATTGCCTCGGTTTCTTAGTTTTGGTATAAGGCACATCAACAATTAATGCTGAATTCACATCTTTAACATTACCCAGTTTGACATTATAAATTTCACCTTTCCTCATGCATTAACAAACTCCAAAAATAAGGGCCGTCTAAAAATATTTGAGATTACAAATTGAAATTCAAATGTCATGTTTACATACTTTTGTTAATAAAAACACTTCATCAGGAGCTGTTTCCAAAAATGTTTTGATGTCGTTATTAGTTAAAACATTTGCTTTTTTTGGCACATAATTTACTGACTGCTTCTTTAACAGAGCTTTTAACTTGGGATACGGAGCAATGTTGACATCATGTTTTGTTATTAAGGTTCCTCGAAGCATGGAATATATTGACCACAATGTACTGGATTTATATTTTACACTGAGGTCGCCGAAATATTTTTATTCAAAGTTGGAACTGTTTTACTTGGATATATTCGTCAGTTTCAGAATTCACAAATGACAAATGTCAAATTGCACTACCAATGGTGAAAATTTTAATTCATAATTAATTAAAATTTTCAACATCGCTGACAGCCAATCAGATTGATTGATTTTATATTTTACACAGTAACTCCCTCCATTCGCAATCTCCCACTTTCAGTAACAAAAAACGGTGCAGAATTCAATACATTTCATAGTGGTCGTCCGAAATAGTATATTAAGAAACAAGTTTCATAAGACGCGTTTTTATCGCATGAGTCCAAGTTTAGAAAACGACGGGGGAGTTTTCTAATGGACGAATGCGATAAAGGGTCTTATGAAACGATTTTCTTATACTATTTATTCTATTTTGCGTATTTGTGTTGAAAATTTTGAAAAAATGTAAATTCCATTTGTCACCTAATTTCATAATTTTGAATGTAGGTTGGCAACAGTGGTATTTGTTTGTTTGAGTTCGATACAAATATAGGGTATTAAAACTATTATTTGTTACTAATTCACTTCAAACTACCTTATAAATATGTTCTCAATAGAAGTTGTATACTATACACATTATAATCGGAATAAAATTACACTATACTATGCAAACTTAATAATTCACACTCAAGTGAAGTTAACAAGGTTAATTGAGGGTTATATTTTACGCAAAAGATGTAATCGGCTTAATCTGAAAGCATATTGACGCTTTTTCTTGAAAGATAATAAAAAAGAGAAATCGTCCATATTCGGTTTTGGTCATCTTAATCATTGCAATACATTAATCAGGAATAATTCAATACAAAGGATATATACACATTTCAAATCAGAATAGGTTATGTTACATATACGTTTACATACATCAATAAAGAACTTCATTAGTGTACATGCCAACATCAAGAAAAAAAATGTTAGGTTACTAAACTTTAAAGTCAAACATTAAAACACCCGTTTGAGTGTCATAATGTACATATTAAACACGCAAAATAGAAAAAAAAGTATTTAAACACTTCAAAATTTATACAAATAATTGAAAGGTATTTAAAAAAATACTTAAAAAATAAATATATTAAAAAGCAATAATCAACTAATCGACATTTAAATTTAATTTTCAAACAAAATATCTGCAGCCCAGTTGATTTGAGCATCATTTACAATGCAATTTACTAATAAATAACTTACCTTTCTATAGCGAGAAGAAATTGTAAGTATGAAATTGTAAATGATTATTGCACATAATAAATTACTTATCTTTTGTGGTTTTAATCGTGTATTTCTCTATCTATATTTTATATAAATTTATACGTTTCGATAACAATTACAGTTGTCGTCCTCAGTAAATGTTAATATCCTTAAGAAAGATGTCAAAACCAATTTATAAAATATAAAAATTGAAAACGCAAATAATAAGCCTACAATGAATATTCAGTTTTATAATCGTATAAAGCCAACTATGGAATCTAATTTTAGTAAAGAAGAACCAGACCTTAATTAATTAAATATTATTGGGGACGGAAAGTCCAACGTGTTTCAATCCCTCCCTAAGGGGACGGCGGGCTGTTTCTGCTTTCCAAGTTACTTCACCCATCGTCATATACTCCCAACGTTAAGTGTGTGTGCATGGTGGGATTAAGGATAGGATCGGAAGGAACGGAATCAGGGTTCTGAGGGGGAAGATACTACCCCATCATTCGCCTAAATAGCAACAAATGATGCGGGTATACGCAGTGACCATTCCGCTAAATGTGTATGAGTAAAATCCCCTGCAAGGACCTCCCGAATGCCATGCCGAACGTGTTATCACAAACCTACTAGCTGGGTTAAATATTATTAAACTGGCTTGAAAATAGCAAATCAGAACACCCTTTAACGGACGAAAGCTAACATTGAACAATATCAATCAAAGAACAACAAAGTGTAAAGTTGTGAAAAACTTTAATTTGAAATTGATAAAACCATTCACAAATAGAAATTTGACGTACCAATTAAAGATCTAGTCAAATCTATCAAAGGAATCGTTTTTGGTTAATAGTTGTAATTGTCATTGTACAGTGAAAACACAATGTAGCACATTTAAGACGACTTTAATTTTAACTACATATGTTAATCATTATAGTGCTGTGGTAACTTAATATTATTATCTAATTCGTAAAGCATTTACTTCAGGGTCTAGGAAAAACACAGCAAAAAACTTAGATATACCGAAAGCTAAAATTAAGACGTGCCATTGTAATTTTTTTTCTTTATAAGAATTGCAAAACCTGTTTAAGCGTCGATTTTCTTCTTGTCTATTGAAATTATTTGGATGTTTATATATCTCAATAGCTTCACGTTGTAAACAAACATAATAACCTTGTTTGTCTTTACGACATTTCCATATTATCAAATTGAATGTCATAAAATTATTTAAAGCATGCTTAACTACTGCAGATTTCTCTGGTCGACCTAATCTACAAAATCTCATAGGTTCTTTACGTCTTATATCAAAGCTGCGTTTTGTAGTTGTAGTTTAAAAATAGTCCTAATACCATGATTAACTGGGATTTTTTCAATTTTATCTGCAATGTTAGTGATTTAGTTATTAAAGGAAGAAGAGCAGTACCAACATTAGGCATTAGTTTTTCTTTATGGTTATGTCTAGCAGTTGTAATAACCTTATCATTATCTTTACGCTTGCACCATAATTTGATTAACTTTAGTATTTTGTTAAATTTGTTCTTTGATTATAACATTTTTCACCGTTAGTGTTCTGATTTTTCATCTTCAAGGCAGTTTAATAATATTTAGTTTACTAAGGAACTAGTTATTATTAACTAAACCTAGGTCCATAGTTGCTTTATACCTTATACCTATAAAATATAAATACAAAAATAAGTAATATATTAAATTATAAGTAGTTTATTTCTTAACTTAACCCCTTTTTGTGGATAAGAATTTAAATTCACAAAGTGATTAGCGCAACATTGCAAAGTAATGCAACTGGTCGTATAACGAAGAAGAGGACGTTTGGATAACGTTTGAAAAATACACGAAGTAAGGGTCTTCTTCATTCTTAATGTATTTACGTCCTTTTTCTTCCTTCTCGCCCTCGCTGTCTTCCTATCGGATTGAAAGTTCAAAATTACAAGTTACAAAAAACATGGCTGTGGTTTCTAGCGTAATAAATACCGGATGTAAAATCCTGCCCCATTCTGATTTCAGTGAGGCAGGGCCAAAGTGACATTCTCTTGAACAATCACAACCTAACATTTTGTTTCTATCTGAAACCCAAGTCTCCTCTGAAATCTCAAATTCACCGGACTTGCATACCCCTAATACAACCTTCACTCTAACTATATAAAGGAGGTGTATGTGACTATATCAAGGACAGCATTGCTTGTAAAATAAAAATTTCAACGTGATTTGGTTCAAACATTCTGGTCCTAAATTTGTGAAATTTTATTGTTCCACCTATAGGTCTCCTAATGACAGTAATTTTCCAGAATTTTTCCATTAACTTAGTTTGAAAGTTGACTATCTTCTGTCTGAGTTTCCATCTTGCGATATCTCAATTGTAGGAGATTTCAATGTTCATAACTCTAATTGGCTTCAATTTTGATCTACTACTGATCCAGCTGGTCATAGTGTAGAAACATTTGCTATTGCTTGTGATCTCACACAAATGGTTTCTGAATCCACTAGAATCTCTGCCTAGCCATATTCCACATCTTCTAGATCTCTTCCTTACATCAAATCCACTTGTTTATAAAACTTCCATTCTTTTTCCTCTAGGTCTATCTGACCATTGCCTAATAGAAATAATTTCTACTGCCCCGAATTCCGCTGTTATTCACCGCAACACCAATAGAACTTTGTGGTGTTTTAGGTCTGCTAGATGGAGTGACTTACCAGACCTATTTGCAATCTTTCCATACCGTAAATATTGTTTTACGTCGTCCTCTTCTTCGGACATTGATCTTTCAGTATCTGAAGTCATCATCATGGACATAGAGTTACACATTCCCAAAAAACAGAATTGTATACGCCATTTACGTTCCCAGAACTGGTTCAATAAGGCTTCTGCTGATGCAATATCTTTGAAAAGTAAATCTTATATTAAATGGAAATCTAATAAAACGGTCGAGAGTCATGCAGAATACGTTGGTGCTAGACATATCTGCAAAAGTGTCATCACTAAAGCTAAAGAATTGTTTGAACAACGAAAATGAAATGAACTAGCTACATCTCCTTGAGGCAGTCGTAAATTTTGGTCTTTAGCTAAAGCCATTAGTGAAAACTTTGGTACATCTTCATTTCCCCCCTGACATCTTTTGACGGATTTGTAGTTGCTGATCCTGTAGACAAAGCATATGTTTTTGTGAATTTATTTGCATCAAATGCGTGTCTTAGTGATTCTGGAAAAGATGTGCCCCTAGTCAGCTCTTCTTCATACGCTATGAAACCGATTCAGTTTTGATACAAGCTCCTAGAATACATTATCAGTAGGCTTGATTTTAATAAGGCGACTGCCCCGGTACGGTATCCCAGCTATTGTTTTAAAGAAATGTTGCCCCGAACTAGTACCAATCCTATCTAAGCTCTATTCGATCTCCATGTCTTCTGGGGAAGTTCATGGAAGTTGGCAAATGTTCAACCTATCCCTAAAAAAGGGGATAAGACCGATCCCTCAAACTACCGACCAATTACCATCACTTCCATATTATCTAAAATCATCAATCAGCAACTGCTCTTGTTCCTTGAAACTAATAAACTCCTTAGTGACGACCAATACGTGTTTAGGAAAAATCGTTCAACAGGTGATCTTTCATATGTGACCTAAGTTTGGAACAATACATTAGAACAATCCGATGAAACAGTTGTAGTCGCTTTAGATACGTCAAAGGCATTTGACCAAGTTTGGCATAAGTGTTTACTTGCCAAACTCACCTCGTTTGGAATAAATGATATGCTCATCAACTGGGTTTCTAGTTTGCTTGATAAAAGACGAATACTGTCGTTGTTGATGGCTGTTTTTCAAAACAAGTTTGCATTAACGCGGGCGTGCCACACGGATCAGTTATAGTGTCTACACTTTTCCTGCTATACATAAATGACCTTATTTCTTCAACAACTAATCCGATCCATTGCTTTGCTGACGATAGCACTCTTCACTGTAGTTAATCTCAGTCTGCTCATAATGTTAATCTACCTTCTATATCTCAAGACATTAAAGCTAAAATGGCAAATTCAATTAACAAAGACATGCAATGTATTCCCGAATGGGAAGCAATAATCTAGTTAGATTTAATGATAAGAAAACTCAGTGTTGCCTTGTGTCCGCCAAAAAAGATTGATTATTTCCTGTTGTAAGTATGAATGACTGTATCTTCAAATCTATCATAAGTTGACCTTCTTCTGTTAGCTACTAAAACAGCTGCTCGTAAAACAGGTTTTTGTACAGATCTAAGCAGTACTTTACTTCCCGACAACTCTTTCTGCTGTATAAGGCCTAAATTCGACCTCATCTAGAATATAATTCTCACCTCTGGGTTGGTGCTCCCCAACACGCTCTCGATATCGCTGATCGTATCCAATGAGAGCGATTAGGTTTATAAATGACCCGTTCTTGACTTCTGATATACAGTCAGTTCTTTCTTTGTATTATCGGCATTACAATGGCTTAATTGGGCTGCTGAATTACATTCTTTGATACTATCTCGGCCTACCTTTGCTAGGAATACTCGGTTCGCTCATTCACATCATCAGTATGCAGTACAAATATCCACCAGTCGTACCAAACGGGCGCAATCCACATTCCTCTACACGAGTTCTAAACTCAGGAATGATCTCCCTAGTTCCTAGTTTCCTCTCATTTATGATATGAAAAAATTTAAGGTAGCTGTTCAAGGGCACCTCTTGGCCATTCAAAGTCCCTCTATCCATCCTCCTAAGTGTTGCTTAGTGTTTTAGTACGATAGGCCAAATTGAGCATGTTCAGATCCACAGTTATTAAAAAAAAAAGAACTAAGGTGCTAAGAATTTAGTAATTACTACGCTGGGTGTATTCACAATGTTTAAAAAATAACCGTTGGAGTATGTAAAGCTGTGACTTACGTTACGTGATAGATTGCGATACTTGTATTAAACATTGTAAGCAATGAAGAAACTCTCAGCTTCTGCTTTTAAGGGTTGTGGTTGAGGGAAATTGCAGTTCAGAAAACTAAATGTATTTATATACCGCGTTCAGTACGGAGTGAGACTATTTTCATACCTGATCTAATTATAAATACCTGAAATAAGGTACGTTGATTTTGTCAAACAATTAACCAGCATTTACTATATAGTGCGTTCGTAAAGTAGCGGATTAATTCAATTAAAATTTTAATGGGAGTTTAGGAAGAAAACGGTCGGATACGTCGATTTTTATTTTTAATTTAGAATTCCTTTACGTAGAATGAAATATACAGGGCGTGTCAAGAAAAAGATATGACGTGTTTATTGTTTTGATAGGCGACAGCATTGTTATTGTGAGTTTATCTAGTAACTACTTTACCGTTAGTTTGTGAAATAGGAGAAAATTCAGCGAAAGCGAAAGAATGGAAATCCTGAGCATACTTGGTTTCGGAGATAGGTCGCCAACTCAATCAGAAGTGGTTTAGTTGTTTAATGGAACTCACCCTGAACGACCGTCCATTAGCCAAAGCATGGTAAGCAGAGTTGAGCCGAAATTTCGGGAATTTGGACGCGTTATGAGAAAATCTGATCGAAAGTCGATAAGTGAAGAAGATCAGTGGAGCATTGTGTTAGCAGTGCAAGATAATTCTAATACCACCATTACAGACACGGCTAATAATAGTAGTGTGGCGCGATCTACTGTGTGTAAAGTGTTGAAAAGAGAGAAGTTTCATCCCTACAAGATATGCTTGCTTCACGAGCTGTCGGAAGATTTTGATCGGCGAAATGATTTTTTTTAACAAATGCAACAATTATGTTATGAACAATTTTGTAAAATGAATATATTTTTCCGGTGATGCAACAATTACTTTAAACGGCCATGTGGACAGACAAAATTGTCGTTATTGGGAAGCCGAAAATCCTCATTGGTTCACGGAATCACACCCAAAGCCCTCAAAAATTGAATGTTTGGAGCGGCATAGTTGACGGAAGAGTTGTAGGTTCTTACTTCTTCGAGGATACTATCACTGGTGGTAGAGATTTAGACTTTAGATGGAGCGCCACCACACTACGGTTTAGAGTGTCCAGCCAGATCGCCAATCCTCTAGAATACTTCTTGTGGGGATACTTAAAAAGTAAAGTATACGCAACGCGGCCGGCCAATTTAGAATACTTAAGAGCTCAAATTCGCCAATAAATTAGAAACATTACCGCAGATGTCATCGACAACGTTCAAAAATCGTTTCTTAATCGCCTTGGCTATTGTCAGATTGTTAACTGTGGTCAATTGGAACATTTAATTTAAATTAGTGGAATCATTTTACAACTAAATTAGGCCTAACCCCAAAAACTTGTCTGTTTCAAAATATATTTTATTAAAAAAATCATTTGAATATTTCTTATTAGAAATGATACGCGGTATCCATTTAGGTACGATTTTTTCTTCTAAGCTACCCTGTATAACACAATCAAACCTTACATTGAAAGAATCTCTGAAATAAGCTGAACTCAAATTTGAAATAACACACAGGGTGTCCCATTTAAAAAATCTATGTTTGGTTCACCCTGTATAACCTAAAATAATTTTAAAACATGCACCTCAGTTCTTTCAAATAAAGGAGATATCGTACGCGGACGCAAGTTTGGAACAATCTGTATTAACATCATACATACGTACCTTGTCGTACGTAAAAAGATGTACTCTTTCAAATTCTGCAATAAAAAATGGGGGTTGACATTTAAAAAAAATGGGAATGACGTTATATCCTTTTGTTGACACACCCTGTATATTTCACTTTTACGTAAAAAAATCTAAATTGAAAATAAAAATCGACGGGTCCGAGCGTTTTCTTCCTAAACTCCCATTCGAATTTTAATTGCATTTATCCGCTACTTTACGAACGCACTGTATATTAAAATTTAATGTAGATTCCAAAAGTGCAATTTTTATTTGTATTATTATGTATTCCTTGCTTTTATGTTATAATTTTTTCCATTATAACTTTTTTGTCAATGATTATTTTATTTTAGTATAGGATTATTTTATATCAAGTTTGCGACGTTAATTGAATTAAATGCTATTTTTATTTATGGCCAATTAAATCTCGGTATGGCATTACCGATTATACTTTTTATCATTCAATGATTGTAACGTGTTTTGAGCGTAATCAGTTTGTATAATAAAATACTTATCTTTTTTGGGTTTTTTTAATGGTGTATTTTGTGAAAGTTGAAAAATTAAAACATATGTTTTAATTATTTTAAATTTAATTTAAACCCAAAAAAATAAGTATTTTATGTGTAATAATAGTGCAAGTTTACATTTTTAAAAAAATGACTTAGAAAATTTCTATTTGGCAAAAATGACTTTTGAATCACTAAATTATCAATTTTTATAATTTTTTGCAGTAACTTTTTCAAATATTTGTCTTTATTTCAATTCTCAATTATTTGGTTTCCATGGTGACCACGAACAAGGAATACTAGATTTAAGTATGTAGCTCATTTTTATCACAAATTTTATAATTGGGACTTTTTTGATAATAAGTATGAAACTGTTACGTTTAGGCAAATAAAGTTTTAAACAAACTTACCTTAATTTTTTACGTTAAATCGATCTGAGTAATAAAAAATAGGGGTTTCCATTTGATTTTTTTGAGTAACTTGCATTTTCTGATAGTCAAGTTTAGACATTCATAATTTTATTTTTATGAAAAATACAAATGTCATTTTTTGCAGAATGTTGCAATAAACCTTTGCCTACAACACCTCAAAGTTTTATTCAAATTGTTTGACAAGAACAATACAATTAACGAGTTATTACTAAGACCGCATCTGTCAATTTTTTTAGAAAAATGTTTTTTTTAAAACGACTGAAATTTCGTATCTAGTTTATTTAACAAATTTACCTTAAAATTCGACATAGAATCCAAAAAGTATTAATATACGGGGTGTTCCATTTAAAATAAGCGACTAAGTACCGACTTCCGGTATAACCGAGAGTGGTACGAACGTGAAAATATTTTAGATTGAGTTAGCCCTAACATCATTACCTTGTCACCAAATTTTCAAAATTATAGTAAGTTTGGTTTAGCAGATACTCATAGGATCAACTCGCAAATACGGACCCTGTATTAATATCGTTTATGATTGTCTATTTTGACATTGGACAACTAAGCTTTCATACTTTGAAATTAAAGTTAGCGTTACATAAAGTTGATTATTACTGTGGGATATATTTTTGAAAATTAATAAATGCCGATACAGCACATTTATTTAGATAGCTTATAGCTTTTTGTGAATTTTTGAGAGCTTTTATATGAGCTATTTTAGGAGCTACTTTTCAGCTTAAGACCCGAGTAGTTAGTTACTTTCCTGCTTTAGGTTATCAATTTTTAGATCGCATTCATTACCCGTTTCCTCTAAAAATTTCAATCAAATGGCGCCAGTATGGTGTTTAGTACCCATTTTGACGTTTCGTGGAAGCAACGAGTACCCTTGCATTTTGTTTCTTAAGTACCCAGGCCTACACACTGAGCTAGTTGAATAATAATAATTACTCTATCGGTAAATGGGATAATTGTTCTAGTATACGTTTGACCTGTAATAATTGTTATACAGCATACATTGTATGAAACCGACCCCTCAAGCAATGTAATTTTGTGCTGCGGGGGAGTGATTAGTAATTTATATCTGAAATAAATGCTAGTGTTTGAATAGTAATTCCTTTGTGAAATAAAACTAGGGAATTATATTTCCGTCTAGTGGTCATATTTAACCATTTTAGATCACTTAGTGTATGTCTGTATTTCCTAATACCAAAAATTAAACCGATACAAGAATATTGGATCATTTATATACGTCTGAATACACGTAATTGTATACTAATTTCAGATTATTAAATACATTGTCATATCTGAAATTTACATCTCAAGTCCGAATCCATATACAATCGCAGATTTATACACAGATACTATTGTTAATTGCCTTTATGGTCAGTTTATTTTTTATCATACCCTACTCCTTAGTTCTTCCAAGCAAGTGAGGATTTGATAGTATGGATATAAAGTTCATGGTTTTTAAATCAGATGGTCTATATCATCATTAACCTGTTTATTCGCACTCTATACATTAGACCCGAGAAGTCGTACTTTAATTACTCACCATGTGCTTATTGAGGAAATTAAGTGTACTTTAGTGATTTACTAAAATTACATGCATATATTATAAATAATAAAGGTCGCAATGAAGAGCCCCGAAACACGCTTCGCGTTACAGCAAGTATTTCTGATTTTTAACATTCAATACTACTTGTTAAATCCTATTATACAAATAAGATTGCAATCGACTGCTCACACTATAACTAACCCCTACATAATTTAAAATGGATGGTAATACAGATGTAATATATTTACGGCTGTGGTAGTCAGGGCCGGATTTAGATGAAAAGAGGCCCTAGGCTACTCGACTTATGAGGCCCTTTCACCTCCCAATTTTAAGTTTGTAAACTACACGAGAGATTATAAAATACATCATTACTGTGATATATATCAATGTGTAAAGATAAATATAATATAAGATAAATATTTATAGGCACTTTAGAATGAGGTTTCAAATGTGATTTCAGAACTGCCCATCTTTTTGTGGAAGACGAAAAAAAGATATAAACTTCGTTCACAACACCAAAAAAATTAACACCATCAAGGCAACAATCAACAGTTGAACGACCTACTAAATTTAAAGAATGACTGAACTGATCAGTATGAGATATGCCAGAAGTAGAATCTACTGAAAAGCTAAAGTAGTCAACCTTTTTCACTTCCGCCATAATTGTGCCTTTCACCATTTTCCATAAGTTGAATAATTCCCTCACATATGGTTTTAGACAGATGTGAAGGTTTTCCTGAGCCAGTATTTTCATATCGATCGATATGACCTCTTAAAAAAGGATCGAATTTTGCTACTAGTTCTAGAAGACAAAAGCAATTGCCGTTATTTGGAGTTTTTAATAGTCTCCTCTAGTGCAAATTACAGCGAAAACTCTTGCTATAACGTAACGCCAGTATTGCTGCTCTTTTCTTATTTCTTCCTCTAGCTTTGAAGTTAAAGTTTTCCTTTTTGTTCTTGTTAAGTACGATAACATAGCATTCCTATGATTTTCCGAATATTCATGAGTTTGAATGATAGCAGGGTTTTTAGAAGTTAATGCTGTTGTAGAAGATGCAATGTTTGGAAAGAGTTTACAAACAAACCAAAAACACGGCCTTTTGAGGGACAGTACACAAGCCATTCTAGGGTATATTTTTCTCCATTGGCTTTTGTTGAATAAAAAATTGCTTTTGTACAAAATCTGGACTGATTCTTATATTCTCGCTTAGAATTTAAAAATGGTCCACAGTGATACTGAATTTGAGAAGGGCTCTTCTCTACGCAATATGATACATCATTTTGCGATAAATTTGTCCACAAGCCAACATCTGTTACAGTAGACAAATGTTTGACATCACTATCTAAATTTGCAACATCTTGAACTTGGTGTTTCTCATTAGGTGTCTGAAAAAAATTCTGAATATTCGTATTATTTTCTTGTGACTCGCTTGTATATTCGTGTTTAGTAAGTTGCTCTTGAATTAGTTCCATATTTTCACTTTGAATTGGTGCAACGGCCGTGTCCTCACATACAACGTATTGCATTGCTTCCAATTGAGTAGTACTAGTTGGCACATGCATGTAAGCAGTAATTGATGTTAGCTTTTTTGCCTCATATTTTTGTAGCTTCTTTTTCTTGCGTTTGCAAGCGCTACTTTCAAATCTTTTACTTATTCTTAGATTAGAATCTAGAACAAAATATTTGAGTTATTAATGATTGTGCATAAATAAAAGTTAATTGTTTATTATTAATACAAAAAATAACATTTTACGTATTTGAACTGTGGTAAGTTTTCTGTTGATGAATAGCGCTTCGCTTGTAATAGACTAGTCATTGTTTATAAAATAAATATTAATTTCATAATTCCTGAATTTCAAATACTAATCAATTTAAAAAATATTTTCAAAATATCTTTAATTTAATAATGAATCTAAATTATGATTTTTTAATCAAGATTGTATGGAACTGTTATTTTGTCTCATTGAAAAAAATAGCTATATATAATCATGAAAATATAAAATAAAGCACGTAATATGCATTTTAAAATATACAAATTAAAACATATGTTGAGAACTTACCTAGAATTCCGCGAAATGAATATATTGTCACAAAAAATTTTTTAATAGTATACTTACACTTCGCGAAAGTATTGAACCTACTGAACTCAAAAGGCGAGAATCAACGGATCGTGTTTTATATTATCGAAGTAACACGAATATAACCGAACTTGAAACTTCCAATCTACACCAATCTGCAAACTATACTTTGCTGCAATCGAGTATATACAAACGAACAGACCCAAATGAGCCGAACGCGTTGATCTTAACCAATACATTTTTAATTTTTTATGTTTGTTTATTAGCCATATGTGTAGAATTTCTCCTTATTTTCGGTTCAGTGTTTTAGTGTTCACTGTTTTTAGAATAGTATAATTTTAATTTTGCTAACAATTTGAATGTAGACCCCTCTTAATCTTGAGGCCCTAGGCTGAATCCTAGTTATCCTATAGGAAAATTCGGCCTTGGTGGTAGTAATTTGTTGATCAATTGTATCGAAGGTCTTGGTGAAGTCACGCAGTACTAACACCTGATATTTTGCTAGGATTCATAGCCCTAATCATGTTATGTCCTCTACAATGCTGAGACTACGCCCCGTCTAGATGTTGCTCTTAATAAAATGTTACAGTTTTCACTGTTCTGTTTGCACTGGCACAATTTTTGGCAAGATCTTCAATAATACGGAGAGAATGCTTATAGGACGTAAGTCGCTGTAACTACTGAGTGTATTCATTTCAGTGGCAGTAACACCATTTTGGCATCTTTCTATACTTTAGGGAATATATTATTTCTCAAACAATAAATTACTATTAATGTAATAGAGGAAATGATTACTGGAGAGCATAATAGAACCGTTTGAACACTAACACCTTGAAATCCATCACATTCAGATTTGAATTTAGAAATAAATGTTGCAGTGTTATAACGCTTTTACCTTCGGTGGACGGTTAGTTATTATCAAAGTTGTCTGAGAGGGTCTGGCGGTGAAGTGCGGTTGGACTATCGCGGTATAATTGGGTTACTCGAGCGCCAATCTAGGTAACTTTTGATTTAGAGCCCTAGATTCCTCTTCGCGGAGAATTAAAGGAGTAAAAGCGGTCCAAGTAGCGTCAGTGAAGATGTCGGTCTACCAGGGTTTCTGAAGACTTAAATCGGTGCTGATATTTAAAACTTGTGTCGTTGTTGAGTCAGAAATGCGCGGTCTCGGTAGTATGATTCCAAAATAAATTCGGTTACCAAAAAAATAAAACTCCTAATACGGAGGTCGGAAGCAGATGTTTTCAATGTCGGATAAATAATAAAAATTATTTTATAAGTTGGAAATTAAACTCCAGAACGATTCGTCAAACGATAAAAAATATACACCAAACTCTCGGTCTCAGTAAAGAAATTAATTTCGTTATCGCGGATAAGTGGGACAGATCAAAGTAATATTTCTCGGACAAAAATAACTCAGCCTCTAAATTATTCGGGCAGCTGAAAAAAAACCGCACTATAGTGCTTGGCGATATCCATTAATAAAATAATTTTTCGTCAACGGTGGCGGAGAAAAAAATAATACCTACATTCCTAAAAAAATAAAACAAGAACCAAAAACGCATTCAAGACGGTAAAGAAATAAACTAATACTTTTTCATACACGGTCCGCTATCACTATAAAAATGGTAGTGGTAAAACAAAATTAACAACTCCAGTGATTAAAATAATTAACAGAATCAAGGGAAAATATATATAATTGCCAACGGCGACGGAAAACCAAAACTAAATTCGTAAACAAAAAATATAAACTGAAGATGTCGTTTGTCTAAACAGGCTATAAAATAATAAACTAATTTACCCTTATAATCTGTTTGAGACGGTCTATCGGTTTAATTAAAATAAATGTTATATTCTGACACCTTAAATAACAGATCGTACAGGATCCAAAATTATACAACAAAATCAGAAAAGAATATTGGTAATTAATAATCGGCTACTTGCTGCTAATAAAAATTATGTTAGTCGATATAGTATAGTGGGTGCAATATTTGTATCACCCGGTATATACACGGGTATCGGATTGTGACGGAAAACTACAACTAAATTCCAAAAAAAATAACAAACACAATGTATTTGTTCGGCACTAATAAAGGCGGCTATATAAAATAAAAATTATCGAGAAATTTATTCTTTTAAGGCTAACATAAAAGAAAAAATCCGAATTACACTAAACTTAACCAGCTGAGCTAGAAAATAGAAATCGCGTCTATGTAAATGCTTACACTACATTTCAAAATTTAAAGTGTAATCGGTGACGGAAACCTTGAAACAATAAAGTAAATAATAAAATTCCTGATCTTATCGGATAATTGCACACATGCAAATACAATGTTAGTTAAATATATTTCCCGTACGTGTGCGTGTGCGTGTGCGTGTGCGTGTGCGTGTGCGTGTGCGTGTGCGTGCGCGTGCGCGTGCGCGTGTGCGTGTGCGTGCGCGTGCGCGTGCGTGTGAGTGGATGTATGTTAGTATCCATGATAACTCCAGAACGAAAACACCTACATACTTAAAATTTTGTATTCAAGCTGGTTTTCATTTCGCTGGGAAAAATTCAGCGGCGGCGAGGGAAGGGTTATTAGGAACTCTTTTTGATTTTTATTTCCGAAACAGATACCTACTTTAAAAATATAAAAATACCAATATATAGACCTTATTCATATAGATTAATTATGTTCTATGCAATTGTTTGATACGACGCGTAATTTAGCGGCAAAAAATTCCTAGGATAGAATTTAAGTGTTTTCAATATCTGAATAATGATTAATTTTATAAGAAAATGCCTGGACATATGTTTTATAGAAAATTTAATTTTACTAAAATTATGAAGTTTTTTAATGTAAAGCGAAGTAAATGTAAAAATTAAATAAATATGACTCAAAATGGTTAAGCTGTATTATTGATATTTTTATTGAAGCGGGCGGCTTTAGAATTTTTTTAAGTTAGCATCTAGATGTCCATTAGCCTCTATCTGACATGAAGTTTTAAACGTCTGTTCGGTATAGATTATTGTTTTGGTTTTTACAATGTTGCCTATTTTCGTAATGAACTTATTATAAAAAAGGCTCCGTAGTTATTACAAAAAAATTGTTATTCAAATTATCTCATTTTGTAGATTGGAAGGTCGTGTGGTGTGCCACACCATATATCTTAATTTTCAAATTCTTTGCTTTTGTGCCTGTAATACTACTCAATTATGGATGAGATATGCTTTTGAAATATAATGCCTTACTTTTTCCAACTGGACATATTTTTAGTTATAAACCATTTTTAATTCCGAATGACAGAGCATTTGTGCGTGTGTGTGTGTGCCTGTGTGTATGTGTGTGTGTATGTATGTGAGTGTGTGTATGTGAGCGTGTATGGGTGCGTATGTGTGCGGGCGGTGTGTATGCGGTGTGCGTATGGTGTGCGTGTGGTATGCGTGTGGTGTGCGTGTGGTATGAGGTGTGAGTGTAGTGTGCGCGCGTGTGCGTGTTCGCTTGTACGTTTGTCCTTGTGCGCGTCATGTGTTTGTGTGCGCGTGTGAGTGCGTGTATTCGCGTGTGTGTGTGTGTGCGTGCGTGCGTGCGTGCGTGTGCGTGTGCGTGTGCGTGTGCGTGCGCGTGTGCGTGTGCGTGTGCGTGTGCGTGTGCGTGTGCGTGTGTGTGTGCGTGTGCGCGTGCGCGTGCGCGTGTGCGCGTGTGAGCGTGTGCGCGTGTGCGCGTGCGCGCGTGCGCGCGTGCGCGCGTGTGCGTGTGCGTGTGCGTGTGCATGTGCGTGTGCGTGTGCGTGTGTGTGTGTGTGCGCGTGTGAGTGCGTGTATTCGTGTGTGTGTGTGCGTGCGTGCGTGCGTGCGTGCGCGCGTGCGTGCGTGCGTGTGCGTGTGCGTGTGCGTGTGCGGGTGCGTGTGCGCGTGCGCGTGCGCGTGTGCGCGTGTGAGCGTGTGCGCGTATGCGCGTGTGCGCGTGTGCGCGTGTGCGCGTGCGCGTGTGCGCGCGTGCGCGCGTGTGCGCGTGTGCGCGTGTACGCGTGTGCGTGTGCGTGTGCGTGTGCGTGTGCGTGTGCGTGTGCGTATGCGTGTGTGTGTGCGTGTGTCTTTGTGTGTATGTGTAGATGTATGTGCGTGTGTTGTGTGTGTGTGTGTGTGTGTGTGTGTGTGTGTGTGTGTGTGTGTGTGTGTGTGTGTGTGTGTGTGTGAAGCGTGTGCGTGTGTTTGTGTATGTGAGTTACCGCGAGGGGCGCACGTGAAGGTTAGTATCCACCATAAATGTAAAACAATAAGACATACATATTTAAGTTACTTTCGAAGACCAGCAGAGTTTTGGTTTTGGTTTTAGCAATTATTTCTTAAATAACTGCATATTTCCAAAATATAAGAGTACTATAAGATGACAATTAAAATTATAAATTAAGTATGTTCTATGCAATTTGTTGATTCGAATCGTCATTTGGAGGAAAAATATTTTCTGAGTACCATTCAATGGTGTACTTCATATGAAATCAAATAAGCCATTAAAATGAATAAACCAATATTTAAAACGCAACATTTTTTACACTCGGGTGGATCTGCAGTTGTTTTCCAAGTTGGCATCTAATCTAAATCTCTATCAACGTCTATCTGACTACATCATGATTGTCATTTTGGCGACGTTGACTATTTTCATTATGAACGTTTCTGTCCCACCTAACTGTTGTTTTCAACTTTTACATCTATTACCGAAGTTAGTCATGCTTCATTGCGTAATAACTTCGCTGATCATTAATTTTTACAAATCTGATATTCATGCTGTTATTACTATTGTATTTCTTTACATAAATTTGGCTACTAAAACTTATAACGAATTTGAACAAATTTGAAATTGTACTCTAACTAACCTTTATTACTTACTGAAAGTTTTTGTGTAATGGGGGTAGTAACTTGTATTATTCAAATGATATACTATGCATGTGGAAAAGTACGAAACCCCAATTACACTGAAAGCGTATGCTATTTCTTATTTAAAAGCTGTACATTTTTTAGGTTAAAACATCTTTTTTAATTCCTGGATGACAGTAAATGAAAATTTTCAAATATTGAGGGAAATTTTCGTTGCTAGAACTACAATTTCCTTAATCAGTTATTAAAAATAAATATTGCTCAGGTATGAATTTTCAGAATAGTGTGTTATGTTATATGTACTTCATTAACTTATGTATCCAGGACTTAGAATAACAGTTCAAACTCTATTTTTAAAACACAAAAATCGTTTATGCACTAAAGGTAAATACTTAAATGACAATCATAGCATAATTGGTATTGTAAGCTAATATAAATTTGTTTTCAAATTTGCAAAAACGTGTTTACTACGAAAATATAATATACTCGTACCAGTCATTAACTACGAAAGCAAACACATCTTTTTATTTAAAATTGAATTTTTATTTTATGGCATAAATTTGCATTTGGTTATAAAGATTACACAGAAAATGTATAAATATGCAGGGCATTAAATGTTTTTACTGCAGGCCTGGGAATTCAGTTGCACCAGTATCCCGCAATTTAAAATTAAATAATATGAAATGTTACCAGAAAGTACAGTGGTTATAAACTTACACAGAAAATAAGTATGTCTAAAGGAGTTTCTAATAAATGTGGCAATAGTGTAGAAATTTTCGAAAGGGTAATATAATTCTGTTAATATGTTTATTTTTCAGTATCAAAGATGTTTACAAGAAAGTGAAATTCTAATATGCAAAATAAAGAAGGCTTTTTCTCCTGAATTTATAAAAGTTTCAAGTAATTTCTTATATAAAGATTTAAAAACCCACGTCATATAACTCTATATTTAAATATTTCATGAATCAGAAAATCAGTTTCTTTCAAAAATTATTTGATATAAATGCAAATAAAGTTTTCAAATATACACATAAATTGCTTACAAGTTATTTGGTAGCCTTATAAGTTATTCTATCAAAAAGATCTATTTTTGTCATCGGATGCGATTCATCTCAAAGTTATATCAATCAAGATCTGTCTTCGGAAGTTGATCAATTTATAAAAAAATACTTCATTCTCGAATTTCTGTCTAGATGTGCGTTAATAAATTTATACCATATAGAAGTAGTTTTCTTTCAAAGTATTTGAATTTTCAAGTTTACATTATGTGGTTGACATGAAAAATATTCTTTAATTTATTAACGATTGAGCAGAGCTAATTGTTTTGGTTTTGTACTAAATTGAACGCTGTCAGTATAGAGAGATATTCAGAAATTAATTAATTAAATATATGCTTCATTTTTTGTCTAGTTATATGGGGTCCTGCATCTTAGCATCTTTTACTACATCTAAATGATTTATATTACAAAAAATATTAAAACGGAGCAATAAAATGGTTGATAGACAGCATATGTTAAAAATATTTTCATAAATACAGGGTGGGCCCATAATTCCATGACAACACAAACTTAAATAACAATATTAAATATTTTTTAATGGAACACCCTATACAGGGTGATTCAAATTCGAGGGTAACCATGGGGATCTACGAAACGGTAAGAGATAGGTAGATAGTGTAAATTTCGTAAAGTTGCGTATTTATGTGCCCAACAACTTGGCGCTGAGAGACCTTACATTTTTTTTTCGTTTTTGAAATTTTTAGAAAAAACTGAAATTTCAAACTTTCGTTTTTATTTTTTAATCAGTTTATTTAAGCAGATATCAAGAATCTGAAGGAACAAAATGGAGGTTACAGATTTTAAATCCTTTGTTAAGTATCATCAACTTTGTTTTTTGTTATGGCTGCAATTTTTAATTTTTACGTCATTCGACAGAGAATTTTTGCTGATTTCAAAACGTGTAACATGACTACCTTTTAATAAAAAATAATGCTAATAACACTGCGCAAGGGAAGTTTTTTCCAAATAAAGAAAGGAGATACTTTATGAAATGTTTATAATGACAGAATTACAGAGAACAAATGTTAACACAATTAAAATAACAAGGAAATCAAAATCGATTTAACATTTTAACAACCAGTAACCAGTAACCAGCAACACTGCTCTTTAAGTTAATAATAAATAATTTCATTCTTTCTTATAATAAATAAAGACTATGCAGTGTAAATAAAAGCAGATCATTGGATTGTAAATTAACAACTGGAAGCGTAGCAATAACGAAAAACAACTACAGTAGGTGTTCAAAGAGAAAATCGTTTTCTTGAACAGATATCCGAGCTCTTCTTGTAATACTTTGTATAGCTCGTTGAATATTCCGATAGGGAATACCCTCACACGTTGCTACAACACTATCGGGCAACTGGTCTGCATTTTCATATCGCCGGACTCAAGTCCGGAGACCGCGCGGGCCATTCAATGACTCCTCGATTTCCTATCCATTTATTTGTATAATTTTCCTCCAAATAATTCCTAACCAAAAGATCATTATGGGGTGGGACGCCGTCTTGCTGCCACCAAAGGTCCCGTGATTGGATCAGTGGGATATCGTCCAAATATTCACTTATTGGTCCTCCCAAAAATTGATGGTATAACTGCGAATTTAACGTCCCTTCATAAGTAAGAGGGCCTAGTAATGTATCATTAAGCAAACCAACCCAGACATTACAACCAGAACGATTTTGATTCCTAACTTGAATGTTTGCCCTTGGATTTTATATCTACCATACATGCTCATTATTGCGATTCAAGAATCCTACGTTAGAAAAATTACATTCATCAGTACAAATTATTCTGCTCGCAAAGTTTACGTCACCATTAGTTTGATCAAGTAACCAGTTACAAAAAGTTAGACATCTGTTATTATCACCTGGGCGTAACGTTTGGCTGACATGGATTTTGAAGGGCTTGTAATTTGAAAAATTGTATGTTCTCCAAACAGTTGTTTGATGAATATTTAAATTACGAGATACCTCTCTGGTGGATATTTATGGATTGTCATTTAACTAAAAAAACTTTGAAAAATGAAAATAAAGTAAAAATTAACGTACTTGTCTTACCGATTGAATAATAGCTTCTCGATTTTCTAGAGGTATTCTGTTACCATATTTTACTCGTTTTACGTTAAATTGTCCGAATTCTCCCAGAGGTCTGTGTAATTTTAGAAAACAACTTTCATTTGGCTGATTTCGTTCTGGGCACTCTTCAAAATAGGAGTTAGCAGCGTTTCTTGAATTTCGGTGTTTGGCATATTAACTAACAAGTGGCGGCCCAATATCATGGTTTCTTGATTATTTGTTTGACTTTGTCAATGCGATGGTATCTTGATATTTTATTTCTATTTTAATTTATTAATTTTTATAATTATTAGCAATATTTTTTATTAAAAGATGTTACACATTTTTGAAATCAGGAAAAAATTCTGTCGAATGACTTAAAAATTCAAAATGGCCGCCATAAGAAAAAACAAAGTTGATGATGGTTAACAAAGGAAGATCTGTAACCGCCATTTTGTAGAGCAGAAAAAATTGGTATAAGAAGATTTTTAATATCTGTTTAAATAACTGATTAAAAAATAAAAACGGAAATTTAAAATTTCAAAAACGAAAAAAAAATTTGGTCTCTCAGACCCAAGTTATTTGACACATAAATACGCAACTTTGCCATATTTACACTACCTACCTATCTTTTACCGTATCGTAGATCCCCATGGTTGCCCTCGAATTTGAATTATCCTGTATAGGGAAAGGATCGACCACAGCAGTAATTTAAAAATCACCGCTGATACTTCATATCTGGCATGTGCTGTCATCATATAATAAATAAGTGTGGTCCGCTTGTTGTGTGTGTGAAATGAAGAGTTTTGGTGTTCTTATAAATTCTGGTATAATTTAACAATTTTACTGCATTCTTCATTAGGGAAAGTGCTCTTTACGAATTGTTATTTTACTGAATTTGTATTGGTGTTGTTGAGGGGTTGTAACTGATAAATTTTTGATATGGTTAGATTGCTTGAGAAGTACTAGGTTAGGTAGCCCTGATAGATATGATATAAGAAAGTGTAGCGGGTAATACCGACCAAGGTGATCGATACTGACCATGATTAGTCGATTTTACCGGAATCAACATTGCTTGTTTTTTTTCAAAATTCTCGATGCCGAAAAGATATCACAAAAAATAATCGCTCAACTTAGACCGAAATGCATACAATGCACTGTCACGGCAATGCAAAGAAAGGAATTCTGCATTAAAAGTGCAGCAAAACATATCGCAATAAGAAACTAAAGCTTGCTGGAAAATCAGTTTTCACTCGTGATCAAAAAACAGAACTTGCAAGTCACGTATTGCAATTATCTAAACTACTTTATGGTTTAACTGGAAAAACTGTTCGAAAGTTAGGGTATGATTACGCATTTGAAAATGGTATAAAAAATCATTTTAATCTTCCCGTGGCCAAGCTTTCGGTTGTACTACCAGTAACCAAGCCCAGACAAATATTTTATTTAACTGTTGTTTACAGTATTGATAGGCTTAAAGAAAATTTCACTATAATTAAAAACTTAATCTATGCTATAACTAAATCTTTCAATCCAACGAAAAGAATTAGTGATGTTAAAAATCGTAGTTTAATTATTTCAAAAGAAAAACAAAATTCTATTTTAAAAAAATCACTTCTAGAAATTTATTCAGAATTACCACCTTTATTTCCTGGTAGTCCGGGTACTAAGTTTTTTTATCTTCTTTCCTGTGTGTGATGCATATTGCTCTACGACATTCAATGCAAGATACTCTTGATTTTTCGCCTTGATTTCTAGGACATAAGCTGCATCTTCGATTTGCGGCCGTATTCGCAGTTGAAGGCATCTGTTGGACACCGCTTGTGGTGGGAAATAAATTAGTGGCAGCTTTTACAGCTGAATGAAGTCCGTTTTCAATTTGTTTTCTCTGTAAAGCATTTGGTTGAGTAAGAGAAATTGCCAGTTCCCGTAGAAATGTTCTACGTCTACTTTTATTATTTGGCCTCCAGTCCGAGTTCTTTTTTATTCAAACGATGTATGCATTTAGAGCAGCCATGTCGACAACCTCCATCATCAAAGGCTGGGACATATGAGAAGTCATGGTTTCTATGAAAGCGAAAATGCTGGTATGTTCTTCTTTTGATGAATTGGGTTGTAACTGATTCGGAATTTCCCGTTTATTTGGCCGCAGTGTTCCGGTTATTGTTGGATTTTTGTTTGTTAGCAATTCAAGTGCCAAAGAAGTAAACGTAAAAAGATTATCTACTGTAACACCTCGCCCAGTTTCATAGTAAGGTTTAGCCAGGTCTACACAACTTGTTGTCCTTGATTTACTTCCCTTCTGTTGTCAATTATTCCAGTATATACTTACAAATTTAAGATATAAGGAGTTTCGGTGTCTGCGCAGATCCAGATTTTTATCCCATGTCGCCCCAGTTTGCTTTTCATGTATACTCGGAAGGGACTCTTCCTCTGAAGGTTGCTAGGCGTTCATCAATTGTTAGACATATGCCAGGTGAATAACAATCTATGCAGGCGGAGCAAAATTAGTCAAATATTGATCTAAGCGCCTGTAATTTGTCTTTTGTGTTTTTAATCCTCGTGAAATGTATATAAAATGCACCTGCGCATGCGCATAGAATTATTTTGCAATAATTTCACAATAAACAAAAGGTAATTATGAACTCGCAGTGAATAACGAGAAAATGAACCTTTCGCATATAAACCGCCACGTGTAATTTCATTAGAAGTTTATGGGGCTGTGGCCATAATAAAAACTTGAAAATTTAGAATCAGGTATAGTTTATTGCGCTCTTTTCAACTAAAATATTTTCAGATGTCTAGCGCTTCCGGTTATACCGGAAGACGCCATCTACTTTGTTATTTTTAATGGAACATCCTATATATTTTTGCATTTTTTGAATGTGAACCATAATTTTGAATCTTTTTTATTGAAACTATACCATGCCCATCTATTATGGTTTTTGAAAACATTATTTTCCAAAATTTTGACAGCTGGTCGACGTTTACAAAATGGACTGTAACTCCTATTTGGATTGAGATATAAAGTTAAAAACCAATTAAATTTGTAGTTCGTATGCATTTTTTTTAAATAAAACCGCTGCCTGAGAGTAATGCCTTAATTTATACCTTTCAGTAAGAGTTAAACCTGTAAAAAATTACTTTTTTTAATGGACTACTCTATTTTTTGTTATGTAATCGAATTGGCGATAACATTTGCTACAAAGTGATATGACATGTTGTTATACCTCAATCAATCTGATTTAGATTTGTTTCCAAAAAAAACGGAAAATTTTAATTCTTTAGCCATTATTTCAAAAATGCTATGGATTTTTGCTATGGATACGAGAAATAATCTTTCAAATGTCAAGTTTTTAATGTTTTTTTGCTAAAATAAACGTTTATACAAATGAAGAAGTTCTTAATTTATTTTTTATACACGGAAAATGCTACAAGATTTTTAGTAGAACATGCACAATATTTAACGAAAACTATTCACATTTACTTCACATGACAAAAATGGATGTAAAAAACTAGAAACAAATTATAATAAATTATAATAATTTAATATTAGTCAAGTTGCTGTGGTATGTGTGAATCCTTGCGATATTGCAGGCTCACATTCCATTAATATAAGTAATTTGATTGTAATCTCATTATATTTAGAATTTACATCAGTTCTACATACAGAAAGACAAAATTTACTTCGATTGGGGCTTGAACCTTGATGACGCAGTTGGTTAGCGCGGTACTCTAGCAAAGTACAGGTCGTAGGTTCAAATCCCACTCGACTTTTTATTTATGTATTTAATACAATTAATAGTAATTTTTAATTACTTATTTACCTTTGAACTTATTCGTTGATAAAAAAAACTTATAATAATTTAATATTAGTCAAGCTGCTTTGGTATGTGTGAATCCTTGCGATATTGCAGGCTCACATTCCATTAATATAAGTAATTTGATTGTAATCTCATTATATTTAAAATTTACATCAGTTCTACATACAGAAAGACAAAATTTACATCGATTGGGGCTTGAACCTTGATGGCGCAGTTGGTTAGCGCGGTAGTCTAGCAAAGTACAGGTCGTAGGTTCAAATCCTACTCGAGGCAAACTTTTTATTTATGTATTTAATAAAATTAATAAGAATTTTTAATTAAATTATAATAAATGTTCGAAATGGTGGCCTTTCGCATCCAAGCATGATCTTAAGCGTGAAAAAACCCTCCAGTACTGCTGTTTTTACTTCTTGACGAGAGAGCTGCTCGCACGGGTGCCTCTAATTCCTCCCACGAGTTCACCCGTGTCTGGTAGATCTGTTGCTTGATATGATATTGAAACTAAACGTCTTGATAGTTTCTTTATCAGATCTCATGCGGATTCGTTGAAGCTCAGATATGATTGTTATGCCTGTTAAAAATCCTTTCACGTAAAAACTTAGATTCGTCTACCCACAAGTTAACTCTGTTGTTGGGGACTTTAGAATGAAGATCTTGTACTAACGAGTACAACTTTAGTCATGGAAGTGACGCTTCTTCAAAATCCTCTTTATTGAACACCTACTGATTCCCAGAACTGGCCTCGAAATAAACCAAGGTATTCAACTCTCACTCTTCATCAGCAACTACAGTTTTTGGCCGTTTAACACTTGACCAATTCGTCCAAAGCGCACAAATTTTGCTGCGATTTTTTTAAATTTACCTCTTGTCATCTGTGGTAAATGTGGATGGTTTTTTTAAATATTGTGCAAGTTCTACTAAGAATCTTCGCATTTTTCATGTATAAAAATAAATTAAGAATTTATTGATTTGTATAAACATTATTTTCGTTATTGTTATCCATTTTCACATTTTTAGCAGAAGTATTAAGGCACTTAAGGAATAAGTATTAAATCACGAACATTAAAAACTTGGCATTTGAAAAATTATTTCTCGTGTCAATAGTAACCATTCATATCATTGTTTGATTTAGACATAACAACAACTCATATCACTTTGTAGCAAATTTTATCGCTAATTCGATTACGTAACAAAAAACCGTTGCCAAATTATCTGCCATAATGTTTTCTGGTATATGTAAACAAACTTTGATGAAAAATTTGTAATAGGCAACTTCAAGTTACAAAATTAAAAAATCAAACTAATACTTTTTTATATAATTTCAAAATAAGAAAAAATACCAAACAGTGGCACACCGTTTTTATGTTGCAAAATTGTGCATTCTTATTTATTAACCGATTTTTTTGAAAGTCGGGTATTGGGGGTTTTTAAGATTGCTAAGTATAAATCATTTGTCAATATTAAAAAATTCAAAATGGCGGATCAAAAATGGGGGATTATCATGTTTAAAAACCGATATGACTAAAGAAAAAATGCTCCGCCACTGGTTGGATTTTGCTCATTAACGAACTTGACCTAGATTTTATGGCAATCAATTCTTGTACCAAATTTCATATCAATAGCTTTAATAGTTCAAAATATATCGCGCGCACTCACTCACAGACACGAATTTATTTTTGTATTTTTTTTTGTTTTTCAAGTTCTTTAGGCGTATGTATATGAGAAAGCAAAATAGGGCATTCTATTTAAAAAATTGATTTTTCTACATTTTTACCTCTAGCTGAAAAGTATAAATTTAGGCATTATTCTCAGGCAAAGAATTATTTAAAAAAAAATGCATACAAGGGCATCTTTGTCAAGATTTCGGAAAATAATTTAAATAATTGTAATCTCAAAAACCGTATTACATGGGCAATGTAGAGTTTCAATAAAAAAGATTCAAAATTATGGTTCCCATCCAAACATGCAAAAATATGTAGCGTGTTCCATTGAAAATAACAAAGTAGATTGCGACTTTTTGTCAGGGTATTTTGAACACCCTGTATACGTAGTGGGTAATTTTGTTTGTAATTCTATGCACTTAGTTAGATTCCGTATATACATATTTTTTGTTGTTGTTGAGTTTTATAGATAAATTTGTGTTACGCGTGTAGCGACCTTTAGGAAAGTGTATGGCGAGCTTTAGTTTTTTTTGTTTGTGAATTATTATTCCGTAATTTAGGTTGTTTTTCCTTATTATTCCCCGTTTGTTGAATGTTGAGTAACGTTTATTTGTATATAGTTGTATATAAGTGTAAATAACGTTTATTTCGTTTGATTTCCTTAAAAATTATAGAAAGAGTGTATGATTTATGTGTGTATGATGTCATGTTGGCGACATAAAGACGAGTAGTTATAGTTGTTCAGTTTATTATTGAGTATGTTGGTTTTAAGTCATAGAGGCTGAATGTGGGACTAATTGTTCGTACTTTAAGGAAAACATAGAGATATTTTTCGCGTTAAGTCTGCTGACGTTTGAACTTTTGAAAGTTCTCGAGCCCTGACGGATGGAAACGAAGATTGTGTTTGGGGTACCAAATCTTCCCCTTCCGTTTTTTTAATTGGTGGAATTAACTTAGATAAGATTTTTTATGAGTGGTGGGATTCAAAATTCCAAGATGAATTTTTGGTAATTTTTTGGATGATTCTAAAACTGATCGCGCTCTCGTGTACTAGTACGGTGCCGCTTGTTGTTACGCTTTAAGGGGTGATTTAGAACGTTGATATTTTGGACCTTGTGGTGTTTAACGAACGTACTTTTTGTGTAGTAAGGGTAATTTAGCTACTTCTGAAGAAGACCTGTAAGGGATTTTATTAAAACTGTTCATCACCAAAGGATTATACCTAGTGCCGATTTCGACTTTACGTAAAGTTATCTAGAGAACATCGTCGTGTTATATTAGTGCTTCAGTGACCTCTTTGGTTTTTCTCGCTTTTGCGGATTTTTTTTTTAATCAACGTTCTTGCAGTGCCACTTATTTACCGTACAAAGCGTGTTTAAGGATAAAGAAACTTTCGCAATATATTAAAATTATAGTTATTTAAAACAAGTTATTAACCTTTTGGATTATTAGTGGAAATAAAACCAGTTAAAAGATATAAGTTAACAAGCAAATTGAGCATACAAATTAGTATTTTAAAAGAAGTTTTTAATTAATGCAGTAACATTTTAACGAGATTCAATCAAGGAATCGTTTGTGTATAAAAGAACAATAGTCAACATCTCATTCATCATTTTGCCAGAGCAGGGAGATTTCATTTCCGTTATAGCAGTAACCGACCACGTTTTTCAATTGTTGTAACACAGGAGAGGTGTAATTCTAGACCTTAAGGTAATATAAGATTGTTTTTTTTTATTGAATATTTTCAAGATTTTTGTGTTTCGAACTATTTTTTTGTGTTAAGAAGGTTTGAAAGCGGTGTCGTTTTTTTTTGTTAAATTAAGTTGTTGTTTTAACTTTATTCAGTGTAATTAATCATAGCTCTGACGCTCCGCCTTCACACTTTGTTATTTATTTTAGTATTGACCTTGTAGTAGTGTGGGTATATAATCCATATATATATATATATATATATATATATATATATATATATATATATATATATATATATATATATATATATATATATATATATATATATATATATATATATATATATATATATATATAGGTTAAACCATTTAGAACGGCGTTAAGCAGCATTCTGATCAGACATCCTGTCGCCCATTAAGCTTTTGTTTTTTTTTGTTTATACGCATTATCGTATGTTTACATTTATATTTATCTTATTTTATTATAGCTTTGTTAGGTTTTATAAATTTGTTTTAATTCTGTGGAAACCCTTTTGTGTTGCATAAAAGTTCTTTTTGCAAATTGCAAGTTACCGGTAATTTAGTTTTAACGTAACGAAGTTAGTTTTTTTTGTTTTATTGAGTAATAGCGTTATTAATATTTAGTGTTTTATTTGATTTTTAGTTGAGTATTAATTCATTTAGAGTGCATTCTATAGATTTTTTTGTTTTGTTTTGATTATTATTTGATGCCTAGTTATTTACACTGAGGTAGTTCAGGTAGTTTACTGAGTTGCTGTCCAGCACCCCTGGGATTGATTGCGGATAGGTAAGCGTATGTTTTTTGTATGTTTGGACATGCTATGTACTCGTAATTTTGGCACGACGTCCCTTATTTTGACTACCAAACATTCTGGCGCCCAAAACCGATCTGATTACGTCTTCATCCCCTATTTTGACTTACGTACGATTTACTATTCTGGATGTGCAAAGTTTTTCAACATCTGACCTACACCCATACGCTGGCTAGTCGGGGCAAAAAGGCCAATTTATCTGTAATCCCGTTCTACCACCCGTTTATACCGTTACATTTTTTGGTTTCATTTTGCTGCATCCCCAATATAAGTACTCTTGTAAGGTTTATTAATTATTATTATGAATTATTATTATTCAAAAATTCATTAACTAACTTGGTACAAAATTATTATATTTAAAACTTGAAAAAGAAATATTGGATGTCAATTTTTATTATCAATTGATTTATTAAGGTTACTTGCTATAATAAGTTGATTATTGTTAGTATAGGTTAGTTTTTTTGTTCAAGTGAATTTAGATGTTTGTCAATTTCTAAAAGGTAAGCATAAATGCTACTAAGATTTTGAATGTCAGTTTTCTTCTTGAGATATGCATGTTTTTTATAGAAATAGGCATTTTTTGTAAACTGATTCAGTACAAATTATGTTTGCTTGTTCATAATCCATATTATGACCTTTGTGAAAAACGAGTTCTGTAAGTGCACATCTGTTTGGATATAGTTTAATATCACTTTTGTGGTAGGTAATTCTAGAATTTAGTGGTCTTTTTGAATGGCCTAAATATTTTTTACTACAGTTTTTACAGGGTATTTCATATATTATATTAGTTAGTTGATTTTTAGGTAACTTATCTTTTAGTTTACTGGTCACTGAGTTTATAGTAAGTACGGTTTTGTTTGTAATTTTGATGTATTTAAATTTATTAAAAATTCCTGAAAATTTTGGTGTGATGTCTCTTTTGTAAGGTAAGGATATATATAGGATTAAGTTCGGTTCTTCATTAATTTTTTCTATGTTGTTAACTATATTATTGTTAGTGTTATATAAGATATTTTTTGATTATTAAAAAATAAGTTATATAATATTTTTAAATTTTTTTTATGGAAAATAGGATCAGAAATGCGCAATACTCTAGTCTTCATTTGTTTTATCATATTTATCTTCTTATCTCTTCTGTCGTAGGAATGGTAGTTTATGTATCAACCTGAGCTGATAGATTTTTCAATACCAATCTACTATGATTTTATTATCCTTGTTTCTGATAAGTTTTATATCTAAAAATGGTATTGAATTTTCATTATTTTCTTTTTCTAAAGTAAATTGGATATTAGGATCAAAACTGTTAAACTACCAGAGTATATTAAAAATTATTATTAATTTTATTAAATACATAAATAACAAGTTTACCTCGAGTAGGATTTGAACCTACAACCTGTACTTTGCTAAAGTACAGCGCTAACCAGCTGCGCTATCGAGATTCAGCCCCAATCGTTGCAAACTTTGTCTTTATGTATGTGTGAAACCTTGCGATATTGCAGGTTCACATTCCATTAATATAAGTAATTTGATTTGTAACCTCATTATATTTAGAATTGACATCAGCTCTACATACATAAAGACAAAGTTTGCATCGATTGGGGCTTGAATCTCGATAGCGCAGTTGGTTAGCACGATACTCTAGCAAAGTACAGGTCGTAGCTTCAAATCCTACTCGAGGTAAACTGTTTATTTATGTGTTTAATAAAATTAATCATAATTTTTAACTACATATTTACCTTTGAACTTATTCGTTCCTAACAAAAACTTATAATAATTACCAGAGTATACTGTATATTTCTTTTGATGGAAGTGACAATATTATATCATCAACATACTTTTTAATAAAAAATAATTTTTAAGGTAATATATGTACTACTAGGTTTAATATATAGTCCATAACATAGTCAGCTAGTACAGGAGGTATACAAAAAACTCGGAGTTCCAAAGATTTGTTTATAGAATTTATTGTTAAAAGAAAAATAAGTTTTATTAAAAATAAATGTAATAATTTCTAGAGAAGTGTCTTGTTTTATTTTACAAAAATGTGTAATGTTTTCCCAATTTTTCTTTATTGATATTATACAGATAAAAGTTACTAAAGGGAAATATTACATCCAAACACACAAGAACATATGTAGGTGATAGTAAACTATATCCACACAGATGTGCTCTTGTAGAACACGTTTTTTACAAAGGTCATAATATGAATTATGAACAAGCAAAAATAATTTGTACTGAATCAGTTTACACAAAACGCCTACTAGTAGAAACAGCATCTATATCTCAAGAAGAAAACTATACAAACAAAAAAACTGACATTAAAAATCTTAGTAGCTTTTAGAAATTGACAAACATCTAAATTCACTTTAACAAAAAACTAACCTATACTAATTATAATCAACTTATTATAGCAAGTAACCTTAAATCAATTAATAATAAAAATTGACATCCAACTTTTTTTTTAAAGTGTAATATAATTGTGTACCAACTTAGTTTATTAATTTCTTAATAATAATAATTACCAAATAATCTCAAAAAGGAAGTAAGTATAACATCTACTTAATTGAATTATTGTTTTTTGATAATAATATTTTTTAGTCCTTGACATGGGCGTAGCCAGCTAAGGGCAGGGAGGGGCAACTGCCCTCCCCTGGAAGAGCAAAAATAAATTAAATAATTTTTAAATTTTAATAAACAAAAAATTAAATCTAAAATATACATATTTTTCTGTTCTGCATATTTTTTTGTTATCTGTTATTAGTTTAATTTAAGCATAATTAAAATCTCAAAGTTTTGTTTTCATTTGCCTTTTCTTTTTATCCTAAAATTTTACATTTTGAACGACCATGGATCATGGTTTGCCCCCCCCCCCCCTGTTATAAATCCTGGCTACGCCCTTGGTCCTTGATAATGAATGCAAAATTGTTCAAAAGCTAGGAATAAACCTTACAAGAGTACTTTTTTGTTTTTATTTTGGTGCATCTGTAGCATCCCCTAGGTACCCTATTTTGAAAAGTGTAATTTGAACTTATTTGCAATAATGAAAATTCAAGAACAAAACAATCGCTAAGTGATTTATCTTGGCTTTACTAAAGATAATGTTACTATTACCCAAATTAATTGATTCTCTTACTTTGACTTTCCTGACAATAATTAAAACATTAGAATTTATTTACAAGTCTGATATTTAATTACACGTAAACCACAAATATGACCAAACGAATGTGCCGTCTAGTGGTAGGTACGTTGTGCTATTTGACTAATATAGGCTGGACGAGGTTAAGTTTTGCATCATGTGGGGCTGGTAAACAATAAAATTATTCAAATTAAAATTAACGAGCTTTGCGCAATGGTGGTACAGTCCGTTAATATACTGTTGCGGGAAAGAACCACCAATAAAACTCACTTTATTCATAAATAAGTAATTTCACAAGTACATTAATATGTATCCACTTGGAAATTGTCTTTTACAATTAATAACCAAGCGCTATCCTGTACCCGTTCGCCCTCGACCCACCTCTACATAAATATAAATATAAACAACAAACAACAATGCTAATTCACCCAAATACCAGGGTGGGGAGTCTCTGATATTCAATTACTCGCAAACCTCAAATCTGATCAAACGAATGGGCCGTATAGCGGTAGGTACATTGTGCTATTTTACTAAGATAGGCTGGAGACGAGGTTAAGTGCTGTATCATGTGGGGCAGGTAAACAATAAAACTACTCAAATTAAAATTTACGAGCTTTGCGCAATGGTGGTTCAGCCCGTTAGTATACTATTGTGAGAAAGAACCACCAACAACACCCACTTTATTCATAAATAAGTAATTGCACAAGTACATTAATAAATCAAATAACTCAAAAAGAACAATGAAAGGGTTAAATATATAACAATATAACCATTAAATCAGGTTAAAGCGTGTACAAAATTATACCATTAAGAGAAAAATAAATAAATAAATAGCAGTTTAGTTACACATAAACACAATAAAGAAAACCATGTAGTCACTCCTCCAATTGTGTCATAAATAATCAGAATAAAAATCGTAATACCAAACATATGGCCCTTTAAAACCAATCATGCCGATCTTTAAGTAAATAAGCACATAAAAGAATAAGGCAAATTACGGTACATATAAAATACAACAACAGTAAAGTTACACATGTGATAATAAGGTAAAGGCAAGGACAAAAGAAAATAGACAAGGAATTTACACGTACACAATTGTTTAGTGACTACTAAAGCACAAAATACATATGTAAAATTACAATACATTACATATAAAGAGAAATTAGTTCGCAGGCAAACAATTTTATTTAACAAACTGACACGAAAAAAACTCATTAAACAAAGCCTTACAAGGGTAAGTTATAAATAGATCATTGCATCGTGACCGATATATAAATTTGAATGTGTTAAGAAAATACAGCGCCCCTTTCTCAGGTTACATTCATCTATACAACAATAAAAACAATAAAAATAAAATTCGAGGTGTTTAATGGTCATCTGGACCCGGGTGTATGTACCCACAAATTAGCGTTGGCTAATTCAAAAGAAAATGTACACACAAGAAATCTTTTAAAGACAAACTGTTCACAATGAAGGTATTTAATTAACCGCACCGATCTGGCTCGATCTTCATTCTAACTGTAACTAAACTTTTCCTCCTATTAACTACATTTGCTACGCAATCAACCCCCATTATACAAAAGTAAAAAAAAGCAAAAAAAAATTATTATGTTGGAATAGTTTCATAGTAATTATTGAACGACATTTCAATTTTACAAGTATGCAATCATCCGTAACAAGCGCTACATTTAGGTCTCAACTTTCAGCGTACCAAACAAAGACATCTTTGATTGCAATGTGTACCGACGTAATTAGTTACTAACTAGTGACATTTTTACATCAAGAGCACGCGTATAGAAATTTTCAACAATTCGTCACGCGAGTTTCGGCAGAACGCTTGTTTTTTTTACCCTAATATATGTTTTCTTTTTCTGTTCAACCTTTACTCAAATATCAATTACAAACATTCCCACATTTCTTACCTCAAAATACATAAAATAAAATATTCCTAAAACATTAGCAAATTACGACGTATTACAAAGATATCAAAAATCCACTAATTGTCTTTTCTATCGCGATTTGACAAACGTTTATTACCATGATAAAATTATCGCGGTCCGCTACTTACAGAACGGGGCTTTGAAAGCTCGAGGATGTCTGCTCGGAAACATACGGAGAGTTTTTAACATCCTTTGCTTCGGATTGTGGTCCTTTGCTATCTTCCGCTATGAACTAGAGCCATTAGCACTAAAACAAAACTTAATTAGTACCCAGCTTAACTAGGCAACCTAAACGTCTATTAGACAACATGCTCAATAGACAATTAGAGAATATTAAAAATTATTATCAATTTTATGTTTACCTAAAACTTATAATAATTAGATAATGTGACTGAACAATACATGCATAAAATAATATGAATAATAAAAACAGGAAAAAAAATAAGAACAAAAAAATAAAAAAAATGGGTATATACAGCGAAGCTTCTACTTATTTTGGTCCACGCACGGTACTTAGGGCACAGCCATAGATATTCCTAGGATTCGGGCCTATGATAACACTTCAGGTTAGTAGTGTAATCTCTTCCAACGAACGGTACACGTTCGGGTAGGGTTTGCCTATGATACGAAGGAGGCCGGAATATAGGGGGAGAAACTTTGATATTTGTTTCCTGGAGGCGTCCGAAATATTACTTTCCTTAAGTAAAACGTAGTCGTCGATACAGTCTGTCACCTTGGTGTTTGAATCCCACTCCGTTCAAAAAAATCTGTTTTGCTAATATTCATGGCCATGTCGGCCTCCTTGAATGAACAAAAATTGTCCTAAGATATTGTATATTATCACAAAACGATTCAGATGCAGCCAAAAGATCATCAACGTAATTGAGGACAAACTGACGTAACTCTGGTCCTAAAATCACATCCATAGCTCTCGAAAAAAAATCTAGTTTCCCTCACGGTCGTTTCCCGAAGATCGAGGAGGGGTCGCATTAGGGATCCAAACTGGCGGAGTTACGCTAAAAGAAGGCAACAGTGCCGGTAACTCACCAGCAAAATTGACGGCCTGGCCTCGCGGAACGTCATTTCTCGGTTTCTTTGCTTCAATACCCGATAACCGTCCTAAAAAGGGAAGAGCTTCACTCAAGCCCCGGTCTGAACAGACTCCCCATAATGATTGGGTGGCAATGGGATATTGACGCATAGTTACGTACAAAATAACTTCCTCTGAGATAGGAGGGTCAAAAAGGCGATAGCCATTAATTTGTTTCAGAAAATATTCTGCTAGAGACAACCTTACTTCTGTATGATAACGCATGTTATAGTTTATTGCGTTCAATGACCTGTTTCCCGGGTGACCAAAAAAACGCCAAAAAGCTTCTCTTAAACGAACCGTAATCTCGGGAATCGGCCTCATTTATCAACGCTCAACTTTGAGCACCGGCTTCTAGACACATTTTTGCCGCTCCTCACCCGACGAGTAATACGATTCCGCAAACTGCTCAAATTTACATAAGAAAACAACAGGGTGAAACCAATGGTTACCGCCCAGCTTTAATGGGGACCAAGTTTTATTAGATAGCACCAACAGAATATTGCGACATTCAGTACCTGAAAAGCTAACATCAGCGTTTTGAGAAGATGGTTCATATTCCGGGAGTGTATTGCCATCTCCGTTCACTTTAGGCTGTGTAGAGGTAATAAAGCGTACATAATAACTATTTCCAGTACTAAGTGACTGACCTTCACAAAAATCCGATGAGGATTTGTCCTCAGATAAGCCCGAATCCTGTGCACCATTTGGACCTCCATTTACGGGTGTAGTAAATAGCTTTTCGATGGTCCTCTGCGTCACAGCGCTCAGCTCGGGGAGACTTTCCAGCAATCTTCTTTGATTCCGGACCTTCTTGCCCGTCTTGGGGCTGCCATCTGCAGATCCCATCACCGGGTTATGTACATTATCGACACATTGGGAGCTACCGTACATATCTACTCCAATAACTTCCGATTGGTCCATAATTATGGGCATAAACAAACAAAAATTAGTATTATCTTCGATACATGTACGCAACTTTAAACCGTCAAGAATGGTGTTAATCCTGAAAGCAAGGGTTGCATATTTCATTAACCTACCGTTCGACAGGTATTATTGCTTAATGAAAATAGTACAATTGCAAATTTTAGCAAAAGGAAAAAACTATATATATGTATATATATATATATATATATATATATATATATATATATAACGCTTGTGCTTACAAGTAAAATTTGACAGTTAATGTAATTAGCATTGCAAGAAACAAAATGAAATTTTTGGGCTTCTATTAAAATCCCACCTACTGAGAATTTATTGCAAAGTGACAACGTTAACAATTCATTATAAATCAGAAAAGTCGGTTGTATGTCTAACAACTCACTACTCTCACTGAGGCAAGTGCCTTAAAAATAAATAAAGAAGTCAACGCTTTCCAGATTAATTGCAATTTTATCATTAATAAAAAAATTTACTTAATCAGTGAAAAAATTTGTGCACAATTATTACATCAAAATCTTTCTTTATGTGTTTTATTTGACTTATAAGGAAATTGTCTCCCCCCCCGGCCCTTCATAACAGATGTTAACAACCTTTCACCCGCACAATGCATGTTTTTCAATAAAAGTAGTTAATGGTTCAAAAGCTTAAAAAAAACTAAATTGATTTGCTCAAATTTAAACTCTCTCCTTTTCATCATTATTTCTTTTTTTTTTAATTTAATTAAAAGTAGAAAAGTTACTGTAATAAAAACGGACCAGAGGTAAACACGCCCCTAATGCAACACAACCCTATCCTGGTCACGACACCACTCTGCAGCGTTCCCCATGTACCCTATTTTGAAACGTGTAATTTGAACTTATTTACAATAATGCAAATTCAAGAAGAAAACAATAGCTAAGTGATTCATCTTGACTTTACTGGAGATAATGTTACTATTACTCAAATTAATTGCTTGCCTTACTTTGCCTTTCCTGGCAATAATTAAAACAGAATTTATTTACAAGTCTCATATTTAATTACTCGTAAACCCCAAATATGACCAAACGAATGTGCCGGTAGGTAGGTACGTTGTGCTATTTGACTAAGATAGGCTGGACGAGGTTGTGTTGCACCATGTGGGGCTGGTAAACAATAAAATTATTCAAATACATTAATATGTACCCACTTGGCAATTGCCTCTTACAATTAATAACCAAGCGGTATCCTGTACCCGTTCGCCCACGACCCACCTCTACACAAATATAAATATAAACAACAAACAACAATGCTAATTCACCTAAATACCAGGGCGACGGAGCCCTGTACTGTGTTTTATTTTAGCAGATTTCAGCTTAATGAGCCCGCGTGCGAATATGATACCTTTGCAAGGCAATGCTCGATTTTTAGTACGTTATATAGGCATGTAGAATTATTTGTTGCCAGCCTTAATTTATATAAAAGTACCTGCTTACACTTGAATTCCTTTAATTGATCACAGGCACAAATCGTTAACATACGCGGTTTAACTTCAAGAAGGGTGACTGTTATTTATAGATTAATATTGGAAAAACAAACACCCGAAAGAAAAGGCAAATTAGCATTGGCTAATTCAAAAGATAATGTACACACAAGAAATCTGTTTACAATGAAGGTATTTGATTAACCGCACCGATCCGGCTCGATCGACATTTTAACTGTAACTAAACTTTTATTTCAAACTAAACTACGTTTACTCTCGCAATCAACCCCCATTTTTCAAAAGTAATAAAAAAAAACAAAACATTTATTAGATTGGAGTAGTTTCATCTTAATTATCGCGTCACGCCAGTTTCGGGAGAACACCTGTTTTTCTACCCTAGTATATGTTTCCTTTTTCTATTCAACCTTTACTCAAACATCAATTACAAACATTCCCACATTTCTTACTTAAAAATACATACATTAAAATATTCCGAAAGCATTAGCAAATTACGACGTAGTACAAAGATATCAAAAATCCACTAATTATCTTTTCTATCGCAGTAACAATGGCGATTTGACAAACGTTCATTACAATGACAGCATTTTCGCTACCTACACATCCCCAATATAATTGTATCTATTAAAGAGTCAGCAAAAACTTCCCTTAATATAATTTAATGGTATGGGGTATTACCAAACCATCCAAAAAACCTATGGTCAAAAAGCAGTCATAAACTTTGAAATTAAACTTACTAAAGAATATAACAGAAGATGTTTTTCCAGAATTTATAAAAAAAAATAGAAAAAATGCTTCTATACATATAAAGAAAATGAAAATAGAAATGACTTCTCATTTTATAATAGTAAATAAACTTTTAAGTAATGAAATTAGCTGTAATCATAAAACAATAATACAATTAGAAAATGATTTAGATTCATTAAACAGAAAAATAATTAACATAAATAATGAATTTCACTTTAAATTTATACCTAATAAACAACAAGTTATTTATAACAAATTATTCTATAACATTAAATTAAAACAAACAAACAAATTTAACAACCTTGGTACTGAAAAATTAAATTTGTATTAAAAACTGAAGAAAATTGGATTAAAAAACTAACAGGTATAAATGTGTAGCAATGCTTTAACTTAAGCCAAAGTATAATAAAAAATTAAATTGTAATAATAAGCACAATTTAATTGATAATGTGCCGCTGGCTCATCAGTAGATTGAGATAGGGAGGGTTCTAATTTAGCTCTTGATTAACCTACCTGAAATGCGTCTTGTTTCTCACCTGTTTAGTTATTTTCATTTCTTTAATTACTAAAAATGCAATGTAAAAAAAATTATAAAATATAATTAAATGAATTCTCGGGCACCATGTTATCATTGACAGGAATAACAAAACCTATTTAATGAACATTAAATGCTTTCTAATAATAACAAAAAATAACAATATGCAATAAAGTTTATTACCAAATTTATGGATAATAAGGAGAGGAAGAAAAAGGTTTTTAAAGCTAAGCTTAAAACTAAAAATTCACTACTATATAAATACCTCTGTATAATGGTTCCAGTGTTCATTTTGGATACGGAAATGTCAACTAGTATGATAGCGTTTCACAACATCCTTATGAGTCTTGTAATAACTCGATTAACTATGTGTTGGTAAAAATTTTCAATCCAATAAACTTATTGTATTCTTCCCAATAAAGATTATTACGAATACAGGTTCAATGAATAAAAAGAGGCGTACTTAAAAGTGAGTAATTAAAAAAATTAAAAGGTGGTAAAAAGGTAAAAAATAATGTGCCTAAAAAAGCAAAGGCTTTAGCTAAAATATAATGAGAAAAAACAAACTCACCACCAAAAATATGATGGCACACTATATAAAAAATTAAGTAAAAATCATTCTTATTGCTGTTAACAGTCAGCATTAACTTAATTACAAAAAGCTTTCTCAATAACTCAAGCGTAAAAGTTTTCTTGCGTTGCGCTGTTACATAATATAAATCCAATTTTTTTAAGAAAGGGAACTAAAACTATTTATGTAATATTACACCCAAAATATTTGTTCTAGGAAATGCCAATTAAATTGCCAGTTTTCAAATCTACACATTAATAATTAAAAACTTTTCTAATATTATGCCAAATAAATTAATGATTTTAGATTAACGTATTTTTTAATACAACCACAAAAAAAGGTTGTTACAAATGTATCCAAAGAAATAATGCATTTTCTAGCTTTAGGTCCAAAATTCAGTATTGAACCTATTATTACTAAAGATATCACAATAAAAAGTTTATTAGCATATAGATTATACTACATCTTTTATTAAAAATGAACACGGCAAAAACATCACTATAACAAAAGCAACAAACATAATTACAAATTATATTCATGAACCAAAAAGAAAATCTATTTTTAGAAATTTGTTATACAACACAACAAAATTTCTAAATGAAAATCCTAACATTATTATTACTAAATCTGATAAAGGTAATGTTACGGTTATCATAAAAAAACAACAATACTTAAATATATCTAATGAACTCATTAATAATAACATTTCTTATTTGGAAATTGATAAAGATTCTTCATCACGTATAACAAAAGAATGTAATAACCTTGTTAATCAACTTTTCAATAAAAAGAAATTGATAAAGATACAAAACAAAAATTAACTTCCTATAATGGTGTCTCTGCAAAGTTCTATACGTTAAGTAAAATACATAAACCTACACTATCTGCTAGACCGATCAATTGGGCCGTGTTATGCAGAAAGCTACCAACCCACACACCTACCATTTTTGGAATTGGTTGCGCATTGCAATCTTTATTCGTCATACTACATTTTTCAGAAACCTACCACACCAGTATATGTATATACAAACTATACTGCGGTAATCTACTAACCCACAGTCTGGTTATTGAGCACTAGACATTTTACAGAATGCTACCACTCCACATGGTAGGTTTCTGCATATCTAATTTGTGGATACATCTGGCGACCATGTGGGTTGGTAGGTTTCTGCATTTTACCTTTCTACCTGCCAATAGGTTATGTTTTATGTATGTTAGCAGAAGCAATCGTTTGTCTCTGGTGTTAGTTTTGTTTTCGCAGTTACCCTGTTTGTGCGGCGTGTTCGCGGCAATTGGAAAATAGTTTTAGAGTGCTTAAGAATGTTTAGCAACCGAACAATAAAAATCATTAACGCATTAAGAGAAAATGATTCCATTGCAAGTAAGTAAAATGGCTTTATAATATTATTTTTATGTTATGTAGTGTGAGTTCAAAATTGTACACTGGTATTTTATGCAACACTTTCGTGAACAATAGCGAGTACCTGTATAATATTGCATCTTTTACAATGTCGTTACGTGTTACAGGTAATGTTTCTCGAGAAGTGTCTGAAAGAAACCAGTCCCAGCCCGAACAAATGTTAGTGGCGAGAGAAGAACCTCAACTTGAATACGAAATTAAAAGTCATGAAGATACACTTGACGAAACGAATGATAACCAAAGTGAAGTAGATAATCAGCAATCCTCGAGTATTATCTCTGAAAATAAGGAAATGGAGGTGGAACTTGAGAAAGACAATGCGGAACTGAATTAAACGAGTTTTCAGAGGACGATGATGATAGTGTAGTAGATCCCGACTTTGAAGTAGGTAGCGACGCAGGTAGCGACAGTGATCATTCGGATAACCCTCATATTGTAGCAGATTGCGAAGAAAACAATGAGAACAGAGTCGTTCCAGCATGTTACAAGGAAGACCACGTAAAGGAAGAAAAAGAAAGTTTGGAACCCAAAATCGAGCTCTCAAAAACTACACAAAATAGTAATAACTCGTATTACGACTATAAAGGCAAAAAATTGATAGCAAAGTATTTGTGGATTTTGACTGTAAATGTAAGATGATGTAAGGAAACAGTAACTGCCGAGAGGCGCAAGAAGGAATTTGATCGATTTTGGTCACTCAAGTCGTATGACTCACAAACTAACTTTATCGCTGCAGGTGTGTCAGAGCGAGAAAAAAAGGACTTATGGAAGAAACCCTGACAAGAGAAAATTTACCCGAACTTATAAACTAGACAATAACATAGTATGCAGGAAATGTATGTAAAATCATTAGGCATTACCACATTCAGGGTAAATACGGCTCTGAACAAATTTCAAGGCCGTGCTCCCTTACTGACCAAAGAGGACTTAAACAGGGTGGTAAAAACAAGATAGCTGTAGAAAGAGAAGATAAAATAATGAAGCAAATTGATAACATTCCAAAATATATTTCACATTACTCCCGATCTAAGACGGAAGCCAACTTTTGCCACCTGGTATGACACTTAGAAAAATGTACGAACTCTACTGCGGGAATGTCAAGACCCAGTGAGCCTGTCTACCTATAAAAAGGTATTTTATACTAAATTCAATTTGCGATTTAAGATTTTACAAAAGGACACATGCAATACCTGTGACAGCCTAAAATGCAGCAGAACAATGAAACTAATCCGGAAAAAAGAAGAAATTAAAGATAACCATTTGAAGCATTTAAAACTGGCAGAAACAGCTCAAGAGCTTAGAAGAGAAGATTTTAAACAAGCCAGAGACCATAAAATATACGAGTGCTTAACATTTGATCTCCAAAAAACGCTTCCTCTTCCACGTATACCTACAAGCATAGTCTTCTATAAACAGCAACTTTGGGTATATAACGCCGGTGTTCATAGTGGAAAAACAGATATAGGGTACTGTTATGTATGGGTGGAAGGTGTAGCAGGACGGGGAGCACAGGAAGTGGGTCTTGCTTATTGAAACATATAAAACCCGCGTATCCTCTGATGTTGAACATTTAACCCTATGGTGTGACTCGTGTGGAGGACAAAATAGGAATGTAAAACTTACATTGATGTTACGGTCCATTTTACACTCTACTCCACAACTGGAAAGTATTACTATCAAGTTTTTATATTCGGGCCATAGCTTCCTTCCGAATGATTCGGACTTTAGTGATATCGAGTGTGCCTTAAAGCATCAACAACGAATGTATGTTCCAGACGATTATATATCCGTAATGAAGCAATGCCGAAAGAAGAAACCATTCGTTGTTACAAAATGGACCCTTCAGACTTCTTTGGTTCATCGAAAATTGAAAAAATGTCACAAACCGAAAAACTTCTACTAGTGGCGCAAAAATAAATTGGTTAAAATTCGCTCAATAAGAATGGAAAAAGAGGAACCGTTCATATTGAAAATAAGACAAAATGATTTTAATAGCCCAGAGGAATTTGTAAATATACGGAAGATTATGCGTGGCAAGGCAGCTGGAATTGCAATTCCATTTTAATGAATTAGTTGAACTGTGGCCCAATGGTAAGGCAATAGCTGAAGCTAAACTTCAAAATCTGCGAGAAATGCTTCACCTAATTCCCAATGACGCGTTAGATTTCTGTAGTACCCTGGTAGGTGATCCTAATATCGTTGAAGATATTGACGGACACAATATTGAGCAGCTGGACTTTGAAATAGAATCCGAGTAATGCATAGATTTTAGTGAGTAAGAATATTTTGTCATTTATTTTTTTTTTGAAAATAAACATTAAAACTGAACTTCTTCAGAACGCGGGTATTTTATTTTGTATTTTTCCCTCTATGTCTATAATGCAGAATGCTACCAACCCACAAAATTTCAGAAAAAATGTGCCTTCTGGATTTGAAATGATTATCGTGCTTAAGTGCACGTAGAATAATATTAAAACTGAAAAGCTCACACCTGAAAGTAAATAAATAACAAACAAAATTTTACTGAAAAGTTATAATATCTATTTACCTGATTATCTCAAAACTAAACCCCAGTGGGTTGGTAGCTTTTTGCATAACACGGTCCAATTGTGGCATCTCTTAATACTCCAACTGAAGCAATAACTAAATGACTCACAGACATACTTACTAAAGCTTATGATTACAATAAAATATATTATATTTAAGATTCTTTTGATGTTCAAGAAAAATTAAATGGAATAATTATACCACCTACATATGTTCTTGTCAGTTTGGTTGTAATATCTCTCTTTAGTAATGTTTATCTCAATATCTGTATAATATCGACAAAGAAAAATTGGGAAAATATTACACATTTTTGTAAAATAAAACAAAGACACTTTTCTAGAGATTATTACATTTATTTTTAATAAAACTTATTTTTCTTTTAACAATAAATTCTATAAACAATTTTTTGGAACTCCAATGGGTTTTTGTATATCTTCTAGACTAGCTGACTATGTTACTAAACCTAGTAAAGGAATTATTTTTTATTCAAAAGTATGTTGATGACATAATATTGTCACTTCCATCCAAAGAAATAAACAATATAAAATACCTCTTCAGAATTACTGGGTTAGGACTCGTAGGACAAAAAAACGGTTTTATGAGCAACGTTTCATTTAATTACTTAAACTTCTTCAGGCTACAACAGGTAGGTGGCTCATTATTTTATCACGCCACAATTTTATGTCAACACTCTAGTTTCTTTGTAGCCTGAAGAAGTTTAAGTAATTATAGGAAACGTTGCTCATAAAACCGTGTTTTTGTCCTACGAGTCCTAACCCAGTAATTCTGAAGAGGTATTTTAATTAATTAAGGGCTGTCAATATCAAACATAGTATAAACAATATACGCTGGTATTTTAACAGTTTTGATCCTAATATCCAATTTACTTTAGATAAAGATGATACTTAGACACCGAACTTATCAGAAACTACGGTAATAAAATCATAGTAGATTGGTATAGAAAATTTATCAGATCAGGTAGATACATAAACTATCATTCCTACCACAGAAGAGATATGAAGATAAATATGATAAAACAAATGAGGACTAGAGTATTACGCATTTCTGATCCTATTTTCCATAAAAAAATTTAAAAATATTATAAAACTTATTTATTATTCATATCCACTTTCATTGTTAAAAAATATTTTATATAACACTAACAATAATATAGTTAACAACATAGACAAAATTACTGAAAAACCAAACTTAATACAATATATATCCTTACTTTACATAAGAGAGATCACACCAAAATTTTTAATAAATTTAAATACATCAGACTTACAAACAAAACCATACTTACTATAAACTCAGTGTTCAGTAAACTAAAAGATAAGTTACCTTAAAATCAACTAACTAATATAATATATGAAATACCCTGTAAAAACTGTAATAAAAAATATTTAGGCCAATCAAAAAGACCACAAAATTCTAGAAGTATCTCCCACAAAAGTGATAGTAAACTAAGTATATCCAAATAGATGTGCACTTGCAAAACTCGTTTTTTACAAAGGTCATAATATGAATTACGAACAAGCAAAAATAATTTGTACTGAATCAGTTTACAAAAAATGCCTGTTTCTAGAAACAACATTCATATCTCAAGAAGAAAACTGTATAAAAATAAAACTGGCATTCAAAATCTTAGTAGCATTTATGCTTAACTTTCATAAATTAACAAACATCTAAATTCACTTTAACAAAAAAACTAACCTATACTAATAATAAAAATTGACATCCAATTTTTCTTTTTCAAGTTTTAAACATAATAATTTTGTACCAAGTTAGTCTATGAATTTTTGAATAATAATAATTCCCAAATAATCTCAAAAAGGAAATAAGTATAACATCTACTAAATAGAATTATGGTTTTTGACAATAATATTTTTTAGTCGTCGGTAACGAATGTGAAATTGTTCGAAAGCTAGGAATGAACCTTAAAAGAGTACTTTTTTGGTTTTATTTTGCTGCATTCCCAATATAAGTGTATCTATTAACGAGCCAGCAAAGAATTCCCTTAATATAATTGAAAGGTATGGGGTATTACCAAACCATCCAAAAAACCTATGGTCAAAAAGCAAAGACAAAATTAAAAGTTGTTAAAGAATGTAACAGAAGATGTTTTTTACTGAAATGCAGAAACAACCATGTTTCTCCAAAATGTATAAAGAACTCTTCAAAAAAATATATATTTTTATATATATATATATATATATATATATATATATATATATATATATATATATATATATATATATATATATATATAAACCTTCGTAGTGGCACCATTTTGTAGCATATACGTTGTGGCACCTTTTTTTTGGTGCCAGGTCGTTTTGCCTCGTATTTGGTTACTACCATACTACATGAACTATAAAATTTGACGAGGGTGCCACAACGAACGTATATCTATAAAATCGCGATTTTAGTTCACGCTGTAGATCTGAAGACGGCGCGTCCATCGGAAAGTATAAGAGAATAATCTTAGTAGCACCATTTACGTTGTCGCACCATAAACTTAAAATACGTGCATTACAAGGTTAACCAGTTTCAGGTCTCCCCTTTTACGACCCTTTGTATTCATTTATTACTGGAAATACCATCTGTCGTTTGAAAAAATGTTTAAAATTTGTACGTTACATCTTTTGTAATAATAGTGATGAGAGGAATAAATGCTTTATTTTATTAAACGTGAGAACTTTCATTACGATTCAAAGTATTAAAAAATTATATTTTAATATGTAACGTTGTTTTTACTATTACTATTCAATTAGCTTATTTGTGGACGCCTAAAATTTGACGTTGTTCAAGCGTTTATAGTCAAGTAAAATATCGAAATTTCGTTTCTTTATTCTACCTGTTACCAGTTTTAACAAAACCTTTACATTGCATTATAACTTGTTGACTATTGAAATTGTGGTAAACATAAGAACCGACTTTTTAAATTCTTATCTATTTCCGGTAATTGTAATTTGCATGCATACAATTTTATAGATTTTAAGAAAAAAAAAAGCTGCGCATGTACAGCTTATAACCAAACTTACGAATAATTTATTTGTTTGTTTGTCATAAAACTTTTTTGTTGTTATACTCCATATCATGCTTTGATAATGAATCATTGACTAATGACTCAAACGGCAATTAATATTGGCTTAATTTATTTAATTACCGTTTGTATTTAATGAAAAAATTATGCAACTAAATACAAAAAATATTTTCCACTTTAATCATATCTATTATTATTTCAGTTAAACAGAATTTTTTTTTAATTTTAAAGTCAAAAACTCAATATTTGTTTACGATATTGAAATATGTTCATTTTAACATTATAAATAATAATTCCTTTGGCATCTCATGAATACCCACTTCCGTTTATAAAATATTAATGTTTTTTTCTCGTTTACGGTATTTTTAATTTGCTTAATAATGTATGCCTAAAATTGGAAATTGGAGTACTAGATTCTCTTACCTTTAACGATAGTATTAAAAATATTAAAAGTGATTAATTTCCTTTCTTTTGTTCCATTACTGTTATCAGTTTTAATAAAACTTTAACTTTTTATGATTGCTTTCACTTCACTACAATAATCGAGGTCAATACAAACATGAACTTTGCAGTTTTCAATAAATATTAAAAGATCTCCAATTTGTGTAATTTGTACCTTGCATAGACAGGGTGAGTTTTTTTCATTTTAAGCATTGGCGACTTGGAAACTACAAGAGATAGAAATTCTGTTGAATGGGGAAAGAGTTGCAGTTTTATGAACCTAAATTAACGACACTTTCAGTTGGAAAAAGTTCATGACTGCCGATACTAAAACCGCATTTTATTTTTATCGAAAGTGACGTTATTTTGTTTAAAATAATTTCAAGAAAAATTTGGCAACATCTTGATTTAGCAAGCTGTTGGAACAGAGAAAAACTGAGAGAGCTACTAATCCTTCAGCACTTCTGTTTATATGCAAAGCGTAGAAACCAAAATCTTCGATTGTTATCAACAGTTACCTCCAATGTTTCCTCAATTCTGATTGGCTAAAGCAATTCTTAAATTACAATTTAATTTCAAAAGCTCATAACTTTTGACCCTTTAAACCTATCTTAAAACTAACAAGATATTCGGAATCTACATAAATTTTCCTATAAATTAAATCCAAACACGAACTAATTCCTCCAATTATTAACCATGTTGATAACGAATGTGAAATTGTTCGAAAGCTAGGAATGAATCTTAAAAGAGTACTTTTTTGGTTTTATTTTGCTGCATTCCCAATATAAGTGTATCTATTAACGAGCCAGCAAAGAATTCCCTTAATATAATTGAAAGGTATGGGGTATTACCAAACCATCCAAAAAACCTATGGTCAAAAAGCAAAGACAAAATTAAAAGTTGTTAAAGAATGTAACAGAAGATGTTTTTTACTGAAATGCAGAAACAACCATGTTTCTCCAAAATGTATAAAGAACTCTTCAAAAAAAATATATATTTTTATATATATATATATATATATATATATATATATATATATATATATATATATATATATATATATATAAACCTTCGTAGTGGCACCATTTTGTAGCATATACGTTGTGGCATCTTTTTGGTGCCAGATCGTTTTGCCTCGTATTTGGTTACTACCATACTACATGAACTATAAAATTTGACGAGGGTGCCACAACGAACGTATAAAGCCTGTCCGGTAGAACTGAACGGGTATCGGATTAACAAGGAGGATTGTCAATATATGGTTCTATTGTGCTTGAAACCGCCTTAATGCTTTGCTGTCTCGTACTTATTGTACGTGACAAAGAAAGATGGATATATTATGAATAATGCCTCTATTTCTGCCGAACAAAAGCGTTTGCAACTTTCACACATAATGACAAGGCAATAAGAATCAGATGCAGGTAGAATAGAAATTCAATAGGTATAATAAAATGCCAGTGGTTCTCAACACTGCTTTAACATTATATAATTTGTGAAGAAATGCAACTTTTGTATAATAAAAATAATAATCGATTACTAATTACCTATAAGTAATTTCAATTGACACCTTTCACTTATACTTATAACAACAATAACAAATACATTTTTATTATAGTTAGTAAATATTAATTAAATTACAAAGATATACTTTTATAATTAAATGTAAAAATTATAATTGTCATTCGGCTTCAGATTCATCACTTCCTGAGTCATCCAAATCTTGGAAAAGATCATCGTCATCACTTTCTTCAGTGTTAACTGTGAAAATAAGAGGTCTTACTTCATCCACAATCTCTTCATTAACAAAAGTATCTTTAATTATTTTATCCGTATGATCAATACATTTTTGCCATATTTCCGCACTAACTGTTTTTAATGCGTCGTTCCACGTATTAAGAACATCTTCGTCTTTTCCGGATGTCGCAACGATACTTTTGTCGTATTTGTTCTTAGTAATGCCCCATACCAACTCAATTGGATTGAAATGGCAATGATACGGGGGCAGGCGCAAAACTTCATGTCCATATGATAGAGCTAGCTCATCGATTACATATTTTTCGCATTGGTCTACTTTGTTTCTTTTGGCCAATTCCACTAACTCTGCCTTTGTCATAAAATTTTCCCACGCTATTTTTTTAGCGGTTAACCATTGCTGTATTTCTTCTTTTTTCTTTAGTGGACCACCATTTTCTTTTTCTTCTTTAAAATAATCGACTGTATTTAAAACTAATTCGCGAATTTCTTTACTCAACTTTTTCGGCATTATATTAATGGTTAGTTTATATAAACGCTTACTCAAAGAATAATGATAATATAGATATTGCAGTTGTTTTATTTATACCTATATGTACCTACTAAATGGTATAATAATCTATTATTAATTACTTATTGTTACAGTATTGCATATTTATTTGGATTCTTTTGTAATTGGAGTACACTAAAACGTCATTACCATACTTAGGTATACAATGAACTTTCTAAATGTAAATTGAAATACCTATACTTAATCGAATATTCATTATTATGAATGGCTTTTATAAATGTTTATTATAAAAACTTGCATTCTTCCATAAATTTTAAATGTAATGTTAAAGCAGTGTTGAGAACCACTGGCATTTTATTATACCTATTGAATTTCTATTCTACCTGCATCTGATTCTTATTGCCTTGTCATTATGTGTGAAAGTTGCAAACGCTTTTGTTCGGCAGAAATAGAGGCATTATTCATAATATATCCATCTTTCTTTGTCACGTACAATAAGTACGAGACAGCAAAGCATTAAGGCGGTTTCAAGCACAATAGAACCATATATTGACAATCCTCCTTGTTAATCCGATACCCGTTCAGTTCTACCGGACAGGCTATATCTATAAAATCGCGATTTTAGTTCACGCTGTAGATCTGAAGACGGCGCGTCCATCGGAAAGTATAAGAGAATAATCTTAGTAGCACCATTTACGTTGTCGCACCATAAACTTAAAATACGTGCATTACAAGGTTAACCAGTTTCAGGTCTCCCCTTTTACGACCCTTTGTATTCATTTATTACTGGAAATACCATCTGTCGTTTGAAAAAATGTTTAAAATTTGTACGTTACATCTTTTGTAATAATAGTGATGAGAGGAATAAATGCTTTATTTTACTAAACGTGAGAACTTTCATTACGATTCAAAGTATTAAAAAATTATATTTTAATATGTAACGTTGTTTTTACTATTACTATTCAATTAGCTTATTTGTGGACGCCTAAAATTTGACGTTGCTCAAGCGTTTATAGTCAAGTAAAATATCGAAATTTCGTTTCTTTATTCTACCTGTTACCAGTTTTAACAAAACCTTTACATTGCATTATAACTTGTTGACTATTGAAATTGTGGTAAACATAAGAACCGACTTTTTAAATTCTTGTCTATTTCCGGTAATTGTAATTTGCATGCATACAATTTTATAGATTTTAAGAAAAAAAAAAGCTGCGCATGTACAGCTTATAACCAAACTTACGAATAATTTATTTGTTTGTTTGTCATAAAACTTTTTTGTTGTTATACTCCATATCATGCTTTGATAATGAATCATTGACTAATGACTCAAACGGCAATTAATATTGGCTTAATTTATTTAATTACCGTTTGTATTTAATGAAAAAATTATGCAACTAAATACAAAAAATATTTTCCACTTTAATCATATCTATTATTATTTCAGTTAAATAGAATTTTTTTTTAATTTTAAAGTCAAAAACTCAATATTTGTTTACGATATTGAAATATGTTCATTTTAACATTATAAATAATAATTCCTTTGGCATCTCATGAATACCCACTTCCGTTTATAAAATATTAATGTTTTTTTCTCGTTTACGGTATTTTTAATTTGCTTAATAATGTATGCCTAAAATTGGAAATTGGAGTACTAGATTCTCTTACCTTTAACGATAGTATTAAAAATATTAAAAGTGATTAATTTCCTTTCTTTTGTTTCATTACTGTTATCAGTTTTAATAAAACTTTAACTTTTTATGATTGCTTTCACTTCACTACAATAATCGAGGTCAATACAAACATGAACTTTGCAGTTTTCAATAAATATTAAAAGATCTCCAATTTGTGTAATTTGTACCTTGCATAGACAGGGTGAGTTTTTTTCATTTTAAGCGTTGGCGACTTGGAAACTACAAGAGATAGAAATTCTGTTGAATGGGGAAAGAGTTGCAGTTTTATGAACCTAAATTAACGACACTTTCAGTTGGAAAAAGTTCATGACTTACTAGATATTTCAAAAAAACTAAAATTTTGTATTTGATTTAATTCTAAATAGCTCTGTTATTATCAATTTGAGAAAAAAAATGTAGAGGAGAAAACGGTGGTGTTTTTATGCTTCTTTTGTTCTATCTCTTGTTATTCCAAAGTTATGATACAAACTTTTGTTTTTTTTTGAATGAAATGTATAGTAGGCTGTGTCTTTATCAGATGCGCATTGTTTTAAGCTTTGTAAGGTTATCAAACATGATGTATTTGTTTTTAAAAATAACAAAGTTATAACGATTTTATTATTGATTTACAGTTGGCCATGGAAAAAATGAATTAATTATTATGGTTTTTGGCGGTTTTACACCCTTGCCAATTTTCCATAATAAATACAGTTTTTTTTCATTTCAAACGATTTTTTTTCTCAAATCGATAATACAGAGTTATTTAGAATTAAACAGCATGCAAAATTTTACTTTTTTTGAAATATCTTGTAAGCCATGAACTTTTTCCAACAACTGAAAGTGTCGTTAATTTAGGCTCATAAAATTGCAACTTTTTTCCCATTTAACCGAATCTCTAAATTTTTTTAATTACCTCATGTATCTATGCCTAAGATTTGAAACTGGCCGACAAAATTCTTATCACTAACTAAAGAATTAACTAAATTTCAATATACATACGAGATTAATTTTCTATCTTTTGTTACATTGTTGATTGCTTATCACTATAGTCATTAGAGTAACAAAAGAACAGACCTTTTAAATAGTATTCAACAAATATTGAAAGATTACCCATTTCTTGAAATTTGCATAATTAGGTACTTTCAACAAGTTTAATATATTTTGATGAGACGGATGTACTTAATGGCATTGTAGTACAATTGAAGAATTTTCTAGAACAGTTCTATGACTCATCTGTTTTCTTATCTTTGATTGTTTTCTTTTTATTAGATTGCCGACAGTTCTACACAGTCGTGTAAATTTTATTGTTATCAGCTTTTCAACTCAAAATCAAAGTGCATTATCACTACAACTAGTTCTTCGCAATTTTAAAATTAGTTAAACGTTCAAAAATAATTAAGCACATTTTTTGTGTAAATCCATCTTTACCTTTCTAAGCGTAGTATAGAATTGGAAGTATTACAATTTAACTTAGGTACCGCACAGAATTTTTGTTAGTAAAGACGTTTATTGTGATGCCGCCGTAGTTACTACAAATGTAGCGCAACTAAAAACGCAAAAAATCTTTTTAAGAATGGCATGAGAAAGAAGCGTATACCAGTTGCAAAATTTCTTTGTAGTGTGCGTTTTAAAGAGTTTTGTATGAAACACTTGAAAATGGATAGACCATATTTTAATTGCCTAACTCCATAGGAAAATTAATCAACACATAAGATTTACTGTTTCAAAATTTAGTTTTTAAAATTTATTGTTTTGGAACCTCAAACCATTTACCAGTAATATGCATTCCTATATTTATTAACCACCAGTTTTTTATAAAGACATTTGGACAGTGCGATAAAAAAATTTATTTGATTTTTTCTCCGTGGATTTAAAAATCATACAAATACATTGCTGAAATTTTGATTTGCAACCTATCAGAGCGAAACAATCATGGACCTCCTACCAACAATATTTCTGGATTTAATCCTTTTACAAGACGCACATTAACCCCCTCCAGATAGATGTTCTGAGGCTTAATTACCAAGTATACTATAAATATTAATAAAACATATACCGAAATTTTAGTTATCAGTGAGAATCGTACACGTTCGATAATTTACTGTTCACCGTACGATCGCGTTTAGTGAATTTTTAAAGCTTAAAAGCATTCTAGTTTATGTGAATTGTCTTCAAGATCAGCAAAAATTTTAGGAAGAGGTTTATACAAAACAGGTAAGAACCTACTTATTCTCATTATTAATTTATGGTGTGCAGTGTTTCATCGTATGAAGTTGGTTACAAGTAGTATTATACAGTTTGCACCATTAGCTGTAGAAAAATGTAACACTGCCCTATTAAATTACTTATCATTTTGGGTTAATGGTGTAGTTGTATTATGTTATACAATCTAACGCTCTCCTATTCTATAGTCCTATGTTAGTGGCAAAAATCTTTAACATCTCATTTTGACCCTTCATAAAACAAAACTTCAATTAGTTAAAAAGTATTCAAGCATTTTTTTTATTATAATATTCCCTCTTAACTTTGAAAATATACTACCAATATTACAATGATTCAAAAGGAAGAATTTAAATGCTCATATTTTTCCTCAAGTTGCTCATATATACTACACTATCGTTAAAACATTAAGAATATAAAAGATTGGCAAGTGTTTCGCTAAATTAATTTGCTTTAGCGAGCCATAAAACAAACTTAAAGAAACAAAGAATATTACAATTTTTGTAATAAAATGAGCAATAAACAATAAGTCAAAACTCGAAATACTCCTATTAACCGAAAAATTATAAAATTCATATTTGTCGTTTGTTGATGTGTGATTCGGTTAACAATATTTTTGGTTTTTTAAATTTTTGAAATCGATTTTTTTAAAGTAGGCCTTTTTTAAATTTACAGTTTACATTTGCTTCCAGCAAATCAACAATGTAATAAATGTATATCATAAAAAATTATCAGTCACCATGTTTTTAGTAAAAGTTTATTTACAAACAAAAAATATGTTTTACAATATTAACGTTTTTTTTTTAATTACATCGTCATTTTCATTTAATATTCTTTCTTCGTCGTAGTCAATTTCTTCCGGTTCAACAGGAGGTATATTTGTGCAAGTGTCGTTTTTGCAAGCACCACAAGCTCCTATTCAAAACAGGCCAACTGTTTCTACCAGAGCAAGCGTTTCCAAAACCCTTTTTACAATTGAAGAAAATTATTTTTAAAATTTCACTTGGTGCTGATGGTTTTGTCATCATGTTTACAGTTAATTTTTTTCGTTTCGTTTTTCGTTTCCCTATTGTTCTGATCTCATCAGCATCATCCAAATCCTGGACTACTTTGATGTTTTCCTGGATTATTTTTTGCAACAATAAATTAATGACCATCTCTTTGTTATTAATATTGGGTAACAGTTTTTCTGATCACATTGTTGAACTCATACTTAATGAGAATTGAACATCCACACTATGATTTGGTATAGTTGTAATGCCCTGTAGTATGGAAATATGGCAGCATCTGAGAAACTATTCGTGATTGAATCCTCATGTCACCCATTTTTTCACTCTTCACGAAGGGTTTTGCCAATAAAACCATTTTCACGTAGGCAATTCAAAATTTGGCTGTTTTTCCTCTCATTCAAGTTTCTTCCACTTTATTATAAAAATTGTTTTGCAATTTTGATAAATTTTTCAAGCTGTGTATTTCAATGTAAGTAAAACTGCTTTCTCAGTGAAAACTTTTCCTATCTTTTCTTTTTCGATATCCGATATTTCCATGTCTAACAAAATTATTTTAGCTAATGACAATAATACTAACGTGTGTCCATGAACAGCTCTGGCATATCCGTAACATATAATCGTTTTCTTTACTGAGCAGGCTGTCTGCTGCTTATTTCAAAACTGTAAAAATTGTGTTGCTATATAACGGTGGATTATAAACAAATGGAAGCATACTATTTCACTTTTACAAAAAGGCAATTATTTTGTAAGCTTGGACATAAATCCATTCTATCCAGACATAACTTTGGATCTTGGTGACAAGGTCTTACTAATAAACCATAAAATATCTGCGTTTGATAAATGAAACTTATCGATGTCTAATTTTTTAACTGACATATTATATCCACCGGGATTAGCTTTTTCGTAATAATAAAATGGTACTTTATGTAAAAGACATTCAATTCATTGGTGGTGGATACTTAATTCTTCTTATTGGTGGTGGGTTTTCGACACAATTGTCAGGAGTAACAACCTGAATTCATTTCATACTATGTATTGTATTCTTACAATCAATGGTGTTCTGCATTATCGAAAATAAACTGACTGAAGTGTCCTTGTTTGCAATTTCTTTTTTTTTGTGTTAGTCAAGCTTTCTTTTTTATAAGTAATTTTTCGATATCTTTGACGGTTAACGAGTTATTAACGAAATAAGGCTTTTCCCCTTTTTAACAGTTACTGAAGAAAAATTTCAGATAAGATTTTTTGTGATGTAAATTTTTATAATTACTGCACTAATTGTCACTTTTATTATAAAAACTGTAATACTTTTTATGTTTTTTAAATTGGCATTACTGCTGATTAAGCTAATTATTTTAGCGAAACAATTTCCAATCGTTTATATTCATAATGTTTTAACGATAAGGTATTTAAGGGTTTTGAAGGAATCAATGTTTTATAATGTCTTATTATTTTTTTTCTGAAGATCCTGGGGAAGACGATAATAACAGGAAGCACATACGATTAATGTCAACGAAATCTGCATATGCTTACTCAGTATTTTGTTCGAAAAAAGTAGATAAAGCGAAAGTGTCCCGCAATCCATTAGGTGGCAACATTACTCAAACGGAAGACAAATTGACGACTATAGTTCAAACTGAAAACGCTGAAGTTGAATTAAATCAGATTTCTGTAACTGCTTCGAATTTGGCAGAAAAGTTGAGTACTGTCCAAACTGAAGACGCCGAATTTGAATTAAATCAGATTTCTGTAACTGATTCGAGGCCAGGTAACATATTTCTCGCATCTTTCTTCAAAAGTTCTAAGTTATTTTAAAAATCAAGTTTTTGGATTTTTTTAATTTGTAGGTGGTTCTGAAGATGCTATGAATGATGATAGTAACAGAAATCATATCGGCAATCCATTGGATGATGACGTGACTTTAGGTAAGTTAAATAAAATCAAACCATGTTCAAACTTAATGTCGGTTAGGATTAATTCCAAATGCTGCCGTTAGGTAGTTTACTGCTTAGATAGTTCACTTCTAATACTACTATATTATTACTAGTCGCTAACCATTTTATACTGCAAAATTTTAGCGCGACTAGTTGGACAATTAATTAGTATTATAGACATTAATCTTTGGCGTTTGTAGATTCTTTTGAGGACGACGGGTGTGATGACCCTACCTTTGAATATTCAAAGTCGCTCACATCTGAATCCTCTATGTCAGACATTTCTTTCTTCTTCTGTAATTTTACTTCCCTTAGGACCATATACCTTTCCCGACCTGGTTAATCTAATATCTTCTTCTTCCATATGCAAATATTTGCACTTTTAAACTTATTCTATAATTTATTTTAAATAATACCTAACACAAAATTAAAATTTTTCAATCATATAAATCTTATTATGATTTTTAAACTGTCGTTCCTTCTAAATTTTATAAAAACGCCCCACGTTTTGGAAGCCAACTGAACTGATAAAAGGATTATCATCAAAGTAAATACTAACTGTTAATAATAGGTTTAACAATCGGATGTAAACACTCATCAACTGAACTGATATCTACTTTATAATTATATATTTTTAATTATTATTATTAATTAATATTTATATCGTCCAACTAACTTTTAAAAACAGTCGCGTGTAAAGACTCATCAAAGGGGATAGGGTTCAAAATTTAGAAGAGACTTTAAATTTATATGACAAAGTAAATTATTATTTTGTTGATTTATACTAAGATTTTGAATATTATAATTATAGGTAATGTGATTAATACACATTGAGTTATTGCCCATTTATATTTTATTATATCTAAATTATTCAAACAAATTGAATTATAATTTTTAATTTTGCATCAATATATGTGCAACTCCCTGTACATAGCAAAATTCTTCAACTGTATACTTGGGCATGCGCTGTGAATACGCATTCATGTGACTTTTGATTACAAGCAAAAAGAAATACGCCATACATGTAAGTATAAATATGTTTGAATTTATTCAATATTATATTAACCATTTAAATTTTAGCTCAAATAATATTTCCTTTGGACATGCATACAAATTGTCGCACATCATGTTTGTTACAAAATATGGAAATTATGAACACAACAATGAAAATATCAATGTCAACAATAAAGTACAAAGTCATAACACTCACATAAAATGTCCTCCTTATCTGGTCACTGATGATGAAGTTGATCGTAGAAAACAGCTCCAACTCTGCTTCTTGAACATCCAAATTTGCGTCTATTTTAACTGCTTATACGTTTACATAAGTTTCACTAATGTTTCTTCATATTGATGAATCTTTATTTTCAGGATCATCACACTTATTATTTTTATTTCAAAATAAATGTTGAAATGCATGGATAGTTTGAAGGTTATTTTAAATTAAACACGCTTCCAATAAATAAAATGTATAATGATAATAACACGAAGAAAACACAATTAAATATCCATAACAAACGTAAACAAAACAAACTTAAAAAAAAACAATGTCGAATCTGCGGAAATATTTTCACTCGCTATCGATAACAACCGATTTTTATTTTAAAAAGGTAAACTAACCTTAATTTATTATTTACCGAAAAATGACTATCACTTGTTTTTAACACTGCCGATACTAAAACCGCATTTTATTTTTATCGAAAGTGACGTTATTTTGTTTAAAATAATTTCAAGAAAAATTTGGCAACATCTTGCTTTAGCAAGACTTGAAATTGAGGCTACTTTACTATTTTTACCTCTTATAATTTAATTTGGACAAATTGTCTCAATCTATACAACTTTTACATAATTTTTGTGTGAGGAAATAACATAACCTCAAATTAATATTATAATATTTAATGTATAATTTTACACTTTTAAGCACTTTAAATGTTTGAAAGTGTTTATTCTTAATGTTTATGTCTCAATTTAATTTATTCTCACAGTTTTATAGGTTTATAAGTTCTTCTGAGACTAGTGTCGAATTGTTGCAAATCACTAATTTAAGGTCTGTAAATGTATTTATTCTGTTTTTATGTAATTTTAGCACTTATATACGTTTATCGCACTAACACGAACGTTTTCATGATTCTAGGCTGCGTACATTGAAATTGTGACATTGATATATGCCTAAATCTAGTTTTTAACATTATTTTTGTAATCTACAACCTGTACCTCATGTCGTTAGGGAACATTATGTTTAAATAAACTTACTAACTAAATATGAACTTGATTTAATGCATAACGATAACTAACATACCCTATACTTAAATGTAATATGTTGTCGATTATAATTATATTAACATTTTATTATGAATTATTTAAATTTACATCCATCTCAATGTTAATCAATCATTCTTATCTAATATTATATATAACGAAATGTACCATTTGTACAAATTAAGGAAATTATTCACTATGTGACTTACATAGCTACGCGAATGTAATTTAAATCATTCATATATATATATATATATATATATATATATATATATATATATATATATATATATATATATATATATATATATATAAAAAAGTGTTTCAATGCGGACGATACAGTTGTTATTATTAACGGTTTGGTTCGGTTATTACCTAAGTTTTTATGTTGTATATAAATTATTTGTTTCATTAGTATTAATTGCTTTTAATTCTATTGGTCGCAATGTACGCGACTAATTTTCTAAAGTAATTTATAAATACAGTAAAACATTTTGTGTTTATGGCTTTTAACTAATTTTTGATTACATCTGTTTTATTTGGATGAGCTAATATACCATTTTTCGTTATAGGATAACCTAAATATAAAATTTCTTTCTTTAAAAATTCATATTTTAATGTATTTAACTTTACATACATTTTTCTTAGTCGTTCAAATACTTTAACTAATTTTTGTGATTATTTCTGTTTATTACATTATTTAAAAAAAAATGCATGTTTATAATATTACTCAAAAACCGCAAACCCCTATAAAAATTCTAACCACTTCACTGAATTCGGCACTTCGCAATATATCAGTACCGTTGACGAAATATATCAGTATACTAGTATTAAGCGAAGTATAAGATATTGAAAAAGTGTAGAAATATCGACGTTTGGCTATAAGTTGAAAACAAAAAAGATACTAACTTTTCGAAATTGCCATTAAATCTGGGTCAACCAAGTAGTACGTGAATGCAAAAACTGCAAACTTCTATCTTTGATAATAACAAAGATATCTTTCAAAAACAACTAAATCGGTACACACTGTTCAGTCCTTGCATGCTTTGGGAAACGGTGTTTAATCTAAACGGAATACGAATTTTTATTAAGATGTGACGCGTCATAGACTTTAGTTAGACATTACATTAATTACACAAGTAATATTGGTCATTTTTTAAATGAAGGGTGCTAGTAAGGGATATATAATAGCAGTACTACCTCGACTTTTATGATGACGAAAATTCAGAAAGTTGACTATATCAACAGCATCAATAATATTATCATAAAGAAATGCAAAATCTGGTTCAAGGGATACCATGTCTCCGGATGAAAGTGACGACTTTTTATTGCAATGCCTCACACAGTAATTACGATATCTGCTTGTAAAGAAATGTAAAACATTTATACTGAGCAGATTCGATCGTAATTATTAAGTGAGTTGAAGAGTATTCGCGCATTTAGCGAAAAGTCCTTAAAGGCGGTATGTCCTTAGACAATTTACAGTTATCAGTAATTAAACCGTATTTCCATGAAGAATTGCTAAATATTTAGTTAATGTTAATATGATACATGTATCTAGGAAGGAGAAGAGTACTTTTACGACCCACAAAATAGCAGTGCGTTCTGTATAACCTTGATCTTCGTGTTCCAGTAAATCTACAAATATGAATTTCCTAAAGGTAATGAACGTATCTCGCAACGAGTTGATAGTATAAGCTGTACACCTGTTACTTTGACCTCATTTCATGGCGATTGGTCATGTGGAGAGGTCAGTGAAACGCATATTTCAATTCTTCACAAAAATGCTTTCGAATGGCAATGTATTTTCATAGGTTATCTGTTGAAAATTGTCTGACCCAAAGGTGGGAAAATAGGGGGTATTATTTATCCAAAACATATTTGGAAAAAGTTTAGTTGTCTATTATGTAATCGCGTACACGGTCGTTGACCCTTCACCTGAATTTTTGAGGAATAAGTACGAAGTCAAATAAATGCATATTTGAAATCTGCACGAAAAATACTTTCGAATAGATTATTCATTAAGAATTTTCTTTATCTTTACCTTTGACGCAGTAGGCACTCATAAGGTTGAACGGACAGACGGGCGTCTTGGATCACACGATGAAGTTGTAAGGATATGCTACGTGTAACCTAATAATGTAGACAGCATATCTAGAACCATATTAACATTTTATTTTGAAGCATCGGAAAAATAGTTCATTCAGGTTTGAGTATAAAAGTCTAGTTATATGTATGTTAATCATCAATTCAATACAAAGATACATCACGGTTATTTCTATGTACACGTAAAGTTCCTCGATGAATACTTTTGTTTATGTCAAGAAAAAATATTTTCAGTTTCGTAAAGTAAAACATTACATACATAATGTACTTTTTATAAAAGCAGAATTGAAAAAGTAACTTTAAAAAATATTAAATCTGCTGTCACTTTGTGTGAAATTTTAATATTACGGTTACTAAAAAAGGCAAACAAGTTTATTTTAAACTGTAATTCAAATGTAGTTAAATTATTACCTAAACTAATTAATTTAACATAATTGGGCGTTGTTGCTTTTAAAGTGGAATTACCCAACTTTTTTAATCACAGATTTGAACAAAATATAAAATATAAAAAGTGTATTCAATGTAAGGATTGAATTCGCTTTCTTTTGTCAAAGAATAAATTTCAATTCGATTGAGAGCAAAAATACAGTATTTAACTTTGTATTGCCAATTCTTACGTAATTTTCATTTTTTGATGTGTTGCAGTTGCGTTCATCATACACTTTAAACAAAATAATAATAAGAATAATAATAATATCTAAACAATATTATTTAAACCTAACTGTTAAACATGTTATATTTCATATAAATACTATGCAACAATTTGTTATGGTTTCAATAATATTGTTGAGATTCTGCACGTATAGGGTTAACCATTCCTTATAACGATATTATAGATGTTACTTTAATAATTGAGCAATAGGGTGTAAAAAACATATTTAATCATGTAGAACGAAAAAGAACTGACCTGGAAAAATGCAGAGGCATTTACGCACAATTACTGATATTACATTTACGAGTGCGCACAAACGATCCATGGAAACACCTCCAAACGTTGAAATAAAAAGCACTGCTTTATAAAACTATTTGGTAAATTATCTACGTATGCTGTTTTGTTTATGGATGGCGAACTATTATAAATTAAAAAAATACTTAAAACCGCAAAGAGAGAAAAGTTTAACAATAAAAAAGGTGTACAGAATGTACAAATTATAATCAAATAAATAAAAATAATAATTCTAGAAGTACAGTAACAACACAACCTTCCAACCTACAACGTGGAAATGGAAAGAAGTGAAATAACTTTAATAATACTGTTAAGCTGCCTCGGTGGTGGAATCGTTAGACTGCTTCCCTTGCACACGCCCGGCGCGGGTTCAAACATTTCCGAGATACAAGTTTGTCTAAAACGGAAAAAAATCAAAGCACTCCTTCTTCTCAGATAGGAAGTAAAACTGTAGGTCACATGGCAACACGATGTTTGACACGTTAATGAACCTTCGCCAAAGGAGGCATTCCTTTAGTAGGTCAAAACTCTAGTGACGGGTAGTCCTAATAACCACTAGTACTTGATGACATTTCCGTTTGTGTCTAGATCTCGGCCCACAAATACAATGCAATACATTAATACCTTTTTTAGGATATTTATGCATTCTTTTAATACGTTTATACCGAAAACAAGCAACATTGTAAAAAAAAAAAATATGTCAAATGGGCGTTTAAAACTTCATGTGAATTATGCGTTAGTAGATATATAAAAAATTACAAAGCCAAAGGATTCTATATAATACCAATACCAGAATTAAAGCATTTTCAATACTACTTAATTCATTTTTAGACACAGTTTGCTATAGATCAAGAAACTTTATAAAGAAAAATTATGTAAATTAAACTTTCTCTAAAAAATACGTCTGCTCATCTTAAAAAATTAAGCGTTATTCAGATACTGAAATAATTGCAAGGAATATTAACTGATTTGTTCAAGGTTTATACGTTGTTATCCTTATACATTTGAAATATACAGCTGTTTCAGAAATGATTGATGAACAACAAAACCTGCACCAATAAACAAACCTCTCCGCCGCTGTCCCAAAATTTAAACCACTTCAGGAGAAATGAAAACTGACTAAAATACGTAATTTGAAGTACATGTGTCCCACACGCACACGCATACACACACGCACACCCCCACGCATACGCATTCGCACACTTAAACGAACACGCACATGCACACACACGCACACGAACACGCACACGCACACACACACACACGCGCACACTTACACGAAACTGCATAAGCTCTTGCACAAGCACACGCTCAAACGTACACGCGCACACACGCACACACACTTACACGCACACTCGCACTCATGCACACACGCACACACGCACTCACGTACACACGCACACACGTACACACAGACACGATACACGCACACACGCACACTCGCACACTCGCACAATCGCACAGACGCACACCCTTACACGCTCACACACACGTCCACACGCACTCACGCACACACGCACACACGCAAACTCACACACACGCACACACACATACACACACACACAACACATACACACACACACACACACACACACACACACACACACACACACAACACACACACACACACACACGTACACGCGCATGCACAGGCGCGCACAGGCGCACACACGATCCTATGCTCACAAGCACACACGCACATACGCAGACACGCACACACGCATACAGGCACACGCACACACGGACAAATGCC
>JARFJB010001945.1:3412500-3602500 GCA_036346205.1 Vesta saturnalis
CACCGCGCCACACCCGCCACACCTGCGGCACACACCGCGCGCACACCGCGCGCACACACCCGCGCAACACCCGCGCACACTCCGCGCACACCGCGCACAACACGCGCGCACACACCCCACACACCCGCCGCCCGCACACACTCGCGCGCACACCGCCACACACCGCGCCACACTCGCGCGCACACCCGCCACACTCCGACGCTCGCGCACACACTGCGCACACCGCGCACACCCGCGCACACACGCGACACACTCCGCACACACTCGCGCCACACCACGCACACGCACGCACACCACCGCACACACTCACGCGCACACACACGCGCACACACACGCGCACACTCACGCGCACACTCACGCGCACACCACGCGCGCACACTCACGCGCAACACTCACGCACACTCAGCGACACCCACGCACACACTCACGCACACACACATCACGCACACACACACGCACCACACTCACGCACACACACCACGCACACCACGCCACACCCACACGCACACACACTCACGCACACACACGCACACGCACCACACACCTCACGCACACACATCACGCACACACCCCACACCACCGCACACACTCACGACACACACACACACACACACTCACGCACACACACCACGCACACACTCACGCACACACCACCACACCACACATCACGACACACACACGCACACACACACACTCACGACACACACACCGCACACACTCACGCACACACTCACGACCACACACTCACCGCACACACTCACGCGCACACATCACGCACACACACGCACTCACCCACGCACACACACCGCACACACACTCACGCGCACACACTCACGCACACACTCCGCACACACACGCACACTGCGCACACACTCACGCGCACACTCAGCGCCAGCACACCAGCGCACACTCACCGCCACACCATCACGCACACACTCGCCACACACCCGCGCGCACACACACTCGCGCACACACTCTCGCACACACTCGCGCACACACTCGCGCACACACTCGCGCACACACTCGCGCACACACTCTCGCACACACTCTCGCACACACACTCTCGCGCACACACTCTCGCGCACACTCGCGCACGCACCGCACCCGCGCACACTCGCGCACCACTCGCGCACACACTACGCGCACACACGCGCACACACCGCGCACACACGCGCACACACACCGCGCACACACGCGCACACACCGCACACACACTCCACGCACACCACTCACGCACACACACACGCGCACACCCACGCACACGCCGCACACACCGCGCCACACTCAGCGCACACACTCACGCGCACACACTCACGCACCCCACACACGCGACACACTCACGCGCACACACTCACGCGCACACACTCACGCCACACACCACGCCACACACTCACGCACACACACCACGCACACCACGCACACACTCACGCACACACCACGCCACGCACACCACGCGCACACGCCACGCCACACTCGACATCACGCACACTCACGCCACACACTCACACTCGCACACACTCACGCCACACACGCGCACACACACACACACCACGCACACACTCACGCGCACATCACGCGCACACACGCCACACACGCGCACGCACTCACCGCACACCACGCGCACCACACGCGCACGCACTCACGCGCACGCACTCACGCGCACTCACGCGCACCACTCAGCGCACACCCGCCACACCGCGCCGCGCGCACACACCCGCGCACCACTCGCGCACACACCGCGCACACACCCGCACCACCCGCCACACCGCGCACACATCGCGCCACAAACTCGCGCCAAACCCCGCACAACGCGCACACCGCGCACACACCGCGCACACCGCCACACCCGCGCACAAACCGCGCCAAACCACCGCACACCCGCACACACCCGCGCACACACCCGCCCACCCACGCCACACTCCGCGCACACACCCGCACACACACGCGCACACCCACGCACACCTCCCACACACCCGCACACACCCACACACACACTCACCGCACACACACACCCACACCACCACACACTACGCACACACCACGCACACACCACGCACACACACACACTCACGCACACACTCACCACACCACCACCACACACTCACACACACACGCACACACACTCACGCACACACACTCACGCCACACACCACGCCACACCACGCCACACACCGCACACACACTCACGCACACACTCACGCGCACACACTCACGCCACACACTCACGCACACACCACGCGCACACACTCACGCCACACCACCACGCGCACACACTCACGCGCACACACTCACGCGCACACACTCACGCGCACACACTCACGCGCACATCACGCGCACCACTCACGCGCACACACTCACGCACACACCGCACACACTCCGCGCACATCACGCGCACACATCACGCGCACCACACGCGCACGCACTCACGCGCACGCACACACCGCGCGCACACACTCCGCGCACCGCACACCGCGACACCACCACGCGCACCACTCCGCGCACACACTCGCGCGCACACACTCGCGCGCACACACTCGCGCGCACACACTCGCGCGCACACACTCGCGCGCACACACTCGCGCACACACTCGCGCACACACTCGCGCACACACGCACACACACGCGCACACACTCGCGCACACTGCGCACGCACGCGGACACACGCTACAAACTCGCGCACGCGCCCACCACGCACACACTCACGCACACACTCACGCCACACACTCACGCACACACCACGCCACACTCACGCACCACACACTCACGCACACACTCAGCACACACCCACACACACTCACGGAAACACCGCACACACGCACACACACCACGCACACACACCACGCACACACACCACGCACACACACTCACGCACACCACGCACACATCACGCACACACATCACGCACACCACTCACGACACACACCTCACGCACACACCACGCACACTCACACACACACACACTCACGCACACACTCACGCACACACTCACGCGACACACTCACGCGCACACACTCACGCGCACACACTCACGCGCACACACTCACGTATACACACTCACGCGCACACACTCACGCGCACACACTCACGCGCACACACTCACGCGCACACACTCACGCGCACGCACTCACGCGCACACACTCACGCGCACGCACTCACGCGCACGCACTCACGCGCACGCACTCACGCGCACGCACTCACGCCACGCACTCACGCGACACACTGCGCGCATACACTGCGCGCACATCGCGCGCACACACCGCGCACACACGCGCGCACACATCGCGACACGCACACACTCGCGCGCACACACTCACGCGCACACCCACGTAACACCACGCGCACACACTCACGCGCACACACTCACGCGCACACACTCTGCGCACACACTCACGCGCACGCACTCACGCGCACACACTCACGCGCACGCACTCACGCGCACGCACTCACGCGCACGCACTCACGCGCACGCACTCACGCGCACGCACTCACGCGCACACACTCGCGCGCATACACTCGCGCGCGCACACTCGCGCGCACACACTCGCGCGCACACACTTGCGCGCACACATTCGCGCGCACACACTCGCGCACACACTCGCGCGCACCCACTCGCGCGCACACACTCGCGCGCACAAACTCGCGCGCACAAACTCGCGCGCACAAACTCGCGCGCACACACTCGCGCGCACACACTCGCGCGCACACACTCGCGCCCACACACTCGCGCGCACAAACTCGCGCGCAAAAACTCGCGCGCACACACTCGCGCGCACACACTCGCGCGCACACACCCGCGCGCACACACTCGCGCACACGCTCGCGCGCACACAGTCGCGCACACACTCGCGCACACACACGCGCACACGCCACTCGCGCACACACTCGTCACACACTCGCGCACACACTCGCGCACACGCACGCGGACACACTCGCGCACACACTCGCGCACGCGCCCACCACGCACACGCACACGCACACGCACACGCACACGCACACGCACGCGCACGCACGCACGCACGCACGCACGCACGCGCGCACGCACGCACGCGCGTACGCGCGCACGCGCACGCGCACACGCGCACACGCTCACACACGCACACGCGCACACGCGCACACGCGCGCACGCGCGCACGCGCGCACGCGCACGCGCACACACGCACACGCGCACACACGCACACACGCACACACGCACACACACACACACACACACACAAACGCACGCACGCACGCACGCACGCACGCACGCACGCACGCACGCTCACACACACACACACACACACACACACACACGTCGACGCACACGCATATCACATACGCACGTATGCTAGCACGCACGCGCTGTACAAATACCAGAAATATGTTACTGTTGCACTTACCCTTAAATTTGGAATTAAAGGTGGTTATCAGTTAACTTTAATGCACGTTAAAATTCCTCGCGTAGCTGCCAGGGATGCCTCTTTCCGTTATCTCGTACCTATGACAAACGTATGCCTTCAACCGACCGATTTTGCTAATGCTGTGTCTTTATAACGAAATTTGCAACTTAATACTGGATTTAGATGTTACCTTACAATTTAATGTACTTTCGAAATAATTGGTAAACTTTTATGCATTTGATTAATATTATAAGGAAGACTTTTTATACCTCAATGTTTTTATATTAAATATATATATATATATATATATATATATATATATATATATATATATATATGTATATATATATATGTACATATATGTGTTCCGCAACTACGTAATTAGGGCTACTTGATGTGCAGTGTATGTACGTAGGTTGAACGGTAAAAACCTTTAATTTACGACAATAAAGACTTTCAACGTCGAAAGGATAACGAAATACAGTAATTAAAACAATGTACCTTGACTTTTGCGTTATTTCAATCAATTGTACTGTTGCTATTAAAAATAAAGGAGTGGTTAATTGAGAAATATTTAATTTCTTCCAATTAAAAAATCAATGCATGTTCAGCCAAAGTAGACATATAATAAATTATAAAATAATTTTTGTTCCTCATTATTATTATACGTGCTCCCAAATAATTAAAATTCAAATTCAATGAAAAATTAATAAAACGGAGAAGTATTGGGTTATTAAAACGTCAATCACAATTAATTACAATACACAACGGCATACAATTTTATTTTGATGATGAAAATTTATATTTTGTGTGGCATTTTGTAATTTAAGAAAATTATTCTCTTTTTAAAACTCTAGTTGAATTTTCTCTCCGATTTCAGGAAATAACATATAGTTATTCAAACAAAGTGTAACGCATTGGGTCTCTAAATTTTTTAAATAGAATTGAACCAATTTGTTTAATATATACTAAACTCAGTTGAGTAGAAAAGCTTATAACCGTTATGAGAAGTTTATACGATGAAGTTTACTACATCAAGTAGGGCTTTGAGTCTAATTATGTCTGGATTATCCTTACACTCAAAGATAATTATTCGGTGTAGAAATAAAAGGGCACTGAAATGTTTGCTAAAGTACCCAAAAGCTTCTTGAAATTGCAGACTTTTAAGAGAGAACGAAATGCTTTTTTCCTAAATGTCCTCATAAATGAAAAGATAGTCGATGCCGTACAAATAATACCGATAGTCCATAACGTTTATTTGATTTAATTTCAGTCTATAACCCGATTTAAATATATGTTTTTTTTTATTAATTACATTTTAATATATTTTTCTACTTATACCGTTCACTAAATAATTCTCAATCAATAATATTCATTTATTTACTTTAAACTTCGGTAGGTTTGGTTTATCATTTAAACCAATTTGCTTTCAACCACAACGTTTAATTAAAATAAGTGGACACATCAAGATCTATTAGTTACAACAGAACACACCATTTAAGATTTCTGTTTAAAATCGTTCGATTGATGTAGTTATGTTCGATTCACAAAGACCATATAGCTTAATTTGTTTAAAGAGATTAAGAATTCTAAAGTAAAAGAATTAACAGTATTTACATGATATTAAAGTTCCTTATATTGATTACTTGTTATTTAATTAGCTTATTCTGTCTTCATTTAATTAGTATAATTTGTAATTAGATGGAAACCTGCTACGTTATATTAAAAGCATGTTCTATAAGGCATTGTATTAACGCACGAGTTCAGGTTTGGAAATCGAGATGCGAAGCGGAAAATGAGTGCGTTAATCGTCTGTTTTGTTTTTTCTATCGCGAAGTTGTAAAAGTGAAAATGTTGGTGAGGTACCACAAATAATTCAAATACTTGATATCTCAAAGTAACATTTCAATTTTATTATAAAAGAAGTTTTGATGTATTTCACAAATTAAATGCTAAATACAGCGCTCCTAAGCAAACATGGAAACGTGATACATGCCAACTCTCTTTAATATATCGTGGCGGCAAGACATCGTCCAATGACGTTTAGTATGTACATTCTGTGACATTACTTTTTTGTCACTGTTACCGTCTCGTATAGTTTGATTTCGTTTTCACTTGCATTTCAGTTGTTATAGCAACCGTCTTGTTTAAGACTGGGATTGTTAGTTTCGTTTGATAAAAACGGTATGTAGTCTTTTTTAAAATATTTTTTTCAAACTTAACATCAAAATCGTTATGTGTCATTTACATTTTATATGTTTTTTAGATTTAATTTTTGGTAACATGTCGAAGAAAACTGTATTCAGAAGCAAGAAACATTATAAAAAATGTAGTAGAATATTAATGAATACAGTGAATTTGTTTAGCATACATAAGTAGTGATTGTTTTTACATTAATAGTTTTGTTATTCTGGTTCAAAATTACTAGATGAAATGGAAATTCGATTTCTTTTTATGGCAACTCGACTTTAATGATTATTGATACTGTAGTTAAATTCTTACCTATTTATAGTTTTGTTAGTAAAAACAAACTGTTCTGTTTTTAACAATTACAATCGGAATTTATAATTATATTACTATTATTAATGCAGCGATTTAAATTTACCGCCAAAATCTTTTTACCATTGAATGTACCAGAATGTAGTCGTCGCCATTATCTCCACATCCCATTTTTATGTTTGCTTAGCAGCGCTGCATACAATGAGTAACGATGAAATGCAATGAGTTCAAGTTTATCAGTAAATATGGCAAAATTTACATTTCAGTTACATGCACATCTGAAAGCTATTTAAACACAGTTAAAGTTTGTAAGGGTTATTACATTTATGTATTCGTTTTAACTCGAGTTTTCTAGATCTGAAATCTACTACTTTGGAAAATTAGTTTTGGATGCACCATATTAAAAATCATTATTTATAGACCGATTTCGTTGGGGGAAAATGTAGTCAATTTTTGTGATCTACTAAGACAACATTTCGTCATGCTAGTATTTTTTTGCCCTACAAGTCAAAATTAAATTTTGAGATAAATGAGGTTAAGTGTTGTTTTATTTATCAGCTTGCACTTATTGATTTTTTTAGCAATGTTATGATTTTAAATGGTTTAGTACTGTATTAGATACTTGCAAATATCTTAATTGATGACAATTAGTTTATAATAACAAAGAAATTTACTAAAAATTATTTTGGGTATAGGTCAAACAGCCTTAAATCGAGCCAGATTACAGATTTTGCCTCTCATATAGGTCAATAGAAATAATTTCGTAGGAGATAGTGCAAACCGACCTTGTTTTCGTATTAACAAAACTTGGTTATAACTACTTGTTAACGTGCAATTGCAAGCAATATTTTTGAGATTTTACTTATTAATTAACTTATTAGAAACATTTAACATACTTATATTTACTGTAATTTTATAAAATAATATAAATTAGGCAGAAAGGCAAACAATGTTATAAATTTTTTTATTATAGTAGAAAAATGTAGTGTTATAATTCGGAATAAAATATTGTAATGGCTAAATATATAATTATTTATTTTAATAAGTGTAAAACTGGGGATAGAGTTCAAATATTTGAATATCCTTCGCAAATCAAAATAACTATTTAACTTTATAAATTAGAAATAAATTAATGTGTTTTCATTAAATCATAAAATTTTTATTTCACACCAGGAAATGTTTATGTTAATAATTTAATAGTAATTTGCAATAATTTGTTTCATCGTGTAACAGGCTTCTATGGAATTGGCAAAACGTACGCATGCGTTGCGTTATTGCTCAAATAAAATATGTGCTGCCTGTCAAAAATTTCACCAACGATCTATTACTTAGTGAGGATAATTTTGATTCTCTTTATTTTAAAATTAAAATATTTATGGTTACACCTGTTCATTACCTTTCCAGATATTGATACGTCGTCGCACAATAAACATATACAAATTCAGAAAATGAAACATAAATACAGGACATTAAAAGAATAATCAATGCAATATGTTGGGTTATGATAGCAAAATAAACTAACATGTGTTGTTGTAATCTCCAATAAATGGTCACCTCAAGCTTGTTCCACATTGCCATTGTATGTAAAACTTCTTTCCATCTAACGATGATACTGCCTTCCTGTTGCAAATGGTACTGCTTAATTTCCATACATTCATCCAGCTGCACTAACTTGTGATAAATCTTCTTTTTGGTAAATACGTTGCACTTTGGTAATATGCACATTTACTTTTGTAGTTGGACTTTATTTTTCATTGAATATTTAAATATTGATTTAAATATTTATTAAATTATCGGATTAGACCCATTTTTATTCTTTCATAAAGTTTTATATTTACTCTCACTTTTATTTTAGATGCCGATTTAAAGTTACTTTTATTTTATAACCTCCATCACTTTCGAAAAAAAATATATATCACATCCAAGACATCAGCAGAAATTTTATTTACATAAAGAAATGCACATCAACCGATGTTGATACAAGATTTCGAAATGAAACAATACAATAATGTCGAAAATTATAACCGGTAACCTAAGTTTTAAGATTTGTTATTTGTTATATCGATTGTTTCTGAAATCTCAAACCCTACGTTGATCGTGGTTCACTTCCGATAACGTTAACGAAAATTTTTAACTTACATGTAACGAATGCACTATAAGCACTATGACTTGTTAGTCACACAAAATTAAAATTATAAAAAAGTAAGAGAGATAAGAGTGGTGAGAGTAAGAGAGCGAGAAATCAGGAGCAATTCCTTATATACTTTTTTCATGGATACCAAAGCTTTCAATTTTTTTTACATTACATAAAAATATCCTTGCATTTCATTGGACTAAACAAAAAAATTAAATTAACTAAAACATAAATTATGCCATAACTTTGTCAAATCAATTCAGATTTGCTTTTTAAATACATTTTTGAAATCAGGGCAAGATTTTGCATAAAAAGACATCTCACATGCTATACTTCGCTTCATGAATTTACATTTGACAATTTACCACCTAAAATTACTAAAATCTAACAAATTTTATATTTTACAATAAACTGAAGACATATTCAGCTTCTGCATAAAAAATTATAAGAATACACTTATTTCTATCCATTTTTCATAGTTTTAACAAAATTTCTATTTCAATAGCTAAAATTTAGGTACCCAATTTTTCTAAATTTATGTTTAAATTACATATTTAATGTTAAATTCTGAGGGAAACCGATTATTATATGCTTTTATAATTTATTCTGAACTTATCTTATACTACATAAACTATAAATTTGAACAATTCTTAATTATTGTACTTAACCTAACTTTATATAATTTAATTTTAACTTGCTTTTTAAACGTCTATGTCGCTTGTAATGTTTATATAATATGTTCCTATATATGTCTCTAACACCAACACTGTTTTTCTGTACTTCACACTTTCACAATGTTAGCATATTTAGTTAGATTTGTACACAAATTGTATTTATATTGTAAATATCACATAGCACAAGTGTTGTACAAGTTCTTAGCTATGTTTTTAAGTCACTATAACTTCTTATGCACTTTTGAAACACTTAGTTAGTGAATTATCAATATACTGTCCTCGTACCATAACCCTTTTTATAGTTCGCAGAGTTTTATGCATTGTACCTATTACTATACATGCTTTACACATTAGAATCATTGTATTTCATGTAATCAATATCTGCTATGTGTTCAAATTCTTAATTAAATTGATTTAAATGTAAAATTTCTTATTTAACTTAAACGAAACTGAACGTACACACTAATATGTATCGTGTTGACCTTTTTTTACATGCTACTGCTATAACTCATTGCTTTTATGAATATAACATCATTGTGCAAACCCCATAAAGCCTGTTTTGTTCTATCACAATCATATTTTTATACTAGTATACTATATTTTCTCATAACGAAGTGCATGACTTGTTCGACTTTATACGAATTCACATATTATATATTATTTGAGCTCTATAACACTCTATCCCCTTCTATTATACCTATTTATAACCATCGCAATATTTTTAAAACTAAACAAAACAAATTTATTTCTTTAAATCTGAGAAACAACCATTTTTTATTATTGAACTTCCTTTCATGTCCATTTATTTGTTTTTGGCTTTGTTGGCTCTCTTTGGGTTTCGTCGTGTCAACTCTTGCTTCATCTTCGGTTTTGGCATCTTGGTCTTCAGTATCTTAGATTTTTAGTAGTAGATGCTTAAAATACTCTAAATGAACACCGTCCATATATTTATGTATTGATGTCAGATGATCTTTTTTATCCTTGCGCAAACCTCCTTTAAATTCCGGTAGGTAGCTAGCTTGTGGGAAGCGTAATGTATTGTTGAATTTGTTTTGGTCCATCTTGTTTGTTTTGTATTTGCAGATACTAACATTCTGAAATTCATCTTCAAACGAGTTTCGAAAAGCAATACTCAACGGGTACTTTTTTGTATAAATAATTTGTTTTACTTTAGTGTAAGGTAATGTATTATAAACGTAACTGTAGGGCCACCTTCTGATAATCTTGAAAATCATTGCAGTTCATTTGTAGAACTTTTAGTTTCGTTTTGAATGTCTTCGACAGCTGCGACAGCAGTTTAACCAAGCTAACTGAACTCTTTAGAAATATTTCTGTGACACTGTGTACAGCGTCTATTTCCTATAAATTTCCATGTCCATGTTCACTAAACTTTTGTTCAATTATTTCTAATTTTTTTTTCATTGGACTGTAAAAACATTTGCAGTGCGACAGACATTATGCTGTTTTTATTATGTGGTACACAGCTATCCAACCAGAGTATTATTTTCTTCAAATTATCATCCTTTATCGCATTGATTAATACCTTAATTAAGGCACTGGCTAAATGGTTTCCTACCCGGCCACTTATGCATTCATGCCAGATGCTGCAGTAAGTAACACCATTAATACTGCCTGTCAAATTATAGCAGTTCAATTTTTTTTATAAAATGCGTTAGAAACATTTATTTTAGGAATAGCAAATACAATCTCTAGGTCAAAAGTAATTATTGCTGTGTATTCATCTTTGTTTCGTCTGTCTTGTTGGCGTTTATTTCTTCCAAACGTTTTGTTTTTCAAATAAATTTCTTGCAGCCTCGTAACCTCTTCATTTGGTTCTTGTGTCTTCTTGAACTCCTCACATTGGTCACATAATTCTTTTTTAGCGCCAAATACCAAATTGAATTCAGTGTTGAAAATATGACAATACATTGACTTTTTCAAAGAAACCATGTCCTTTGGAAGTCATTCTACGTAGAGATCATACATTCGGCTTATATTAAGGGAGGCGCCCAAATATTTTTTACTTGTATTTGCCCTACAATAGTGAGACTCCACTGAATTAAAGAAGCTTATATGTTTCCGAACAAAATCTTTTTCATCAGCAGGTACTGGTCTTTTACCATTATTTCCTTCTGTAAGCGATCTTGGTATATTTGATAAAGGGTTCTGAAGAGTTTTAAAAAAAAAAATAGATTCGTTTGGCGCTAATGTCTAGAGTACCCAAGAAATTTTCCTTGCAGACTCTATATTTATAAATGTTTACCTCAAAATTATAATTAAGTGTCCAATTTTTTTGGATTATCAGCAGACATCTTGCATAAAAGTGGCTCTTTTTTTCATCTGAAAGTTTCCAAAATTGTTAAAAAATTATGTTTCTTTCTTCTTGCGTTATATTTTTGCATTGGTATGTGCAAGAGGCTCTGCAATTTCCTGTACTTTTTCTTGCCAAATGTTCTTTTACTTTACTATCCGTGCATTGAACACCTTTTTGTCTTTTTATTTTTCTTCCATTCTGTTTACATTCTGAAGAATTTCTAAGCCTTTTCCTAGTTTTTTTGTGAACGGAATGGTTTTCGTTTTGTTGATATTCACTACGTTCGATTAGGATACCTGTGTTCTCTTCTACTAATGCAGTAGTACTATGCACATCGTTAGCGTCATTAAGAATTAGAATAGGCAAATTCTCTATGTCTAAATGTATAGGACTCTGCTATTTTATCTGTTTCAATACTTTGCACTACTTCTAAATTTGCAGGAAGTTCAATTTGGCCATTAAACATTCCACTGGTTACATTATTCTAAAAAAAATATTTTTTATATTAATTATACTTAATAACAATTTCATTGTAAGTTTGGGCATAGAGAAACAGCATTAAGTATCGCTTGGTATTCAATTTTTCCTTCAGTTAGGTAATTTATGCAATATATGTATAAAAAACTATGTAAGTATTAAAATAAAAAGTTAGGTTAGATCCAATATTTGATGTTGCAGTTGAATTAAATTATTATTTACTTACATTTGCCCATTTTCTGGCAACAAAGGAGGCTTTGAAGAACAAACGTATAAAATGTAGCAGTACAACCACACGACGCACTTCTTAATAAACGTAAATATTGTGTGATTATTCTGACTTTTGATTGGTGCGTTGAATATAGAGCATACGCACTACTGTTTTACTGTAATACATAAAAGCATACGTCTTTTGCGTGGTGGTATGGGTCAAATGTACTCTCAGAATGGATATAGAATAATTGCATTAGGCGTAAATCAATGTAAAATGATTGCAGCAAACCTTTGTGATGTAGATCACTTTGCATACTCTAAGAAATAGATGTAAGCTAAACGGTACTCTAAGTTGATATAGAACCAAAAACACTCTTTACATGCTCAGTTTTAAGGATGTGGGGCAAACATTTACCGAAAAAGTGCTTTCTTTTAAATATTGGCGTTAAAATGGCGGTGGGTTTAGATCAAGCGAATTTTAAGGTTTCCGAGTATGTAAATATGTCCATAACCGAAAAAAATGAATATAGAGCTAAAGCATACTAGCATGACGATTTTATGATTTGAGTCCAATGGGCACCATTTTGCATCTGTCATATTAAAACATATCTTATTTCATGCGATTTTGAATCTGCCATATTGAAAATATCTGTTACGTTTTTAATCCTGCATTTCAACATAAATTATGCATACTCTATACGGTTCAATGACAATAACACTTATCATCGCAATGCCATTTTAAGTGTTAAACAAATTTATAAAGTAGAAAAAGAAAAAGTCTGCTATAACAATTAGGTACATTTACATGAAAGTCTACTATTAAATGCTATTTTATTTTAGTAGCCATAAATAGGCAGATCTTTAATAGATTAATTGTTACTAAACCGTCTGGAGCATGCCCGTTCAGAACACCCTCTACAGATGAAACTAACAATAACAAAATGAAAAAAACTTAATTACATTATAATCTCATTGTAAAAGATTTAACTTGAAAGTGGTAAAAGCATTCACTGGCATTCAACAGTACACTTTCAAATCGTATTATTTCAGCAGGCTTATACTTAGAGTTTACGTATTATATAAATTTCTTTAACATTAGTATTTGTGTTGTATTTGAAGATGAGAGCTGCCAGTGCTATTAAAACAATTAAATATTGTAAAAAATGAAAGTTTGCATATTTTTGTAATAGTTGGATAAAGGCCTGGAATTAATTTTTGAAAACGTCCATGTAGGGGAAACTTGGCTAAAATGACATACTTGAATAAAACGGAATCGAGCTGATTTTGAAATACTCGCGCGAACTAGTGATCGTATTCGTGTATAGGAATGTTGGCAACAGTGATGTCTAATTCCTTTGTAACAGAGAACAGCGAGTCTGGTACTGTAGATAAATTTTGGCACTTTTTTTTAAATTGTCTTTTAAAAGTGTCATAATAATGTACAAATCAAAATGTTGTCAGACTTCAAATAAAAGAGTTACAGGGGGTAGTAGAAAATGCACAATTTTTGTTTTCTTCAATTATTTCAAAAACAAAAAAAGTTACTTCAAATCTGACTTTACCATGATGATAGCCATAAAATTCTCTAAAACTTTCCACATTTAACCGACATTCTATCTTCAATATTAACGAATATAGCTATACATGCATGCTGAATCTCGGACACACTGTATATATTTAGAAGTCTTATTTTCAACTATGATAACACTAAGATAAACAAACTTCATCATAGAATTAAAGATATGGTTATATCTGTTGTTTATAATTAATATTACAATTTTAAAAAGTAGTCCTAACAGGCCCCGCCCGTTCACTGGTATAACTTTTATAGCACCCGTTCACTGAATGGTTAAAGTTTAAAATCGGTACACAGAAAGCGAAGGGATACTGCAATATAATTAATAAGGCTTACAATTCATAATGATAAAACAGAAAAATATGCATTACTAACTGTCATTGATAATAGGTCACATTGTGTTGTTTTATATTTAAGCAAACTAAAGTGTTTAATTTTTTAAAATGCGGTATACAGCTTATGAAAAACCTCACACAATATTTTTATACGCCCAAACTCAGTCCTACGTGCAGACTAGAAAACGATTTAGAAGACAGTTCAACAAAAATCCTCCTGATATAAATACCATAAAAACATGGTTTACCAAATTTAGGAATACTGCTTCTATATCTAGAAAAAGGAGAACTGTAAATGCAAATTTAAAAGAATTTTTATCTGCTCATGAGGACAGAAATCCAAAAATTTCAATTAGAAAAATAGCATCAAATTTGGAAATGGACAAAACAAAAGTTTTCAAAATTCTAAAAGTTCTGAAAGCGTCAAAACTTTTGGTGCCCCTTTTCCTACGCTTAGAAGGGCCACAGATGCTAATAAAAGAATTAAACACAGTGCGAAAGGGCTGAGTAAATTCTATACAACATTTACGAAGGGAGAATGCTAGTTGAACATATAAAGCTATTGGAGCAACGATTGTTTGAGCTTACTTGTGACGATTTATGAAGATTGGTTTATGATTGGGCAGAAGCAAATAGAATAAACCACACATTTAAGAGATCCATAAAGCGAGCTGGATGGGACTGGGTTAGAGGTTTCAGGAAACGTAATTTAGATCTAACCTTACGAAAATCTGAAAATACATCCATAGCTCGAGCTATGGCCTTTAATAAACCAGTAATATCTAAATTTTATCAACGGTACAAAATCCCCCCATAATATTTTCAAGCAAAGGAAAAAAGCTGGTGCTGAAAGAGGAATACACGTAGCAGTAGTTGGTTGTACAAATCCTAGGCAATGACATCCCTCCGCGTAAGAACTGGGCCTTCTGGTTTTTCCTCAGGAATCGGGTTGGATGACAGTCGATATGCAGTATTGCAAAAAATTCAGTCATGTGATTAAAGACTTACCTACTTGTCTTAGACGGATACGTCAGCCATAAAAACTTGGCTGTTTTGCAGTACGCCAAAGAAAATGGCATAGTGTTGTTGTGTTTGCCTGCTCATTGTAGATATCGTATCCAAACCCTTGACGTATCTTTTTTTTTGCTCCTCTAAAAGCATACTTAAACCAAGAACTTACGAAAAAAATTAGATCAAACAACGGGAAACCGATTTCCCAACTTCAGATGGCAAGAGTTTTTTGTACAGCATATGAAAGAGCAGCGACCATAGAGAAGACTGCAAGTGGATTTAAAACTCAGTGCTTTGGCCAATAAATCCAGATGTTTTTCCTGAGCAATGTTTGCGTCTTCCATTACAACAGAACAGCCTGATTCATCGAGTGCTACCCAGTCAACTACACTAGAGCCTGATGCAGCGTATGAACTACATAATGAGGAAAAAAATGTCCATGCCATCACATGTAACGCCATGGCCACAAAGCGGAAAAAAAACCGTACAATGATAACCCGCAGCCTCTTTATTTAAGAGATGAAGCAAAAAGAGGTGGAGAACACAGAAAAAGTAAGACGGCAGACAGCGCGGTAGGCAAAAAACGATTGCAAATAGATTATAACATGACTATGTTAAAATTCTGGTCCATTTTTGAGATATTTGCTTTTTTACGAAAAATATGACGTTTTTATCAGTTTACAAACTTTTTAATTACTCAGCACTTATTTAAGGTAGATTATTGAAATTGGGCACAGTGCTTAATGACATACGCAGCTAACTGAAACCATGTAAGTTTTTTAAAACAAAAATTAGGGAGTTAACCTCAAACTTTCAGTCAATTCATACGGCCAAACTACGTTTTTTAAATGGAAACTCCCATTTACAAGTTCATCATATTCTCACTAACAAAATGATCAAAATTTGTTAAGTAATGTATGTAGCTAAAGTAAAGAGATTTGAAGTTATAACGCAATAAACATGAAATGCAAAGAGTATGTGAAACTGTTTTGATGTTAACTCAAAAAATTTAGAAATAAAATACAAAATTGAATTAAACAAAAAATATTATTTAACAATTTCTACAAAAGGTGTTCAAAATTTTGTCCATCGGCTAATAAACATTTTTCTACGCGATTTTCAATACTTTGATGTATTGGTCTTCTAATTTCAGTGTTGGACAAAGAATTAATTGTGGTTCGAACTCTGTCAGTACATTCTTCCTATGATGTCAGTGGAGTTGCGTACACCAAGTCCTTCACTCGACACCAACAATAAAAAAATTAAAGGCCTAAGGCCAGGTGGCCTGGATGGCCAAGTGTGCCCACATTATAACCAAACCACTTATCTTCAAATAATTAACAAAGAAGCCTCATAACATCATTACCATTGTGAGGAGGAGCTCCATCTCGTTGGTATCAGGAGCCAGGTTCTACACTAAGGGCAACCTTGCTTATTAAAATATATACTAAACCTTATTTAATATTTTTCAATCTAAGAGTAAATTAAAAAAATTCTGGTGATGTTTACCTTTTAAATTTTCATCGTAGATGTGTACCGCAACGACTTCTTCGTTTCTAAGAGCACCGTAAATATTGAAACTCCGAGATACCTGAAAATTTATCTCACGAAACATGCGAGGATTTGAATCATTCCAATAATGGCAATTTCTTCTGTTAAATATTCCATTTCTCGTTATCTTTGCCTCATGAGACCATATTATTTTATCGAGAAAGTTATTATCTTCTCGGATTTTTATTAAAATATTCTCGCGGAATGGCTTTCATTTGGCTAGTCTGGCTCTTTCAATTGCTGAACTCTAATATGTGAATACGGATGGAATTTATATTTATGTAAATTTCCAAAAATACGTATTTTAGAAATCTCTACATCCTTTACTGCTTCTTTTGAGGACGCTGTAGGATAGGCTGTAAAATATGCCATAACATTAACCACATTTTCTTCTTTATCGGTGACAGGTTTTACTACCAAATTAAAATAAATGGTCAAGATTCTTCAAATGTAATTATAAAGGTATACAACAATCATACAATCTACCATCAAAATAAGGATTAGGTTAGGTTACTTTTGATGTTTATTCTCTAGTTTATAGGTTAGTAATTAAATACATTTGTACTATTTTTATTAGTTTGTTAGGTTACATAAGTGTAGGGTAATCTTCCTGTTTAGACAAGGGCTTTCCCTTACTCATTTCTAGTAGGTTCATAGACATGTCATTTCATTAATGAGTTCGAACTTGTAATAGCTCTCTTTGTTCGTCTTTCTATTCGGGGCTATTTTGTGATGGTTCGAACATTGGCGATTGTTTTGTGACGGGCGTATTACCTGAGATTATTACCTTGCTTGCATATACCTGGCTACAAAGAATAATGTTTGGGTTCTATTTCAATCCTTTATAATTTCAAAATTATTGAGTACAAATTTTATATTGTTTTTAGGAAAATGTGAAACGGTCCAACGGTAACTAAACTTTAATTTTATTCTTATCACATTTCTGTTCGTGTAAATGAGCTTTAATAATTAATCAACAAATTCATTTTTCCTTTTATCGGGACGCTCCAGCTAGCTTAACAATGTGTTAAATGCTTAATTGTTATCATTAATCAAAATTATGCTCAATGTTATTAATTACCTGTATTTTGCAATTAATTGAACCTGCTTTCTTTAGGATTTACATGTGCTTTTAAGATTTGCAACAGTTAATAATAAAAATGAATCAAAGGTGATAGTATTTAATTAAGCCAAGCAGACTGTTTTGTTTTCAGCGTTATATAAAAATGATTTTAATTCTATGTTAGTATTTTTCTTAATATTAACATGCAAAAACAATCCTTTACAAATGATCAACGAAATATATTTTCGTTCAGAATTTGCGTTTAAACATAAATTTAAAAATAAATAAAACACAACAATTTTCGTTTATTTATACTATCGAAAGGTTCTGACTTGTTATCACTTCGTTGATAAACTGATGATGTAATGCTTGCGTTCCTTTGACCGTTGAAGAGACCTCAACTAGGCTGTGTGACTGCTCCTCCGATGACGTTACCTTCCCGCCAACTTGAAACCACTTCCTTTGTTCTCCGTATCTTTGTTATAGAGAACGCTCCTAACTCTCTTTCCACAATGTAATGATTTTTTTCTAAATAACTGCTTGATACATTTACACTGTCCAGTTTTTACGTAATTGCTCAGTTGAACTACAAATAGCTTGCGCAACAAAATGCAAGCTATTTACAAACCGCGAATGTTCCCCGTTTATACGTCAGTAAATTCGAGTTATTGTTCTTTATACTTTGATTTACCAATTTGAATCGATTACTGTCTATTATATTTGTTGTTCGCTATTTAAACACAATTAGTTACGGCTCTAATACATATTATCTTCACTTATTACGTCACTTTTAGTACGTATTTTAAATTATGGTGCAATCCTTTGTATTTTCACCAACTCGATAACAATTGCATTTTTTATTATTTTAGCTTTTCCTCCCATTAACACGGAAAATATTATTTATATTCCCTTTACACAATACTAACTGACTTTTCGTTATAATTACAAAATATTAATTGCAGCATAAATTAAGCTGAAGAAATCGGTTTTCAACAAACTCAGATCGCTTACTAAAGGCGACTGACTAACAAATGCACATCATTATACACAACATTATAACAGTCATACCCGCAAATCACCGCGTATATTTAAAAGCTTACCAATTTAATATGCTCAAGTTTTTTATCTTAATATTAATTATGTTCAAATACAAATAACCATTAGTGTTATATAACGGCGCGAAATTCGAATTTCTAATGCCTCCATTACAAGCCTGCCATCGGGAGTATTTTCAATTCTGAAAGAAACCGTTTATATACGCAAATGGAACTACATTTTTTCAATTGATTAAAGGTTGCGTGCTACTTTTTAGTGAAACCAAAGATGCACTAATCAAATTTGCCACAGCCATCTTAGTTTGTATGCTACAGGTGATTTTGGAAAAATTGCATTTTCAGTCATTCCCTGTAACTCTGTTATTGTCAGACATATTAAAAAAGTAACAACTGATATTTGTAGATTTTTTTTAGTAGAATCCAGTCGCGTAACCTATTTTTTTTATGGGACACCCTATCTATTTTTATAAAATATTTTTTTGCCCTTGCCAAGAGCTTTTCAAAAATATAGCACAGTCTATATTTATTTTTATAAATAACGTGACAAAATGATTTTTTTCTATAATTTACATTGATATATAGTGGATAGCCGTGGGTAACCATGGTAACGCAAAAAACAAAATAATTAAAGTTCTGCCATTACTTAGGTATTTGATTTTTGAAGTTTCTGCTTCTCTCAAATTATTCCTGGTTACATTTTCCCAAATTTAGTGCTGATATTTATTTTTATTCGTTGTTTTTGTTTATTGTTATCGTTCTTGTTCTTGTTGTTGTTGTTGTTTAATTATTTTTTAATATTGCTCGAAACCAAAAATTTGTAAACTTTGAGAAATATGATATGAATACCTGCTTCATATTATCTAATGAAAACGCAGACCAGGCCTTAGAACTCTATCTGAACAGGTCAGTTAATCTTTACCTTAGAATTTGTATTTATTTTATATACCTATTTTGTCATATAGATATCCCGAAAGAAGACTACCCGGCAGAAGAATATTTCAAAAATTAACATTTAATCTTTGCCAACATGGATGTTTTGACAAACCTCGACCTCGAGTTTACAAAAAAGAGAACGAGGAATCAGAGATCAACGTTTTAGCAGTTGTTTAAGCCACTCCTGAAACCTCGTGCAGGAAAATAGATGAAGAGAGCGGTGTGTCTAAAACAACAGTGCAAAGGATTTTAAAAAAACATAAATTGTATAAACTTGTTCATCATCTGCAACCTGGTGATGATGAACGTAGATTGGAGTTCTGCAATTGGTTTATAAATATGAAAACTCAGGACAACAATTTTGAAAAAAAAATAATTTGGTCAGACGAGGCACATTTCACAAGTTCGGGAATTCTTAATAGACATAACTCGAGGTTTTGGAGTCAAGAAAACACCCACGTGTTTTTTCCTAGAGAGCGTCAAGGCAGGTTCGGATTTAATGTCTCCTGCTTTATTTTTAACCGAGAAATAGTTTACAAGATTTATGAAGAAAACCTGAACTCTAATGGGTACTTACAAATTCTATAAGAAGAAACTATGAACATTTTAGAAAATATTCCACTGGTTCAACTGAACGATATATTCTTCCAGCAGGATGGGGCTCCAGCCCAGAATGCTAGAATAATACAAAACTGGCTAAATGAACGTTTTCCCAGGAGATGGATTGGAACAAATGGAACAATTAAAAATTGCAACGGAAAATTCTTTTGCAGAATTAAGAAGACAATCATTTATTTTTTAAAATGCTATTAAAAGAATTTATAAACTTTGTGAAACTTGTAGGAGACATAATGGTCTGCAATTTGAACAATATTTGTGATTAATTAATTATTTTGTTTTTTATCAATGTAAATTATAGAAAAAAATCATTTTGTCACGTTATTTATAAAAATAAATGTAGACTATGCTATATTTTTGAAAAGCTCTTGGCAAGGGGAAAAAGATTTTAAAAAAATATATAGGGTGTCCCATTAAAAAAAAAGTAGGTTATGTCAATATCTCAAAAACTGTGACCTCTAAAGAAAATCAGTATCGCCACTGGATTCTACGTAAAAAAATCTACAAATATCAGTTTTTACTTTTTTAATATGTCTGACAATAACAGAGTTACAGGAGATGACTGAAAATGCAATTTTTCCAAAATCACCCTGTAGCACAAAAACGAACATGGCTATGGCAAATTTGATTAGCGCATCTTTGGTTTCATTAAAAAGTAGCACAGAGTCGCGAGAACCGCAAGGTTCTAACCTAAAAAATAAGCGAGATACCCCGTAAAACATACGAAAATGGGATAACCTGTACATTTGTTTCAATGTTGAGAATATCGGGGTTTGCGAATAGGTAAATGCACTGTTCACTTGCTTAATTACGAAACAGCTTGTTCAATATATGTGTTGTTAAATTATCCTGCAAAGAAGAAATGGTAACACATTTATCAAAGATACGTCATAATCTTACATGAAGTCCAAATACATGATAAATACATCTTGGGTTACACAAAACCCTTCGATGCATGTATAAATTGTTCACATTTGTACCATAACCTTTTTTTTTATTCCCATGACTATACTACTCAATATAGCAATTGTAAAACATCCCTCTATAGCTTCAAACAGAAAATAATAGGTGGAAGTTAAAACAAATAGGTACCACTAATCCGTATTCAACAACTAAAGATGAACTAAAGAGTGTTACCAATCCTTTAAGAATACAGTTCGCATTTCGTAACGAGTCACATTTCGATACGCAAAAGGCGTCACTCGCATATCGTAATAGAGGCAAAATAGAAAAACGTAGTTTTGGCCGTTTGAATTGACTGAAAGTTTGAGGTTAATTTTTGGACCTTCCTGACTTTTGTTTTAAAACAGATACATTGTTTCAGTTAGCTGTATGTCTTTATTACTTCTTTATATATCGATAGTAAAAGCTCGTCATGAAACTCCCTGTATACTGCAAACGGAACCTGACACGGGCGTAATAAATATTGTACTCGTCATATCAGATTTTTATAATAGACAAAATTTAAAAGATTAACATTAATTATAATTTTGCAGTTTTATCTTCTTTTATACATAATATAGATTGGATAAGTGTTAAGGTGCATTAGTATATATCTCAGAGGTATATTTAATTTACATTTATATTTGCATTCATTTACGATTTGCATCACCCTAGGCATATGCTAACCAGTACAAGGACATTCTATATACGCACGTTTAACGAGAGAATCCTATATTTTATAAACAATTAAAAATTTATTTGAATTGTAAAACTAAATATGAATTTTTAAATACCAATTTATTCCCTGGTGTGATGTAACAACAATATTGGCGGTCATAAAAGACTATAATGTTTACCCTTATAATGGCCAAGTTTGCATGGAATGTTAAATCGATATAGATATTTTTGATGTAGTTTAGATAAAATGACATCTTTTTTTTACAGTTAACGTCAAATGTGACCTACATACAACAAAATTGCAGTTAAAAAAATGTTTTGATTTATGTGTTCAAATTTTAGGAAGCACGCAAAATATATTATTCATTGAGATCTAATTTTGTTTTAAAATATAAGAGTAAATTTCTGAACAAACCCTACTTACTTATTTACTTTATTGCAGACTAGTAAATATTTATGTTACTTTTCCGGAAAACTTTGCAAACTGCGATTAGCTTAGATATTTGGGTTAGTTGCTATGCGATCTACCCTAGAGTACCTATTGATTTACTAAATTGTGTTGCGTGTTGCAAAAGTTGTTATAAGACATTATTAGTAACAGCAGATTTGGAATACAGGTTGTTACTATTTAAAACAAGGTCTAGTAATAGGCTATTTCAGTATATTGATATTTTTGCATAAAACTAGTAGTTCACTTTTCTTAAAGATAAGATATGAATCACCACAAAGCTTTGGGTTTAAACGATTCTACCTACATCATGCCCGTGGATCAAATGTAGAGCGATTGATTTTTTTTTTTCAAATGAAAGAAAGTGCTTTGGTATGCTTGCTTTCATTGATATAAAACTTAATTTTAAGTATTTGAATGAATTTAAGAAAATATCATCTATCATATATTTTATACCCTTCAAGAAAAACCCTTGTATAATCGTATTATTTCTAACATACAGTTTCATATGGGCTTACTAGTTGTAATTTCTAAGATTTTGACGAACAGTTCTTACACTTGGACAGCTTTTTTTTAATCGCTGGACAGTTTGGGCTATATTATAATAAATTACTTTCACGATTATCGCACATAATTAAAATATTTATTTCTTGGGTGTATTTTTGATTTATTTTTTATATAAATTTAAGCATGTCGATAACAATTGCAGTTATCGTCCTCAGTAAATGGCAATATCTTTAAGTATTACTTGAGATGTTAAAATAGCTATGAAATCTAATTTTATTTTACTAAAGAATATGTAGACTTTTAATATAGTAAATATTATTAAACTGACTTGAAAATGACAAATTAAAGTACCCTCTCACGTACGAAGCCTAGCAGTGAAAAATGCTATAATCAAAGAACAAATTTAACAAATCTTAATCAAGTTACGATGTAAATGCAAAAGTTGTGAAAAACTTTAAGTTGAAAGTGATAAAAGAAAAGACAAATAGAAAATTGACATACCACTTAAAAGTAAAAAACAGTCAGATTTAAGAAGAAAGCAGTTTTGATTGATAATTGTAGCTGTTATTGTACAGTGAAAACACAATGTGTATGTTTAATATGATCTTTAGTTTTAATTACATATGTTAAGTTAATGTGGTGCTGTGGTAACTTAACATATTTAATTGGTATAGAATTTACTGTCCTAGAGCAAGAATTCAAATATCTATCGTGTTGCTAATCAATTACGCGAATGTATGTACGTTAATTGTTGAGTTATCATTGTGTGTACGGTGATTCTATTCTACTTTAAATCCAAAGCCGTCAAATTTAAATCAGAATTATGCATTTCTTGAGTACCGAGAGACTCGTCAAATTTAAATCATAATTATGCCTTTGTTGAGTAACGACAGACTCTTGAATTTAGTAGTTTGCACCTCATAATTTCACCTAACGGTTGCTTTGCCGTCAACGCGGAAACCATTGACAAATTTTCTGTCATTCTTCACACTCCATTACCAGAAGATATACTAGTAGAATACCGCCACCTTGGCCGCTATTTTGTTTTTGCGACGTCTAAATCCCCGCCCACTGGGACACCTTCCCCCACGTGGGATCGTATTTTGACCTTGAGATTGACCTCGGGTCTGGCCTTGGGGTTGGTCTTGGGGTTGACCTCGGATTTGGGTGATGGGCGTGGCGGCCATCTTAGCGGTTATCTTGCGGACCATCTTGTCGGCCATTTTGTTTTCTCAATCCCACCCAGCCTCTGTGCTCTGACTGGAGCACTAAGTATCAGTATTCTGACTGGTTATGACTGGAAATTTGAAATAGCATTCGAATAAGGGGTGCCCTAGTCTTATAAGACAGGTATAGGAACGTGCTCTTGGGCCTTTGCCCCTTATCGTGGCTCCCTGGTTAGAAATTTTAATTTGTATTGCAATAAATGGAGAAAAGAAGAATCAATTGATAAGATAAGATATGTAAAGATGATGATGACAAGTGTTTTTCATAACAAAATGATTTTATTTAATCTGTTTTACTGTTATTAATATTTATTAGGGTCAGTTTTAATTTTTATCAAACATTTCTGAAATAGCTGCATATTTGAAAATATAAAAATAGCCATACATAGAATTTAAACAAATCGATTATGTTCTAAGCAATTTTTGATACGACGCATAACTTAGCAACAAAAAATTCATAAGGTTGAATTTAAGTATTAGCTCAAATTCTTCCAATATCTGAATAACGACCTCGAGATTGTAAATAAGTCACCTTCAAGATGAAATGGAGGATTCATACATTGTAATGGATGAAATTTTGAAATAACCCTGTATTATTGATATTTTATAAAAATGGTCGGCCTTGCAATTTTGTTTTAACTATTTATCTAAATTTAAAATTTCATTTCCGAATAATTTAAACTTTTTTGTATAGAAACTGTTTTTTTGTTACACTTTGGTTTTAAAATTTTAAAATTTTTATTATAAAGGAAAGGTCCCATTGATTTTATCAGTTAAATCAACTGACATTTTAACAAATGATTTTTTACTAAACTGTCACTTTATTAATATTTTTGGGTCATTTAATTTTTTGCTTAATACATTTGCTTATAGCTGAATTTGATTTATCTGAATTTAATACTCGTATTTCCCTTTTTGACGCTAATGCCTCTCTGGCCTTCCCTTTGTATTCCCTAAATTTTCATTTGAATGACCTCATTGTTAGTTACCTTCAGATTTGGTGTTCCATCCTTTCCTTTTTTCTGTTTTTTTTCCCTTTTTTTATTCATTTTATGTCTTTAATTTACATGATTTAAACTTCTTTGCTATAGAACTTTTTGTTTCCCTTTTTTTTTCTAATTCTTATATTGCATAATTATCAATTTTAATCCCTTAAATAATAATTCTCAATTTATTAATTTCTTTTACCTTTTTATATTTTTAAATTTCCTTTTCCTTTCTTTCCTCTTTTTTCTCCCTCCCTTCTCTTCTTTCCTCTTTTTTCCCTCCTTTTCTTCCTTTTTTCCTTTCTCTTTTCCTTCTCTCCCTTCCTCTCCTCTCCCTCCCTTTCTTCTTCCTTTTCCTTTTCCTTCCTTTCTTTTTTCCTCTCCCTCTTCTTCCTCTCCTCTTCTCCTTCCCTTTCCTCTCCCTCTCCCTCTCCTCTCCCTCTCCTCTCCCTCTCCCTCTTTCCTCTCCCTCTTCTTCTTCTTTTCCTCTCTTCTTTCCTCTTCTCCCTTTCCCTCTCCTCTCCCTCTCTCCCTCCTCTCCTCTCCTCTCCTCTCCTCTCCTCTTTTCTCCCTCTCCCTTCCCTCTTCTCCTCTCCTCTCCTCTCCTCTCTTCTCTCTCCCTCTCCTCTTCTCCTCTCCTCTTCCCTCTCCCTCTCCTCTTCTCCTCTCCTCTCTCCTCTTTTCCCCTCTCCTCTCCTCTCCTCTCCCTCTTTCTCTCCCTCTCCTCTCCCTCTTCCCTCTCCTCTCCTCTCCCTCTCTTTCCCTTTTCCCTCTCCCTCCCTCTTTTCCCTCTCCCTCTCCTCTTCTCCCTTCTCTCTCCCTCTCCCTCTTCCTTTCCCTCTTCTTTCTCCCTCTCCTTTTTTCCTCTCCTCTCTCCCTCTCCTCTCCTCTTTCTCCTTCTCCTTCTCCCTCTTCTCTCCTCTTTCTCTCCTCTCCCTCCTTCCCCTTCCTCTCCCTCTCCTCTCTCCCTCTCCTCTCCTTTTTCCCTTCTCCTTCTCCTCTTCCTCTCCCTCTCCCTTTCCTCTCCTCTCCCTCCTCTCCTTTCCCTCTTCCCCTCCTTCCTCTCCCTTTTTTCCCTCTCCCTCTCTCCCTCTCCCTCTTTTCTCCCTCTCCCTCCCTTCTCCTCTCCCTCTTTTTTCCTTTTCTTTCTCTTTTTTTTTCCCTCTCCCTCTTTTTCCCTTTATTTTCTTTCCCTCTCCTTTTCCCTTTTCTTTTTTCCTCTTTTTCCCTCTCCTCTCTCTCCCTCTTCTCCCTCTTGCCTATTTCTTGAAGAAGTTGAGTCTTTTTTAATTCTAAGTACGTATACCAGACACCTAGGATAAATTTGTTTTTTTGGCAATGTTTGACCAATAGCAGCCTTGTGTCAAAATAAGAGCAAAAAAAAACGGATGATAGTCCATTTGTTAGTGAAATATTTAATTAATTGGAAATTTCGTAGGAAGTGGTTTTTGGATACTCAATGGAAATGGACCATATTTGCTTATTACAAATCGTAAAGGAAAGCATCTCTTTTATTTATAGCAATTATTTCTTCATAAAGCATTATTAATTATTCATTGGAATAAATATTAAACGTACAACTGTTAACGTTAGAAAACTTATGCTTGTACAATATTTAACGGTCGCAGAAAAACATTTTTTCTTAAAGGCTTACTTGTATAATTAACTTACAGATCTACTAAAAATACTAACTATATAATTAAAAAAATTAATAAGGATTGATGGTATTTGAATGAAATATTATTTCAATGGGAATCGATAAAAATAAATTAATAACAAAATAATAGTGGTACATCGAATTGTCATAAAGTCATAATAATTCTTTCTTATTTTTGGTGTTTATTTTACACTAGCGCTCCATTGTGCGTTAGAACTCCAGATTTTAGATCTAAATACCTGATCTCAAGTTTGAGAAATAAATGTACTACTTTCGAGAGAACATTTCAACGTAAATGTATATAAAATTTCAGTTCAATAACAATTTAGTAAATTTCTGTACCCAGTATTAAATTAAAATCTTAACGCTGATGTTAAACCTTTTTTGTATAAGTAAACCCGACATAATGTTGCCCTGGTCCCTCAATAAAAAAATTCTTTTATATTTCATTATTTCCCTACCCTTACAACTTTGAAACTGTTTGGCTTATACATATTTAATACGTTAGGCCTTTTTTCTAGAAAGCTTTTTTTGTAAGTATATATTTCTGCTTGGTAATGACCTTATCTTTAAAAAATGTACAAAATTAGTATATAGAATTACGTGAATTAGTGTTACGGGAAGCTGCCAGTTATCCTTTAGCAGTATTAAATTGCTTCCTTTCAAAGCATAGAATGGAAGATCTATTTTTCAAGCGGTAGAAGCAATCTGTATTGTTTGAGAATAGCAAATACATTACTGAGACATCTAAATATGTGTTGAAAAAGTATCACTAAGCATTTCTACATCAAATGTTAAGAGCGTGAGCCATAGGATATCTTGATTACATTTTAAATATTTATACGGGCTTTAAAGCTTTCCTCGTTGAAAGAGAAGCCGGAGTTTGTAAGTACAGAGCGCATAAACAAACCTAAAGAATATAAACTTGGAAGATTAATATCGGACGCGCTGCGTACCTATTCCCCTCACATAACATCTTAACCCTCTATTCTGACAATATAATATATTCGTCGTTTTGTAGATTTTAGGTACGCTCTTTTTTTACACCGAAAGTATGAATACTAGCATGTGTTCCCCATATTTTAAGTTCATACTCATGCGGCATTAATATCAATATTTTTGGCTTTTTAATTAAAAAAAGATACCAGCATACTTCATCCTTGTATCATATCAACAATGTGATGATGGATGAATATAAATTTTTAAAGCATCTTGGGATTTTACAAGTTTGAAATTATGTATTTGCTTATTAATTTGTTTTAACGCAAATGAATGTAGTGTTAGTAGACTAAGCGTTAAACTTGACTGCATTTAAATTTTAAATATTGGTTTTAATGTTTGTTATAATTTATTTATCCGTTCCACAACGGATATTATTATAAAGCAAAATATTGCTGAACACATAACTCAGGCAAAGTTTACTGAGGATCAGACTTAACATTTCATTGAAATTTTTTTAATTAATTCATGATGTATGACACGTATGATAGGTATTTTGAGAAACGTGTAAAATTAAATATCTGGTGCGGAACAACATACGATCTTCTAACCTACAAAATGGAAATTAAAAGAAATGAAATAATTTTAATAATAATTTTGTAATAATGTAGTTATTGAGGTACCTTAGACCATTGTTTTCGGTGGCAGAAATCAAATATCATTCAAAAGTGGGCTAAAGTAATCTCTAGTGAGCAAGTTTGAGAGCTGTCAGTTGTAATTACGATTAATTTTTATTAATTTTGTGCAAATCAATGAAACATTTGAAAAAAAGAATGAATTGTTTATTTCATAACTATAACAGCCGTTGGTTAAGTACGAAAAGTGATACATACGACGCAACAATCTTTACAGGCGAATATTAGTCATTTGTTAGAGCGACATTAATTCACTCGCGAATAAAGATGCTTTCGCTCACTTATAATATAATATACGATTTTTGGATAATTATGCACTGTAAAAACAATAATCCATGTCAGACGGACGATTAAACCCTCATGTCAGATAGACGTTAATAGACGTATAGATTTTAACTTAAAAAAAATTCCAAAGCTGCCCGCTTCTATAAAACACCGACAATACAATTTTAACATTTTCGCAACTATTTAATTATCTCTTTGGCTTAGTGCGCTTTATATTAAAAACTTCACAAAGAAAACTAGATTATAATATATTAGCAACTAAGGTAAAAAAAATTTTAAGAAAACAAGTATTTTACAGTATTGCAAAATTTGAGAACTGTAGTATTAATATAAATTAGATACCTATGTGTGACTCCCGTTTATGTGTCTTTTGTTAAACACAATTGCAGCAATAAACATTATTATGTTATTATTACAGCTCTTTCAGAAATAATTGATTAAACCAAAACTCTACCTAATAATACCCTGCACTACCGCCGCTGAATTCCGCCAAAAATCTCGCCAGCTCCAAGTGAATCTAAAACAAACTTAAATATGTAATTTGAAGTACGTGCGTGTTGTCGTTATGGAATTATATTGATACCAGCATAATCACACAGACACACACCCCACACCCACACACACACACACACACACACACACACACACACACAACACAACACACACACACACACACACACACACTCAACACACACACACACACACTCAACACACACACAAACACAAACACAAACACACAAACACACAACACAAACCACACAAACACACACCAAACAAACACAAAACACACAAAACACAAACACACAAAACACACAAACAAAACACAAAACCAAAACACACAAACACACAAAACACAAACACAAACACAACACACACAACACAAACACACAACACACAAACAACACAAACACAAAACACAAACAACACAACAACACAACACAAACACACAAACACACAAACACTACAACAACCACAAACACCAACAACACACACATACCAAAACACAAAACCACAAAACACACAACCACAACACACCAACACAAACACAACAAACAACAAACACAAACCACAAACACAAACACACAAACACTACCAAACACAACACGACACAAAACCAACACACACAACACACACAAGACACACAAACAAACAGCCCGACACACACAACAAGACCACAGACACACAAAACTGAAGCAAAAAACAACATACAAACAGAACGACAAACACAAACCACACAGGCACAAGACAACACACAGCACACAACACACAGACGAAACACAACAAACACCCAAACACACAAGGCACAACACAACCACACCAACGCAAGACACACACACAACTGCACACACACAACAAACAAACAACAACACAACACACAAACCACAAAACGCACAACAAAACACAAACACAAACAAACCAAACACAAACACAAACAAACACATAACAGCATCAAACACAAATCACCAAACCCACAACCACAACACACAAACACACCATCAAAACACACACACTGACACACACACACACACAACAAACACTGACACACAACAACAGACAACACAACACTGGGCACAAACCAAGGCACCACTAAACACACAAGACACAGACACAACCACAAACAACAAGACCACAACACACAACACAGACACTACAACAACAGAAGCCACAAGCACAACACTAGCCCAACGCAACAAAAACACAGGCACATAAACCTACACAACCAACAACACAGACACCAGACACAAGACACAACCACAACCCAGACCACAGACACCAACAGACACAGACCACAGACACAAGACGACACACAGACAGCATACACCACAACACTGGCACAAAGCACCAGCAACAACAAACGCAAACACACACAAACACACGGACACGACACACCACAACCACCAGACACACAAACACAAACAAAAACAACAACACAACAACAACAACACACCACTACACAAACCAACAAACACAAACACAACAAACAAACACCAAACCACACAACACCACAACCACATACAACAACAAAACAAACACACCGCAACACACCACTGGCACACACAAACACACAAACACAACAACACACAAACACAAACACAACACAAAACACAACACAACACACCACACAAACACACAAACACACACACACACAACACAAACACACAAACATCACAAAACCACAAAAACACACACACACACAACACACACAAACACACAACACAACACACAACACACAAAAACAACAACACACAACACCACAACAAACACAAACACACACACACACACACGCACATACACACACACACACACACACACACACACACACACACACACATACACACACACACACACACACACACACACACACGTGCGCAAAACTTGGGAAAAACGTTGTAAAATTAGCTCATACATCGATACAGCGATAGTAAAGAAAGTCGATAGTATAACCTACACATAGGCGTATGTTGGTTGGAATTTATAAATTCGCTTTACTTGACTGCTTGTTTCTATTTTGGGTATTTACCTTGTAAAATTAAATTCCATTTGCCACACTGGATATCAATTTTCATAGTATTTTGAATATAGTCTGGTAGTATTGTTCTTTATCTCGATTCAAATATAAGCTGGTGAAAACTTATTTAGTATGAAATCATAGACAAAGGCGTGAATATGTTTAAATAAACCAAAAAAATTAAAGTTTACTGTACTGTAGTAAATATAAAATAGCACTACACTACATAATCCTGATAACCTATTTTCCAATTAATCATTGTCAGAAATTTTACTATGACATCTCCAAAGTGAACGGTAGACAAAATACTATAGACGTCACACCTGGCAACACATTTTCACCCTACTGACAAACATATGACAAATTTCATTGTTACCTTTCGCCGTAGAGAGTGTTCTGATTTGTCATCTTTAAGGCAGTTTAACAATATTTAATTTTTAATGACCTAGTTATTCTTTATTAAAATTTAATTTTATAGTTGGCTTTATACGTTTCTCAATCTGTTGTATTAATAGCAGGCTTATGTTTATGTTTTAATTTTTCAAATTTGACAAAATTCTTTACAACATCTTGAACAATTTTTAACAAATATTACTACTGACGAAGATATCTGTAAGTGTTATCGAAACGTTTAGATTGTAGAATTCAAAATACACCATTAAATATACCCAAAAAAAGATAATTATTTTAATAAACTATCCAGTTTTGAGTATCGCAACAGTTACAATATGTTAATGATGTGTTATTCGATATAAACATTTTGCATCTACATAATAATGTGCTAGTTTATTGCATAAATTTCCATGACGCTAAGTCATCTTTGAAATACACCTTGACAAACTGTGAATGTGCACTTTAGTCACGGATCTAGTTTTTTAATCGCTGTCAAGGTAGTTGTAATTGTCACTTGACATCAATCTGCCGGAATAACCCGACGCGGTGTGACAGTTGACAAGTAGTTTTGTTTTTGTGCTAAAAATAGTGTCCTTCTTCTGAAAAGTGAACCTAAACAATAGTGGAAGTGAGAAGGATGTTTGCATTGGTACTCCACCTGAAATTACTGAAGCAGGGCCTCGACAACTGCTAGTTTGCTGCCGTAGAAGTCAAAAAGTCAATACGAACGTGCATATAAACTTTTCCAAGTTGGGTGTCTAGAAAACCTCTTTGTGGAAAGAAAGAAAAAGGCAACGTATTTCATTCCCTCCCCAAGGGGGAGGGCGGGCTGCTCGAGCTTCCCGAGCTCCTTCAGCCACAATCATGGATTCCCAGCATACATACATACATTACGTATATATGCATGGTGGGATTAAGAATAGGTGTGGTCAGGATAGGATCGGAAGGAACGGAGTTAGGGTTCTGAGGGGGAAATACTACCCCAGCATTCGCCTGAGTAGCCGCACATGGTGTGCATATACGCAGTGACCATGCCGCTACATGTGTATGAGAATAACCCCCTGAAAAAACCTCATACAAGGTAGACGGTAATGGGAATCGAACCCATTACCTCCCGAATGCTAAGCAGGTCGTGTCACTACTACACTACCAGCTCGGTACCTGTTTCTGGGAAATTTATTCAATGCTGCGGATGACACTTAATTTAAAAAACAATGTTGATATAACCCTGACTCTGCACCGATTTTGGTGCGGATCTTACAGCTTTAAAACGCCATGTAGTATGACGATCAACAATAAAACAAGACAGTTAATCAAATTCGGATACTGTTCAAAAGAATGCTGAGACCATTGATATTGCAATTTTGGGAAGTTCAAGCTTTAATTTTGGACAAAATGAAAGTGGAACAAGGAAAAGCTTCTATTTAAATTAAATAAACGAAACACAGTTTGATGGTGAGGTTTTAAGAAAATTCAATTGCCAAAATGTGACTAAATATATCTTTACCTAAATAGAACTTTTTAATAATTTTGTACTGTTACCATGTTTTTTAATATGACCTGAGACAATAAACTAATTTATAAATTTTAGTATTTTTGTAATGGTCGTGGAAAAATTATAGTATGCATATTATTAATGACAGCTGACTTGTAAAATTTTTATAAATTAGAGTCTCGTATTACGACAGACATGTTAGTGACCGATTTCAGTGTGTTTCTGCACCATCTTATTGCAATATTCTTTTCTCTTCATTGATAACAATACCTCTTGCTAAATGGCATGCTTCACCGCATAGAAAATAGAGATAAAATCACCACATTATATGCCTGAGGTAGTAATAGATGTATCCTTCTAAAATTTAAATTAATTAAAATTCATTAAGATTATTAGGGTTAAATACGTTTTCATTGTATTTCGTTTTTAGTTTGAATCGTACACATTATTTTGCGATAATTTCAACATTTTAGTTGATATGTAAAAATTAACCAATGCGAGTGAACAATATCATTACAGCACTTTTGTTTATTAAATTAGCGCGAAAGAAGTGTTTTTAAACAATGTTGACTGTTCGTACTTTTATATCCAAACACGGTGCTTAATCTCAGTTACTTATTTGTTTCGTTAAGAGTATTGTGTTACTAAGGCAATGGTAATTCACAAGGCAATACTAAAATGCACTGGAACGTATGGGATTTAATTAGAAATCAGACAATTTGGAATAAACTGCATCATAGATTTAATAACATTTGAATAGTTTTTCTTCTTCAAATAAAATAATGTACAATCATTGTACTACGCAAATAAGAAGAACACAAATAAAACGTATGGAAAACATTTTTCTTATTTTAAAAATATTTTAGGCTAGAAACACTTTCCCGAAATTAATCATTTGGAGTATAAAGTTGAAATGGAATGAAACGGGAGGGTTGTATAAAAGTACAAGAGTGGCACCCAATAAATATATGTACTCCTGACATTGCAGTGAATTTTGAATACGTTTTTAGTTTTTTCTCATTTGAACGAAAATAAAATGAAAGTTCATACAATAGTTTTCCAAGCATAAAGCTGATTAAATAGATGTGTAGTGTATTAATATATATCATTTACCTAATTTACCTTAAATTAAAATTTTAAACCAGATCCATAATGAGTGCATGTAGTAAACTACTTCTTTATGAATAATTTTTACCTCACTTTAGAAATAGTAAATTTAGAATCTTCAGTAAATGAGGAAGTCAGTTGACCTGTTTGCTACAAGTTAAATATAGCCAATGTGTTACAGATTAAGGAGTGTAGGAACTCTGGCGACAGTCGCGACCCAACCCTAAATTCAATTGCAATTGATGATTCATATAATGTTAAGTTTGATTACTAAATTAATATTAAATATTATTTAAAAGGCATTTGTTAAATTGTTGATTAATGCAGTTTCATTTGCTTAAAATTCAATTGAGGACGTTGTCATTACGAACTTTCATTCAAAACTGGAGGTTTCAAATGTAAGCCCATTCAATTTAAAGATCATAGATAGGTGAGAGCTTTAAAGAAGATTTTTTATCCAAAGTACTTTACAGCTGTACCTTAAATTTGTAAGTTTAATGAATGTAATCACATATATTTTACTGAAGCTGATTCTGAAAATAGTATTGAAAATTATTACAGCACTATGAGGTGTTCTTTAGAGACGGTTTCTGAGCTTAAATGTAGGCTAGGCAATAGAAAACCACCACGAGAATTTTTTTCTAATTTAAATTTAAAGTTGATGGCGCTTTACAATTTTTTTTAATACATTCCTCATTTATACATTAAATTTCCAAATGCAGATATTTCAAATTGTATTATTTTTGGACACTGTGTTAAGATAAATCAGTGCCTCCAAAAGATGCATCATAAGATTTCTAATTCGTGCAGTAACTACAGTGCGACCAGTAAAGTCTGCATCATATGGAATTTTTTCTATTAATAGCTTTATTCGAAATTGAACTTTGGCTTAAATTTCTGTTTCGATCGAGATGAAAATTAACCAAAAAAATAATAGTCACGTGATTTGAATTATCTGTCAATTTTTCAAAACAAATTCAAAAGTGGGCTTATTTCTCAAAATAACGAAAAACGTTATTAGAAAAAGTTTTTCTAAATGCAATTTTTAGCCCATATGCAAAATTCCAGCTGTATAAGATAATTTTTATTTTTTGTCTATTTTTTGTAAATTGCACCACTGTTGTAAAATACGACTCAACGCAACCTACAAAAAACTCCTCAGTTGGCAATGCTTTATTCCAGACATATTTTGTTTAAAGTAGTGCCATATTAATTGTAATGTTTTCCTGCAACATCCAAACAGGGCGGTTAAAGTTTGGTCACATGCGATGCCACGTTTATTTGTTTGTGACCCTGTACAAGGTAACTTCATAAAATAACTATTTTTGAAAACGTAGTTTGTGTCTAAAAGTAATACACATTAATATTAAGAAAACAGTTTGATTGGAAAGGTCAAATTTTTGTAATAAAAAATTATAATATAAAAATTCCACGTTTTTAATTAATAACAATTTTTGGTATTTGAATATTAAATTAAAAACAATTCAAAAACTTAAAATTCAAAATTACATTTCTATGTGCCTTCCGTTGCGTTCAATACAAAAACAATTGTTTTTCTTCACACATCTTTAATGGAGTTTCTGATACTAAGGGGCCTTATTTTTAAAATATAATTTCAAATCGTCATATAATGATTTTTTTATTAGAAAATTTCACTCTTTTCAATTAAACTATTTTCTCAATATTAACGTGTATTAACAAGACACAAACGTTTTCAACAATAGTTTTTGTTAGTTAGTATTATGAAGTTACCTTATACAAGGTCAGAAACAAACTTTTCATCACATGTGACCAAATTTTAATAGTTCTATTTGGATTTAGTAGAAAAACACATTTAGTATGACATTACTTTAAAAAAAATATGTCTGGAATAAAGCGTTGTCAAAACTAAGAAAAAATATAAATTTATTTTGAGAACTAACCCCACCTTTGATTTTTTTTTAAAGAAATTAAAATTTGACATAATGCGAATCACGTAACTATTATTTTGTTGTTTAATTTTTATCTCTGTCGAAGCAGAAGTAGATACCAAAGTCAAATTTCGAATAAAGCTATTCAAAATATCCTATATGATGCGTACTTTGTAGGTCACACTGTATTTCAGTTTTAGGACGAATTTTAATTTTCAAGAAAATGAAATCAACTACTAATAATAAAAATATCTGTTGTGAAACAACACGCGACGTTCCAACCTACAAAGTGGAAGTTAAAAGAATTGAAATAATTTTAAAAATAATTTGTTTAGGACAATTGTGCTACCTCTTTTTTAATACGTTCATTTCATAGGCAACACTGTAAAAACAAAAATAATCTATGTCAGATGGACGTTTAAAACGTCATATAAGATAGATGTTAATAAACATCTATCAATAAACAAATTCCAAAGCCGCCCGTTTTTGATTAATTTTTTGACTTCGTTTGCTTGATATCAATAAAGTTATGTAAAATCAAATTTTCTTTAAAAAGCATGTCTACACATTTTCTTATAAAATTAATCGTTATTTAGATATTGAAAAAATTTAAAATTTAAATTCTACCTTAGAAATTTTTTGCCGCTAAATCTGATGAGCTTCAGGGACAAATGGAAACAAGCTTAAATTTGAATTATGTTTAAATAAGGAGTTACTTATTCCAAAAGTTATTTTTGTAATTAACACGTCATTTTTAACAGTTGAAGTACAACAAAACTAAAATTATGACGCAAGAAATTAAGATGGTATATTTGTAAAATTGAGGATTATATAAATATCCATAGATGTTTTAAATGTTCTAAATTTAATCATAGGGCAAAAGATTGCAACGGTTGAACAATTTGTCCAATATGTGCATAAAATCATAATCTTAGAGGATGTAAGGCAATAAAGGAGGAACATAAATGTATTAATTGCGTAAATAGGGACAGATAAGCGAAAAATAAGAAAAACTAATGAACATCCTTCTGCCCTAGATATAAATTGTCTATGTTATGTAGAAATTGTAAGGAAGTACAAGAAAACACTAAATATAAATATAAATATAGGCGAACTTAATATTAAGTGCAATCAGTTAAATATGCAACATTCAAGGGCAGCCACTATAAAGTTAATAAAGTAATTGGAAAATTATAAAATAGATATATCTTTAGTAAAAGAACCTCACACTGTTAAAAATCGAGTTAAAATATATCCAACTCATTAAATTATTTTCGAGTGTGGAGATAAAAAAAGAGCAGCAATTATATTGAAGAATAACACGTTACGTGGAATTTTAAGCACCCAAATATCTTTAGAAGATGTGTTATTATTAATGTTATTGTTGATGAGTAATCGTACATTTTTGCAAGCATATATTTTGATATCAATAATGATATTTTTTTGCATTTGTGGGCCGAGATCTAGACACAAACGGAAATGTCAGACAACTATATGCACATCAACTACTAATGGTAATTAGTACTACCTGTGACTATAATTTTGACCTACTGAAGGAATGCAACCTTTAGCAAGAGACCTTTAACTTGTCAATCGTCGTATTCCTACGAGACCTACAGTTTTACTTCTATCCGAGAAGAAGGAGTGCTTTGATTTTTCTCGACCAGGTTTGAACCCGCGCCGTTCGGGTGAAAGACAAGCACTCTAACCATTTCACCATCGAGGCAGCTTAATAGTGATATTAATTGTAGTTTGAAATTATTAACAAATATCATTGAATATAGGAAAAAGGGAAGCACTGTTAATTGGAATAGATAGCAACTGTAGATCTAAAATGTGGTATGATAGAAATACTAAGGCTCGAGGAAAAATTTTGAAGAATTTATTATAATAGAGGATCTATTTATTGTAAATGAAAATTTAGGTTTTCCTACTTTTGAAAATTCAAGAGGGCATAATATTATCGATTTAAAGTTGAAAGTTGTACTGACCATAAAATCATTAATTGCATTTAGAAGAGCAAAATTTTTAATTAAAGAAATTGATTGGAGTTTGTTTGATAACTTTATTACTGAGAAACCTAAAAACACTTTTAATATTAATAATGAAAATAGTGTAGACAGTATTGATGATGTATTAGAATATAAGGTATTACATTCCAGTAATTTTAATTCAGTCTCAATAAGTTTAACACAGAGTTAAAGCATTCTTGCCATTCCTCTTTTCGTATTTCTAAAGCGAGAACCAAACATCCTGTAAAAAATACAAATTTATGGTGGACAGAAGAATTGACTGTGTATAAAAAAAGGTAAATGCGTTAGGACGCAAGCACGCACGCACGCACAAGACGTATAACAATAAAGATAAAAAAAATGTACATTTTCAAGAAGAAGTTTTATACAAAAATTTAATTAAAACAACAAAATTTGAATCGTGGAAAAATTATTATAATATTCCTGGAGGAGCGAATCCATGTTGCACTGTTTATAAATTAGATTCAGTAAAAAAAGTTCTTTTACACAACGCTTAAAGAAAAATATGTGGTGTGGAACAACACACGACCTGCAAAATGGAAATTAAAAGAAACGAAATAATTTTAATGTCCTTATAGTTTGTTATTTTCCAATAATGCAGCTATTTTTAAACACGTTAGAAGCGATGTAATACCCTAGGGCATTATGAAAAACCGAATGCATAGTTACGAAACGAAGGTGCGATATAATGCCCTAGGGCATTATGAAAAACAGAATGCATAGTTACGAAACCAAGGTGACTGAACAAACTCGATTATATTTTTTGCTAAAATAAAAGTAAAACCCACTTTATTTATTGCTAAAAATGACAATCGATGACAAAAATAAAATTCAATATCTTTCTTTAATTGAATAACACACTAAAAGGACGTTAAATATAGAAGACACTACGAGTGTTACAGGAATAATTCCCTCGGTCAACATACAACAAAGGCCCTCGGGCAGTACACTGTTGACCTCGGGGCATTATTATACCCGTAACACCCTTGATACCATAATTACTATAATATCATTTTTTTAGGATAATTATGCAACCTCTTTTATTCCGAAAATAGACAACATTGTAAAAACAAAAACCATATCCTATGTCAAACAGACGTTTAAAACTTCATGAGACAAGTCCATAGACATCCAGATATTAACTTAAAACATCCGGTGTGAAACACCATACGACCTTCCACCCTACAAAATGGAAATTAAAAGATATGAAATAATTTTAGTAAATTTTTTTTAGCATAATTATGCAACCTCTTTTATAATAAGTTCATTACGAAAATAGACAACATTATAAAAACAAAAACAATAGTCAAACAGGCGTTTGAAACTTCATGACAGACAGAGGTTAATAGACATTAGATACTAACTTAAATAATTAAAGAAAATGAAACGATTTTAGTTATATTTTCTTGGGGAAACTAATCAACCCCTTTTATACCTTTACAACGAACAAGACAACATTGTAAAAGCAAAAACAATAATCTATGTCAGAATGACGTTTAAAACTGCATGTCAGATAGAGACTAATAGACTTAATGACATGTTAACTTAAAAAAAAATTCCAAAGCCATCCGCTTCTATAAGATATCAATAACACAGTTTAACCATTTTGATTGATATTTAACTAATTTTTAGACTTACCGTGCGTTATATTAAGAAAATTTATAAAACAAAGTTACGTAAAATTAAATTTCCTTCAAAAAATGTATCTACACTTTTTCTTATAAAATTAATCGTTATTCAAATATTGAAAAACATAAATTCTTCTTTAGGAATCTTTTGCCGCTAAATTACGGGTCATATCAAAAAATTGTATCGATATGTTTAAAGGGTATTTTTATATCTTTGAGATATATACCTATTTTAGAAATATTCGATAAAAAACAAAAACTGCCCCTAACAAACCCCCCTCCACGCCACTGGATTTCTTCCAAAATCTAATGCAAGATAGCTTAAACACGAAATTTGAAATGCGTACATGTTGTCGTTCTGCAGTTATCCTGGATACTTACATACATCCATACAGACACACATACTCACGCACACATGCACACGCACACGCACACGCACACGCTCACGCACAAACACACGCACAAACATACGCACACACACACACACACCACACACACACACACACACACACACACACACACACACACACACACACATGTACACACGCACACATGCACACGCGTACACACGCGCACGCAGGAACACACGCACATGCACACACGCACACGCCACACGCACACGACACGCACACACACGCACATGCCACACACGCCACACACACAGCACACACGCACACACGCACACGCACACACACACGCACCACGACACACGCACAGCACACGCACACGCGCACACGCACACACGCACACAAGCACACACGCACACAAGCACACAGCACACACCACACACGCACTCACGCACACGCACACGCGCACACGCACACGCACACACGCACACAACGCACACACGCACACACGCACACACGCACACGCACACCGCACCACGCACGCACACAGCGCACAGCGCACACTCACACGCGCACACACGCACACACGCACACACGCACACACTCACACACGTACCCACGCACACACGCACATTCGCACACACGTCACACGCACATCTGGAATAATTGTAGGTGTTGAAGATATAAGAATACCTACATGTCCATTAATTATGTTGTATAAAATTTTTTTACGACGCGTAATTTAATGGCATATATTCCTGTGGGTTAAGTGGAACTTAAGTGTTTAGTTAAAATTTGTTCATTGTCTGACTAACGATCTAGTTTTATAGCAAAAAGTGTAAATATATTTTTTAAAGAAAATTTAACTTTAGATAACTTTTCTTTTTAAAGTTTATTTATTAAAGGCCAAATAAGTCTAAAAATGAATTAAGGAGTATAGAAAACGTTTAATCTATATTAATACTTTTATAGAAGTTAGCATCTACACCTTTACTTCAGAAAATGTCAAATGTTTTTCAGAAATTATGTGATCGATTGTAGAAAGCGTCAAATGTATTCCAGAAAATGTAAAATGTACTTTAGATTTATCAAATGTATTTCAGTAATTTGTACTTCAGAGAATATTATTTCTTAATTATCTGGAATTGTTTGTGATTTCAAATTAAAAATATTTGGAACTAATACAAATTTCCAAATAACTCTGAAATTGTCGTTTCAAATGATACTGCCATCTTTTGTTAGCCATGGAAACCTAGATGTTTGCAAGGAAAGTATTTTAATATGTAAAATGCAACATTGCAAATAATATTTAACATAAATATAGCAAGTAATACATCAAAATTTAGGAAATTTTAAGCTCTTTTCAAAAATCCCAAAATATATATGGTAAATGCAGTTTAGGGTCGCATAAAAAAACAACACTCTGTATAAAAACTCTATCGCGATGGATTCTACATAAAAAGTACTCTAAGAAAGATTTTGCCAAAATCAATTATCTTTAATAATAAGAAACGAGTAGAGATAGCTGAATTCTGTTTGATCAAATCATTTTCTCATTAAGTTTAAGCTTCTGACACCTAGATCCATTTTTTTCTATCTCTTAAAATAAAGGTTGTTTCATAAGAATGTGTCCAATTTTGGACCACCTGGTACAGATATGACTTGGAGCTTTAAAAATTTTAATATTTTAAAGGTATGTACGGTATCTAATTGAATCAATTCAAATTTACTATAAATTAATTTTAAATTATATAATATTTTGAGAAATTTCTTATGAGAGGTTATTTCTAGGTTTGTTATTTCAGAAAACGATAATATGAATGTTATCTTTATCTTCTGGAGGATACTTAAAATATTTGTGCATAAAAGGTTATTATATTGGACATTCATTTCCAAAAATATTTTTAATTGCTCTTATTGAAGCGTCCATATTATATTGGAGTATTTTCTGATCACCCTTTGGTTAGATTAGCAAATGAAGTAATCACTAATTTGTTTAACAACTTTGTCTTGATTTTTAAGTGAGATGTCTAAATTTTTATTGATTTCTAGTAAATCTTTATTATTAAGGATCTTTTAGAAAGGTTACGAAGTTTAAATTTTTGTGATTTGTGCTTAATCAGTCTACCATTTTCTTTCAACACTAATTTGATTTTTTATTACCGGGTTTAATCTTTCTTTGATTCTAAGATTATTATATTGTGTAAAATAGTCTTCGTTAAAATAGTCATTACCTGAAATGTTTTGAGCTCGATCGTCAAGGATTTGGCCAATCAAATAAAATGACTTTGTCATAATACTGATCAGTTTTTCGTATTCTTTGTCTGGTGAAGTATGCTACTGGTTTACTTACGATAGGGGGTTCTTCTAGGTTTTCATTAGCTTTATTATTCTTTGAGTACTTTTCTCTAATTTTGTATTGTACATACTTATTTATTGTTCATAAATGTTTATCGAGGTCTGTTTTGTGTGCGTTTAACTTTTTATAGGGTCCATACAATTAGGTAAAGGGAGTGTAACCTATCGGGGAATGACTTGATTGATTATATGTAGTTATTGCTGTTATCATACTATTTTTCGCGTCGTCACTGTTTTTCTTTTGATTTTTCAGTACTCGTGTCTTTTTTAATAATGCGGAATGTCAATAAGCGAGTTTGAGCTGCTGTTAATTAGTTGTAGAATGTAATTCTATTTGGACGAATTGACAGAATTCTTGAAATGTTTTGTTTTTAATTTCCCTTTCTTCATCACATACTATCTTTTTAGGGTAACTATGGTGAGAAAAATAATGTCTTAATTTATTTAGTATTGTTATACTGGTATCTGTTATGAAATAGGCTTGAGTATATAGTGAAAATAGATCAATTATTGTTAAGAACCTATTTCCTTTACAACTAAAAGTGTCAATGTGTACAACATCAACGGGTCTTTTAGCAAGTAAGGACCCTGAGAATGGACGTTTAATGAGTTTCTATAGTATTTATTAATTAAACAACTATCGCAATTATTAATTATTTTATTAATTTTAATTTCATGTTAGGAAATAATAATACAATTTAAGGTGGCTATACGTTTCCGTTATTCTGTTGTGATCTGAATTATGGCAATCTTTCACAATTTCGTTTTGTGATCTGCATTTTCCACTAAAATATTACTTTTGACAAATTTTGCGCTATTATTAAATAGTTGATGGGTCATTGTTGAAATTTCTGATTCTAATTCTTTATTTGTAAAGTAAATACCGTGTAACGTTTGAAGATTAATGATTTGTTTAAGCATTCGAGTTAAATTTTCTAGTTCCGGTCCTTGCCTAATTATTATGGCATAATTGTTTTTTGAAAAAGGTTTTTCATGATTAATATTAAATCGTTCACGTAATTTAAAAATAATTACATTCGTCAAGTAGTTTACTGGCTCTTCAGAAATAGACATAGTAAATAGAGGATTCTCTTGTGCAGTGTGTTGAGTGATATCGGAATCTCTGTTTTCTGACATTAATTTCTTTGGGGTTTCTATGAATTCGCACTCATTCGGTATTTCTGGATCTTCATCGATATTACTAAACAAAGAGGAGAGTTCATCGTTTGATTCATTTACACTTAAGTGTTGCGTTCCAATTATATTAGGTATGTCTAAATCAGAAAAAAGTTCTTGAGGTGTTTCTTTTATTTCAACGTTAAAAATTTGTTGGCATCGACTTATTGAACAAAATGAATTTCAAATATTGTGTAGGATCCTAATGGGACTCTACAGATTCGGTTATGTGCAGACTAGCGATGCAGGCAAATATAGATTATTTAATTTAACTTCTGGGATAATTATTTACTGGTATATCAATAAAATTTTGGACTGTTTGTTTAAATGGTTTGAAATTCTTAGGATTGAATGAGCGAAATGGTATTGTAACATTTCCTATCTAATATTTGAGTATTATAATCTATTTTTGCTCCTAATGTTCTAAGTTCTTTACTTCTAAGAATTGCATCAATATCTTTATCTGCATTAAATTCTTCTAATAAGAGGGATTTCACATTATTGCCATTTGATATAGCTCTACTTAGACTTTTTACAGAAAAGGGTTTTTGAAATAAAAGTTCTGAAGAAATTACTTCGCCGGGTTTGGATCAAATGTTTTACATTAAATTCGGGGATAATAATAAAAGGTAATTTGGGTTTATTTGTTAATGCGCTTAAATCAAGGTTTTGCTGTTCCGAGGCTATTAAATGAAAATTTTCACTTAACCCTCCTTATGTTAACATTTTGGTTTCACTTATTGTGTTCGGGTCATGATGACCCAGGAGCCTATTACATTTTATTACGTTATTTTATTTTTATTACATATTATGTAAAGAACATCTGAAAAACGTAGTAGTTAGGTATATACATTTATTTATTTATTTGTTAGAGTCTTGACAGTAGTAATATACATGAGCTTTACATAGGTATTTTGAGCAATTACAATATACCATATTAGTTTTATTATCATTTGAAGAGGGACAAAAATTACATCTTTTACGCTTGGTTGTGGTTGATTGTTCCCTTATTTCGGCATTACTGGTTGAAGAACATGACTTTATAACCACTTCAGCTGCAGGAATACTTCGAGGGAGAAGTTTTCTTTCTTGCAATAATGGAGTGATCAAGGAATTACCCAGTTCTTCAAGAAATAGTCACCGTTTTATGAGTTTTCTAGCATTCCAGGTTGGAGTTACTTCGCACCATAGAACATAAGCGTTGTAAGCTGAAACGTCTATGATATTATAAAACATAGTAATTGGTCATCTTTGAGTTTGCCGTCTGCATGTGTATGTTATTATTAACTTGTGTAACGTGTCTACAGCACTTTTAGTTTTGTTGTAATCTAAAATCATAAACGGCTTTTTATGATCTTGGTTACACACTCCGTTATCGTGGTGCATGGTGCTCATGAGCGTCAAATTTTAATTCCGTTTGGGAATATAGGAAACTATCGACGTGTCCTTGGTAAAGTAAAATTTTGAAGAAAGAACTTCTTTCCTATTGAAGACCAATGCGGGTGGCAATTCGGGATTATTTATGCGAATAGTGCCATGCATGGTTATTTTTGTTTTCAATAGCATCTGCCCCGGATCGTACGAGGTAAAAAAATTATCACACGTTACATTGTGGCCTTTTGAACCATAAGTAAGGTCTAGCCCAACTTTTTTACCTTGACCTCTCTCTGGAGGTTCACCTTCTTTTTTCCCGAGGTCAACTTGCATGTAATGTACATAATCAGTTACAGAATCGCATAAAGTTCAAATCTGGACTCCTTGTTTAGCAGGTTTATTCGAGATGTACTGTCTAAAAGGACAACGACCTCTGAAAGGTACCAGTTGCTCATCTACTGTCACATTTTCGTGAACACTGTAGGGCTTAGGTAGAATTGCAACCCATTCATCCCGTATGGGAGTTAATTTATCAGTTTGGTGTCGTTGTGGTTGTTTTTTATCGTCAAAGCGAATTATTCGTGCAATTACATGAAATCGTTGCAGGGACATCATAGCTTTGAATATTGGACGACCTACATTTCCATCCTACCGACTGACTGTTGCCTCTCCATGAGATTTATACACTCCAGCTAGAAACAGTAGGCCAAAATATGCTTCAAGTTCAACTAATGTTACTTCTTGAAACGTGTCGCCACAAAGTTTTTTGTATGCTAAATTTGACAGTCTCAAAATTAGGTTTACAATTTTGGGTGTGAAATATAAGAAGTATGCGGATTTTATATCAATTATTCGCGACGTAGCATACCTTGTTGGCCGGCCCAGGAATCAAAGAAATAATATTTGCTGCTGATAACCTTCCCGATTGATGCATCTTTTCATTCCATACTACATTGCCATCTTTTGAAGTGACATTATTATCCGCATCAGCTTCATCTGAAATCGTAGCTTCCACTTCATCTTCCGATTCGCTATTATACAGGGTGAATCTTATCTAATCCGCCAAAATTAAAGGAGTACTAGAACTCATCATTCTAAACAAAAAAGTTCATATGTAGGTGGGTCGGGAAATGCTTTGTTTCCGAGATACAGGGTTTCAAAGTTGAAAAAATAAATCGCGTTTTATTCAATATCTTTTGACTGTTTCGAAATAATTTCATGAAATTTTTTATATGGGGGTTTTTTGGGATGACAAATTCAAATCTTTTCTGCTAAAAAAAGTGAAGTTGCTAGAGCAGACACATAAGTAAACAAGTAAGAATCCCTATTGTTAAACCTGTCAAAGGAATACTCTCCGAAAATGTGTATGCATCATGAGTTTTAAATGCGTTTTTCTCGGAAAGGGTTGCTCCTAGCGACTTCACTAAGATATACCTTTTTTAGCAGAAAAGATAGGAAGATCGATTTTTCTAGTCCAAAATGGTATACAGTGTAGCACAAAAAAATTGCGACGATTTAAAGGGGTCGAAATGGTTGCCGCTGGCGCCCCCTAGAAACCACAACTAAATGGACCAGAAATTTAAATTTGTCATCCCAAAAAACCTCCACATACGAAATTTCATGAAATTATTTCGAAATAGTCGAAAGATATTGAAGAAAACGCGATTTCTTTTTTCAACTTTGACACCCTGTATCTCGGAAACGAAGCATTTCCAGACCCATGTACATATGAACTTTTTTGCTTAGAATGATGAGTTCTAGCACTCCTTTAATTATGGCGGATTAGATAAGATTCACCCTGTATATCTCGGTTTCGGACAAATGGTCTTAACTTAACCTTCACGCCATTTCCTTGCGGGGTAGGCAAAACAATCCCTGCCTCTTATTTATTTTTCATTCACAATCTTTCTCCATGCTTTCATATCTCGGCATACATCCCTAGCTTTCGCATCCGCAAGGTTCATACATTGTCACTGACATGCCTTTTTATTTTCAAAACTCCTATCTTTCCTTCCTTCATCATTCATTCTACTGCATTCATCCAAGTTTTATGCGACTTACCAGACCCGGCCTTTCGTCTAACCTCACCACATATATTTGTTTCGTTAATCTTGCGTTGTTCATTCTCTCAATGTGACCAAACCAACGTAATGTTCTACTTTTATATCTATCCATCATCGTCTTTTCCTCGCCACACTCCGTCATTATGCGTTCATTCTTTATCCTGTCCCTTCTCGTTTTACCACATGCGCTTCTCAGGAATCTCATAACCACGGCATTTATTTTTATTTCGTGCTTTCTTTGACATACCCATGCCTCACTTCCATACAGTACTGATGGGACAAACACGCCATTATAGATTGCTCGTTTCGCAGCTAGGCTCATACTTTCGTTTCTCATTATGTCCACATACTTGAAATTTACCTTTAGGTCCATGCTCTCACAGACTGTATCAAACTTCCTCAGAGCGATTTGTAGCTCATCCGCACTATGACTTAATAAGACTCTGCATACACCAGAAGTCGTACATTTACGTCACCAACTATTACACCATTTGTATCGGTACATGCTTATCTAACACTTTTATCCATGTATACATTGAACAACCACGGTGACATCACACAGCCTTGTCGCACTCCTTGCTAGGTATTAACGTATTCACTTACACCTCCTCTCACCCTAACACATGCCCGACTGCCGTTGTATACTGCCCTTATTCAATTTAATAGAGCTTTATTTATGCCATATTCATTTAATATTACCCATAGCTTCTCCCTATTCACTCTGTCTTATGCTTTCCCCAGATCTACAAACGCACAGTACAGCTTCCTTTTTACCCTTAAGCATTTTTCGATCACCTGCTGGAGAGCAACCATCTGAACAACACATCCTCTCCCTGGCAAGAAACCACCCTGTACTTCCCAAATCTTAGTTTGTGTAGTTTCTTGTACCAGGCACGCTGAGCAAACTTATTCCTCTGAAGTGCTTACAGTCACTCTTGTCCTTATACAGTGGTACACTGATCGCGCTCTTCCAATCCCCCGGCACTTTTCCACACATAAGGCATACATTGAATAATTCACACGTAGCTTCACAAATCATTGGATTTCTTCTCGGGTTAACGTTTTAGATTGTTAGAGTTGATTTGTTCTCAGGAAAATCGAAATCTGCATTCGAAATTAATGTCGATCTTAGCAAAGAGTATTTGGGCCGCAAATCTACGAAATAGACCAGCATAACTTCTTATCTAACTTTCTTGACAGTATTTTCTATTTTCCTTTAAAAAAAATTGCTAAATTACATCTGATACCTTTCATGTAACTTGTTAGGTATTAATGTAACACACACTTTTCCGCGTTTTTTTACAATTTTTGGAGGATTTGCATCATTTTCTTTTATTATTTTGAAATAGAATACATATCGAGATAGTGGAACTGGTTTTACAGTACTCACTTTGAGTTTCAAGACGTCTCTTTCGTCGCGTCGACTTAAATGTGTTAATGACACTTGTATCGTTAATAACCATAATTCCACTTGCAAAATTTCATTCCGTAAATAGTAATATACAGGATGTCCCGTAAACCCTCTTTAACCTTTCAGCTGGCGCTATTTAAATTTGACTTCTACGAAAACTCCACGCCTTTGAGTTATTGCGGCTTATTTAAAGTTTGGCAAAATTGGTTCTAAATTTTCTTTATTAATTTATTATCTTATATAATAACTAATATTTTAGTTTAAGTAAACAGATAAACGTAATCACTTGCACCTGCATACCTAGCTCTGGCCGTCTAAAGTAGAAAATAATGTACTCTTAGTATCCATGTACCCAGAAAATTGCACGTTTTGTTCAGATTCTAAAATGGTATAACAAATGTGAGTAGTTTTGTTACAAAAATATATACAGGAGCAAACTACAAAAATCACAGTCGTCTCCTTTATAAAATAGGTCGTAACTTTTTTATTCTTATTGCTAACATTAGAAAAGGGTACTGGATTGAAATATGTCAATCAGTATTATTTATTACCAATAATTTCTCAGCAAATTTGAATTTTCTAATATGCTCACTTATTAGGATTTCTTTTTGTTATTACGATTATGGATACGAACTAGAAGAACATGTTTTATTTAATGTCTTGTGTTAAATACACTCCTCGCGAATATGTATAAACGTATTTTTTTCTGGAGAATATCACTGAAACGCGAATAAGGATTCCGTACTTTACATGGAACAATACCCTTTTCATAATCATCCTTCTTCTAGCGTCGTTAACATTAGTATGAAGGAAAAATTTCAGGCGTTGATGGTGGTGTAGGAAGGCCTCGTGTGGTAGACGATGCGGACATTTTGGAAAAATTAGAACTATTGAACGTTGCAAGGTTGTTTCTAAGCACTGTCTATTGCACCATAAGACGTTATCAAATACACCCACATAAAAAAAGAGTATGCATACGTGAGGATATGTTTCTGTCTGGGGATGTCACGATCGATGCGTGTAATACAAGATTTTTTGTGGACGTAATGGAATTGTTCATAACTTCCATAGCTGGCAAATGAAAAACCCACAAATTAACTTTCAAGAGAATTATATAATCGATACTTGCACCGGAATTTTCTAAATTTAAATTATCGGTCTGTCAAATTACCCAAAAATTGTAATGCACGTTCTTACTTAGATTTTCTTCGTAACACATTACAAGGACTACTTCATCATACCCTTCTCGCCATAAGAAGGGTGTTGTGATTTCAGGGTGATGACTGACCAACACGTTATGCCGTTGTTGTAAAATTTTTTTCCGGGAGATAAATTTAACAGATTGGTCCCCTTTTAATGCTTGCGCGATCACTTATCTTATCCTCTCGATTTTTATTATTAGGATAACCTAAAAGAAAAGATGTATGAAACAGTAACTGACAATGGTGTGGAACTTTGACGTAAAGTATTCCGCGCAGCCTCTGAAATTAGCACACCAGAAGATCTTGGAAAAGAACTCTGTGGAGAGATGCCGGACAAGTCTGAGCGGTAACTTTGAGCATTTTATAGAGTTTCTGTAAGTTCTTCAATTTAAAAAAGTTATTTTAAATTTTATTAAACTGTCGATTTCACTGCTTATTGTGGTTATAACTCACTTACGGAAGTGCGACAAAGTACAATACCTGCGTTCACACGTTCGTGTGTACGTATGCACATGCGTATTCGTATGCGCTTGAGTTCGTAGGTGGGTATATGCGAGCATGAGGACTTGCGTACTAGATAGCATGGTATAGGTTAAGTAATTTTTAGCTTTTATTTTAGATTCTATGTTAAAGGTTTTTCATTTGAAATTAAATAAACCTTATAAATTATTTTAATTATTTGAAAAATCTGATGTGTGCATATAAATCGTTAAACCGCGGTAAGTATGGAAATCCCCAAAGACGCATTAAAAGCAGGGTTGTAATATAGCATTTGCATTTTGCTTAGTCATTAGCTTTTTCTGTAAATTTTCTTGGGCATTTTAATCGTATTGAGAAATTATGTAATGAGTGTTACTGCACTGTCAAGCACATTCGATAAGGCAGGGATGTGTCTCACCCGTTGGCCGCAATACTGTTTAATAAATTAGAAACATAAAAATGTACCGGGTGGCCAACTAAGAACGGCCGTCGGCCATATCTCAGGAATGGATTATGGCACAGGTTCGGGAAAAAAATTTTTATAACAAAAGTGACCTCGAGAAACGCCTGGAAATTGTTTTTATAATTGTAGGTCCACCGCTAGAGGGCGTATTTGACAGTTAAAGTTTTAAAAAGCAAAATTTTTCCAAATTTACTCAATTAAGGGGCATATTAAATATTATAATCAGATCCCTTGACAAATTCTGCATATTTTTATTTGACAAGTTTTAGTCTATCTCTTCAAATAAGGGGTGGGGGAGAGTGGGAACCTTGTTACGAAAAAACGCCTTTAATTCAGGTTTTGATTGACCGATTTTAATAAACTTGATGCTGTTTGAAAGAGCTTTTGTTAAGCAATAGAAAATTTGTAAATTTGAAGCAATCTGATTAATACCATAAATGCTAGAGGGCGCTGTTTAATATTTTTTATATTGTGTTTTCTCTTTACAATTTTAAATGGAAGCATAAAAATTTAAATAGGTCTTTAAAAAGTAGACTAAATTAGTAACAAAACAGTGAAAACTGCAAGTTGATATCGTAAGAAACAGGTAAATGGGAATTGTTCTTCTAACGTCTAGTAGGCTAGTTCGCGTTAACGGAAATTATTAAATTTAGCCTGAATGCAAAGATCTTACATTGGTCTGCAGTAATTTAAACTGTTATCATACTAATGTTATGGTTGCCGCTAGATTACCTAAATGTAATGCTATCGCTACTAACAATGAGAACAAATTATAAAATAATAATGTGATAAATCTAACAATTAAAACCTTAAATAAATAACTACGTAATTAGTGTCGCCCTAGATGTTCGAAATATCCATCATTTTCAATGCATGAAATCAATCGCTGACGGGTGAAGAGAACAGCAGTTTCAATTTTTGCCCTTGAAATACTTCGTATTGTCTGTCGTATTCTTTCAATCATGTCAGCTCTTGTTGTGCGTCTATCGGCATAAACGAGATCTTTTATTCGCCCCCACAAATAAAAATCTAAACAAGTTAGGTCTAGAGACCTTGGTGGCCAAATAAATAAACTTCCACGTCCTATCCACCTTTCAGGGTATGATTGATCTAAGAAATTCCGAACATCTCTAGAATAATCTGTCGGGCACCCATCATGTTGCAAGAACATGTCACGACGAATGGTCAAGGGTACGTCTTCTAAAAGAAGTGGCAATTCGTTGCTTAAAAAATCTAAATATCTCTCCATTAACAGTCTCATTAAAAAAAAAGGCCCAATTATTTCTCCATCTAGAATCCCGCACCACACATTTACAGACCAACGACCCTGATGTTGGACCTCCTGCATCCAATGGGGATTCGTTTCAGACCAGTAGTGCATATTATGTCGATTCACACTACCATCACTATGAAAAGTAGCCTCATCTGTCCACATAATTCGTGAAAGTATTTCAGGATCGTCATGTATCATATTTGAGAGCCAGTTGCGAAAATCCAACCTGGTATCGAAATCTTGAGCATTCAAACTATGGTGTAGGACCATGTGATATGGGTGCAATCTAAACTAATATATATTATAAAGTAATCAGATCAATAAGACACATTGAAGTCCTTCGTTGTTAGTAAACGAAAAAGGACTTTAAATGCATTAACTCTCATAATGTTATTACGAATTTTTTTCGGCCGGCCTCTCATTATTTTTTATTATTGGTACCTTTTTACTTTACTTTGCTTCACTTAATTATCATGTTGTTAGTTAAAATCTATTCACATAGCATAAGATAATTTCATTAAATAATTTGGTGTTTTATTGAAACTGGACATAAACATATAACGACAAACGAAAAAAATTAACACATTTTTATCATTATAATACCGAATAAAACATGCATTAATAAATAAGTAGTCACCTGTTTTCTCTTAAAATATTTTGGACGGTGGTTCCACTCTAGCTATAGCTCTGGTGCTTGAATGAGGGTTAACATTTACATAAGCTAAAACATCAATAACATTTTGCTCTGTTCTACCTCTGCGTTGTCTTCGGTACACAGGAAGATTCACATTTCCAGTAGTACGCACACGGTGTGCGAGTCGGAGAAAAACTCTTCTGCTGTGATGCCGTCTGTTTGTGTACTACAGTGCATACAGTCTAGCAGCAGCGGTTGCATTTCTCATACACTCAAAATAAACTGCCAACATATGAAATGCTTCTTCATTTGTAAGAATCATTTTGGTGCGAAAAGATAAAGAAAGTCTATTAAATGCAACACGATGAATAATTTTTGACATATGCGTGAAAATCATAGCTTGCTTGTTTTCAACAGGGAATTTATTTTATATCTTACATGGCCCTCTTTACTAATTTTGTTGTCATCAGTAAATCGTAATTCATGTTTTACTCTGTATTTGTTGTTGCTGGGCAAATATCGGTTTTTATTGATATTTTATGCTTTTGATTTGCTAACACATCGCTTGAAAACAAATATAACATTCTTATATAATTAAAAAAATGTTAGATTTATCACACTATTATTTTATAATTTGTTTTAATTGTTAGTAGCGACAGCATTACATCTAGGTAATGTAGTAGCAACCATAACATTAGTATGATAACAGTTTAAATTACTGCAGACCAATGTAATTTAATAATTTCCGTTAACGCGAACTAGCCTACTAGACGTTGGAAGAACAATTCCCGCCATTTACCTGTTTCTTACGATATCTCAGAATAGGAAAAAGATATCGACTTGCGGTTTTCACTGTTTTATTATTAATTTAGTCTACTTTTTAAAGACCTATTTAAATTTTTATGCTTGCATTTAAAATTGTAAACAGAAAACACAATATTAAAAAAATATTAAACAGCGCCCTCTAGCATTTATATGATTAATCAGATTGCTTCAAATTTACAAATTTTCTATTGTTTAACAAAAGCTCTTTCAAACAACATCAAGTTTATTAAAATCGGTCAAGCAGAACCTGAATTAAAGGCGTTTCTTCGTAACAAGGTTCCCACTCTCCCCCTCCCCTTATTTGAAGGGATAGACTAAAACTTGTCAAATAAAAAATATGCAGAATTTGTGGCGGAATCTGATTATAATATTTAATATGCCCCTTAATTGAGTAAATTTTGAAATAATTTGCTTTTTAAAATTTTAACGGTTAAATACGCCCTCTAGCGGTGGATCTACAATTCTGGAAATAATTTCCAGGCGTTTCTCGAGACCACTTTTGTTATAACATTTATTTCCCGAACCTGTGCTATAATCCATTCCTGAGATATGGCCGACGGCCGTTCTTTGTTGGGCACCCAGTACAAGGCGGTAGCAACAAACAGAATTATAATTTAAAATAATTGTTGTTTGTAAAGCCATTTACGATTGAACCATATCAATAAAGCTGGCTGTCCAAGTAAAAGATCGAGATAGAATGCAGGGACCTTCTTGTAGTATAATGCTTGTAATTTATAAATTACTAGTTGTACATACAAAAAATTAATGTCTGGTAATTGACACGTTGTGGGTTTCTCAACTGTCTTTACATACCTCTCTGTCATTTATTTAATGGTAATTAAAAGTTTAATACAATAACAAAAATGTGTCGAGGTAAAAATAGTGTCGTAGTGTACACTTACACGGAACAGCCCTAATCAATTCTCACCAAAGGCCATTCAAACAGACTGTAACATTATCTTCCATTATTTTAATTATCTATTATGCACAAATTAATGGAATGCTTTCAATCTAAACTTTGTTAAATTCGGTGATCAAATGTTTTATTGTGTTTAACTTTTATATTATCAAATACTTTTACATCCAACTTGTGTGAAATTAGTATGTAATAAATACTGTGCTACATGACATTTATACAATATTAAAACATTTTGTGAATTCCAAAATACTTTTTTACATTGTTTACTTTTGTTTCGCTTAAAATTCTTCTTATTTTTATGTTATTCATTTTATTCGGGATAAAGTCTCGTTTGTGTTACACGCAACTTTATTCTGATTACTCTAATTACCCCTATTACCATGACGAATGATGCCTCGCCGTCATTGCAATTTAATTGCAACAAAACCTGTATATATTACACTTTTTTGTGAGCATACGTTAATTGCTGTTTGTAATGAAATGGTTAATCGATGCTCATGTATATATTTGTTGCCACTTCGTTAAGTGTTACTATGTTTATATAATACAGCACAATCATACTTTACTATTACCTCTCATAATTATTACATACATTTCTCATTATTATTAACGAAAGGTTATTATTAAACTGTATTGCTGCATTATTTAGTCTGCATTTGACATTTGCCGAAATTAGTACATTTTTATTTTTTTATCACATATGGAGGTACAAATTGAACTGTTTTAACAGGAAAATTTTTCTTATCATTACTTCATTTGTCAAAATATACAATTCTTTTAATAGCATTTAACCGCAAGTTTTTTAGTGCTATCCCGTGATGTATTTTTTTATAGAACTTTCAATTTATCGAACGCACATAAAGTTATATTTCTTTAAATGGAAATAGTAGTTTGGTAAGTCTCCAAAAATTATTATTTGCTATCATTAAAATAATATAACTAGTAACCCATTTACAAAATGGATTAATTATAACACATAGTGTTTTTCAGAGAGAGTATGGTTATACTTATGAATCTCATGGTTAGGTATACCTTAAAAAATTTCATAAACGTTATAGTTCTTTATGTACGAAGAGCATAATGAGATTTTTATTGTCCGCGGCGCTATTCTTAGCCGGAGCCCGCTAACGCTAAGGTCAGGAATGCTGCGTAGGATTAATGTATTGAGTAATGAGAAATACATTTTTCATTTGTAATAGTAGGTATTGGTGCGTTACCATCGAAACGAGTACAAAAGCAGGCATGACAAATTGTTAATTTATTTGACGTTTTGGTTTAGTTATATTTAAACTGAATAACTGAGATATTTCGGGAAATAAGATGAATGAAATTGTGGAATTGTATTACCTAGCATAAACATGACTAATTGTAATAATTGCATTCTAAATATTTTTAAATAAACGCATAGTTTTGTGCGATGTTATTTTCATTTTTGACGTTTCATTATAGTCTGCTGAGTCATAATGACGTCAGTAGGCTACAAAAAGACGGTTACATTAAATAATTATCAAATTAATCAAATGTAAACGTGCATAAAAAACGTTATGTACTATAGCGCTACGTACTGGCCAACGAAATCTCACATCTTTGGTATTTCCGGAAAGTCGTCAACTAGATAATCTGATATACCATATGTTAAAAAGTACTCAGAGTTGCTACCAATTTCCTTACATTACTAAGTAAAAATTGAAGGGAACGTAGTATTTAGTTAGTAGTATCCATTCTGGAATTAAAATACCTGATATACTTCTGTTCCATCTTATTTTCTGTAGTGGTATTCCTATTTGTTAAAATGGCAAAGAGTCAATTTGGCGCTGAGCTATCAAAAGTGTACTGTGTTGCCTACTTAAGTAACGCATTTGATGATCAAGTCTCATATTGAATTAATAATAATTTTCGAGAAAATGCCAAAAGTCACGTAATGTGGAGCTTATCGTAATGGTGCTGGATACATTTCACAGCGAACTATCCAAGATATCATGAAGATCTCAAAATTTAAATTTGACACATTGTGGTACACACGGAAAATCTGTGTTTTGGGAGTTCACCTTGTGGAAAGATATGGACGACTAATTTGGCAATTTAATTCGAAAAATGAATATTTTACTTTGAACAAATTGTATCATCGCGTTAAAACAGATTTCGATTTTGATGGGGGTCGAACGATATTATTTAGAATTTTGAAATCAATGGGTTATAAACACAAACTTGTCAATGGATAGAAAATTTTATGTGAAATGAAACACGTCGTTGTAGCCAAAATTAAGTGTTTGAAAAAAATTATGTAGTTTCAAAGTTCAGGTCAAGATGTCAGATTTGTGTATCTAGATGAAACGTGAATTTATCAAAATGCTTCTAATATGCATCGTTGGTTGCACGATTCTGACATCAAAAGTAAACTACCCAAAATTAAAAGTGAAGGTGAAATGTATCATTTTACACGCGGGGTGTAATTTAGAGATTTTGGAAAACTGCGACTATTTTACTCGATTTAAGAAACGAGGATCGGGATTATCATACAACTATGAATGGGGGCCGGTTTCAAGACTGATTAAAGAGTTGATTTCTGCGCTGTCCAAATCAACTGTGTGGTGGTTATGGATAACGCAACGTATCACTCGGTATAATTAGGCAAGCCACCCTCATTTTCTAGTAAGAAACATCAGCTGCTGGAGTAGTTGGTTACACACGGAGTTGAAATTCAGGGAAAATTACAAAAAAACCAACTGTGGAACAAACTCCATCCTTTTTGGTCTAGAGGGAAAGTTATGTAGTTAATAATATTTTGATTAAGTATGGGTATGAGGTTTTACTATTGTCGCCTAACCATTGTCAAAATAACCCTATTGAAATGGCATGGGGTTTTTGTAAATGTTATTATAATAAGACATAACTTCTGTACCTCCATCGAAAGATATGGTTCAGAAATTATGGCTTGAGGCTTTATCTAAATATTCTCCTATGCGTCAAAATTTTTGTTTGCACACTAAAAAGATTATTTCAAATAATTGGGAGATACGTATGTAAAATTTTTCGATTGCAAATATCCAACTTATTATTGTAGCACTAGGAGAATCCGATTCATATTCAGATAGTGATATGGGTTCAGATTCTGCTGGTGATACAATGCAATTGGAATAAGATCCAGCTGTTAGGCATCAACATTTTAGTTAAAATGCATTTAAATATTTGGTTTTCGTCAGGTCTTGTCGGTGGATACGAAAGCAGCAATCTTGTGGTCAATTCCATTCAGGTATGGTTTAAATTTATACACTTCTGGTTATTTATTTTCATGTGTAGGTACGTTACAGTTAAGAAAAAAACCACACAGCAAATTTCATCATCAAAGTACATCTTCACGTTGGATTGCTCATGAAAGAGCGCAGTGGATATCCTGGCTAAGTTAAATTAAACAGACACATATTGATTTTCTGGTTACCTATTGATTTTTCGACTTATTTGCTTATAAACACACCTCTACATCATATCTAATAGCTAAGAAAAGAAAGAGAAAAATGCAGTAGATAAACTTTATCTGGAAAGCAAATCTTCACATTGGATTACTTATGAAATATCGATCTGGATTGGCAACATATTTCTCTCCTGATTTTTTTATTTTAGAAGAGTGAAAAAAGGAGAAGGCATTCTTATTAGTTGTTACGTAAATTTGGTTAACAAACTTCTCATTGTATTAGATAAGACACGACGTTGTTATTTATGACCAACGTAAAGAATTACAACTTCCGTTTTCCGTAGGTAATATACGTTCAAGGTCTTAAGACTTTTTTTTTAATATGTCAGTCGAGATTCAACGATTTCCTTGCAAAGGAAGTCTGAATAGCGTATAAAACTTTGTTGTGACGCTGCATGAGTTTCACTTTAAAAAAGTAACCTACAACCTTCAAAAGTCAAGCTACGACAGCACTTTTTGTTCTTTTGACAGTGCTACCACACATTCCCCGCTCTAATGCAAAATAAAATAGAACAGAGTATAGGTACTTTATGAAAAACCAATAGTTATTATAAAATCTATAAGATTGCGCTATATGTTTTCATTCGTTAACGAGAGTTAGAATGAAATTATTCTTGCTTAGTATTATGAAACAACCAACTTTCTGTTCTTAAAAATTAGGTAAGCACAACTGTATTCTAATGTAGTACTAGAAAAACATCAAACACTCCTATGGCTATTTTACGTCCACCACAATTGTCACCGAGAGTGCATATACAGCAATTATTCTTATTGAATTGCTTCTGTATTGAACTTAGTCTCAAAAACAATACACTAAGAACATATAGCAATATCAAAATTGGTAAATTTTTTTAGCAAAGATTATTCGATATCATTTATAACTATTAATCGACCGTGAATCTACTAACCATGCGGTGTTATGCAATTTGACCTACTAGCCGCGTAGTTCAATTACATGTAGTCATATTTTCACTAAATTTGCGCTATTTTGCATTTGTGTATCCTAAGATATGGTTTCATTAATACACAGTGCCTTTATATTACCTTTTTTGAGTTCAGACATAACCACGGCTGGTTGAACGTAAGCTGTCGATTGTTATGGAACTAGGCCTAGTCTGTCTGCAAGAGGTGATAATCCTTTAACTATCACTGTTATGATCAAAGGAACATTTTTCAACTTTCTCACGAAAATGAAATCTCGACGGAAGCATTTCAGACCAGTACAAGAGTCGTGAAAGTCCTTGACTTTTTCAAGCTTCAGTACAAAACAATAAAGGGACAACCGTTACTAACAGTTTAGTATCCATTTTCCATTAGTGCAGAGAATTGTAAATTGCTTCATAGACTTTGATGTTTAAGAGGAGTCTGACAAGTCACTTTCACTATTATGGTCACATTCAGCAAAATTTATCACAATCAGGAGTATATGTTGTATGTCTAACATTGTCTCTTTGGTACCGTTTCAAATTTTCAGCTTGAGTGTGTTTAATTAAATTTTTCTACATATCTGGCGTACCAACATTAATTGCTTACTCAAACGATCCGTTACGATTCTGCCATCTCGGTCATTGTGTTTATTATAATACTTTTTAGTGATGTCCCATATCAACTGTATCATACACAAGTTTTGTGGTTTATTCTCGTTTCCCGCATGAACAGTAATGTGTCTACTATCACTAAAAATAGACAGCAGTATTGACGTATTGTTTTCGTACATTACACAATTGGTATTTCTGATTAAATTAACTTTCAAGTTTGAAATGTCTGTAACCGTCTTCAAGCGAGTTTGACTTTTTGAAGGTCATTTCAAAACTTTATTGTTTTTCACCGCTATCGATATTGTACTCTGACCGTAGAAATATTACTGTGTAATGATTGTGCACCCCGATACAATATTAGTAATCGGAAGATAAATAATAAAATGTCTCTAATAGAATCTCCATTACTTCTATAACTGCTTGTGGCGGTATCAAAAGTCCTCTATTAGTACGCTTTTTGGCGAAATATTCGATTAAAGATGCAACGCAGTGTTTCGCAGTACTGCTCAAATGATTCGTCATCTTAAGTAACAGCACTTTGCGACAAGAAAGTATGAGAACAATAATGTTGGAGTTATTAATAATTTAGAAAATAATCACGTTAAAATGGAAAAATCGTAATTAATAAGAGCAAAATTGACAGCTAACAACATACGACAGTAAAATAATAACACACTTTGTAATGTCGGTGCTAGACACCAAACACAGAGTAAAGCAGATTTGGCGTCTGTGGTTTTGCGTACCAAATACTAATATTAAAAATTTACTTTCTTAACCAAGAATAATGTGGCTGATTAAAATATTTACTACGGTAGGTATTTTTATTTTATTAATGATGTGCATTGGCAAATGTACCTTAAAACTGCTAACTCAAAAAGTTCGGTGGGTGTAGGTGCCAAATAAATGGCCGTTAAAAATCTTAAATTATTTTATTTGTTACTCAGTAGTAAGCACGTGTTAAGTTAATTAACTTAAGCTATGTAAAATTACTTTGCAAATTTCTAAAAATTCTATAAGTTAACTGTTATTGTTGGCATGTATATGTTATGTGTGACAGCAACTTGACAATTAGTAATCCGTAGTCTCGAATAATAAATTTATTTGTTACTCACTTGTAAATGTCAATTTATCAAGTCAGCTTATTGCAGTTGAAAATCAATCTTAATAAGCTAGCTACTAGTTAAAAATTTATAGGTTAGAGGCGAAAGTTATTGATCTTTTACAAGTTAGAGACGACCGTAACTTGTTCACATTGTATTAGCAAAATAATAAACAATAATCGCCGTTGCCAGAGAAATATTTTCAAAAGTAACGAGACATTTTTGCAAGTCAACTGTCAGTTTTACAAATTAGTAGCATTATTTACATGCGAAAATTGTGTTCTATTTGCATCATAAGTAACAATTAAGTTGTATAATAATACACGCAAGGTAGCGGGTTTTACTGGCTCCCGTCCGCCAGTAAAACCCTTTTTACCTTGCTAGTAATGTTATATACTATAACGCACAGGTGACGGGATAATTAAAGATTTCATTATAATAGTATATTATGTTATTAGGAGTAAAAGTGATACTTTATGTGGCGCAGCTGAATGTTTGTTTTTCCGAACGAAGTAAGGCAAATAATTCAGCTGAGCCACATAAAGTCACTTTTACTCTGAATAACATATACTTTTTTATCCGCAAACGTAAAAATAATTGGTAAAGATCGAAAGGAAAGATCAAATATAATTAGCAGATAAAATAATAAGATAATCAAGACGCTTTGCAAGTAAACGCTTTGCAAGTAATGAAGCCATAGCAACGCACATTTAATAAGTATATTTGGTAAAAGTAAAAATGCCTAGGCACAAAAGTACAACTTTTACTCCATGTCTGAAAAGTGAAACTTTTACCTTTGACATTGAGTCATCAAAGTGTCACTTTTGTAACGTTTGCGGATAAATAAATTTATATCATACATTCAGAGTTCTTAATGTAATTAACGAATCAATATGAAATAAAATATATTACATTATACGCAAGGTAGACTTCATGCAATCACTAAAGAACACTGAGGTGCGCGTTGGATAAGTTCGGAATTTAACGATCATGCGAAATAAATTGTAACTAACAACATAAGCTCTAAACAATATGTGAACTTAATATAAATGTTTTTTAGTTGGATACTGTATTGACATTCGGAACAAAATTGGTTTCTGCGCAATTGTTCTTTAGTCTTTAAACGAACTCAAACGGTTTTGGCTGGCTCAAGAAGGTAACAGACTAGCCTGGCGCACTAATAAGCTACTTCTCTCGCCAATACAAACCAATTTACCATGCTAATAATGTAAAATACTATGACACAGGGATTGTACAACCTTGGATTACAAATTTCAGAGCATATACTTTAAAAAGAAGTGGAATGTTTATAAAAATTTAAAGAATTTTCAACGCATAAAAATAAATTCATCAACTAGAAAACAGCCAATGATCTACAAACAGCTGAACAGATTTTCTTGAATCATAGTTAAAAACACTCGACCAAGTCATCTTACAAAAAAAAAATCAAAATCGGTTCCTCAGTTTGGGAGATACGATACCACAGATAGATACACGGATACATACGTTATAATATGAATATCTGTTTGAGTCGGGGGTTAAAAAATGGGAATTTGAAGGTACAATACGTTCGTTTAACTTTCATTTACCACTACTACAATTACGAGGATCCATTCCATGTTAATGCACTTATACCACCATAAGTGTACTACATATTGTTAACATTAACCATGCTTTTATGGCTAACACACTTTACCTTCTTAATTTTAAAGGAAAAGGTATTGTAACCGCTCAAAGGAATCGGATATGATCTGAGACCTGACATATCCGCTTTAAGGGGTGCATTACTTCAGGTTTGCGTGTTTCCGTATATACGTGATTGCACGTTTACGTGTTTGCGTATTGCATGTTTTGGCGAGGTTGCGTGTTTGCGCGTTCTCGTGCTTGTGTGTTAGTGCGTTTACGTGTTTGTTTGTGTATTTGTTTTTGTGTGTTTGTGTGTTTATGTGTTTGTGTGTTTGTGTGTTTGTGTGTTAGTGTGTTTGTGTGTTTGTGTTTGTGTGTTTCTGTGTTGTGTTGTGTGTTTGTGTGTTTGTGTGTTTGTGTGTTTGTGTTGTGTGTTGTGTGTTGTTTGTGTGTTTGTGTGTTTTGTGTGTTTGTGTTGTGGTTTGTGTGTTGTGTGTTTGTTTGTGTGTTTGTGTTTGTGTGTTGTGTGTTTTGTGTGTTGTGTGTGTTTGTGTGTGTTTGTGTGTGTTTGTGTTGTGTTGTGTGTGTGTTGTGTGTTGTGTGTTGTGTGTTTGTGTTGTTTGTGTGTTTGTGTTTGTGTTGTTTGTGTGTTGTTTGTGTGTTTGTTGTTGTGTGTTTCGTGTTGTGTTTTGTGTGTTGTGTGTGTGTTGTGTGTGTTGTGTGTTGTGTGTTGTGTGTTGTGTGTTGTGTGTGTGTTTGGTTGTGTGTTGTGTGTTTGTGTTTGTGTTTGTGTGTTGTGTGTTTGTGTTGTGTTTGTGTGTTTTGTGTGTTTGTGTGTTTGTGTTTTTGTTTGTTTGTGTTGTTGTTTGTGTGTTGTTGTGTTTGTGTGTTGTGTTGTGTTGTGTTGTGTTGTTGTGTGTGTTTTGTGTTTGTGTGTTTGTGTTGTTTGTGTTTGTGTTGTGTGTGTTGTGTGTGTGTTGTGTGTTTGTGTGTTTGTGTGTTTGTGTGTTTGGTGTTTGTGTTGTGTGTTGTGTTTGTGTGTTTGTGTTTGTTTGTGTTGTTTGTGTGTTTGGTGTTTGCGTTTGTGTGCTGTGTGTTTGTGTTGTTGTGTGTTTGTGTTTGTGTGTTTGGTGTTGTGTGTTGTGTGGTGTTTGTGTGTTTGTGTTGTTTGGTGTTGTGTGTTGTGTGTTTTGTGTTGTGTGTTTGTGTGTTTGTTGTTTTGTTGTGTGTGTTGTGTTTGTTTGTGTGTTTGTTGTGTTGTGTGTCGTTTGTGTGTTTTGTTTGTGTGTTGTGTGTTTGTGTGTTTGCTGTTGTTTGTCGTGTTCTGTGTTTCGTGTTGTGGTGTTTGGTGTTTTGTGATGTTTGGTATTGGTGTTTGCGTGTTTGGTGTTGCGTTTGTTTGCGTGTTTGTGTCGTTTTGTTTGCGTGTTGAGTGTTTGTGTGTTTGTGTTGCGTTTTGATCGTTGTGTGTTCTGGTTATCGTGTATGTGTGCTATTTGTGTTATGTAGTGCTATTGTTACGTTTTTTGTTGTGTGTTTGTGTTTGTGTGTTTTGTGTGTTTGTGTGTTTGTGTGTTTGTGTGTTTGTGTTTTTGGGTGCGTTTTATATCAGGGCGGTCAGTTAAGTGCGGTAATGGCCTTGCCTTAACTTTGGAGACTATAAATATGTAAATAAGCAAATAAAATATCAAACTTATTTTTTGTCATAAAAGGTGTTCGTATTGATCTACCATGCAAGTTATTCTACTGTTTATTTTTTTTCACTTTATTAATTTTATAAATTTTGCTTTACATTTTAAAAGTTGTATTTTTTCTTTGTTGTGTCGACAGATCCCACGTAAAGACTCACTAATCTCTTTCTTTATTGGAAACTTTCAATCGCCACTAATGAATAAGCAAAAATCACTTGAAAAAATTCTATTATAAAATGATTGTGTGAAGATATAATATTCTTATCCCTTGACCATTATCAATTACCGGTATCAAATTTCAACTTTTACCATTGCATCCTTCAAGATAAACAATTCTCTATTTTGTTAGGTATTTTTTACCTGCAATTGTTACCTTGCGACTTATATATTATCCACTCTTCCCTAAATATCAGCACTTTCTAGGGTCTAATTAAATTTTACAAGTTTTAGAGTACTTGGCTGAAGTAATATAAAAATTAGGGATCCTTTCCTCAAGAACTGATCTAAAATTGTTACATGTAATTTTATAGTTATTTGTAAATGTCCTCGCAGTGTGATTCAGTTGAGATTTTTTCTACAACGGAAAAATAGTATATTACATTACACGGCATGAAAGAGGCATTTTGTTGGATGAGGAGGCTTGCTGAAAAAATACGAGGATGCTCTAGCATTCGAGTATTTTTTCAACGCCTCCGGGTCAAACAAAAACATTTTCATGCTGCCTCATGTATTATATTTTTTCTGAAATCGTTTGGAAAATTATTAAGATTTTTTAAAATTATTTAAAGAAGTAGAGTTGAATTAACCAGAGAGCTTTGACTAATGTATATCAACAATTAAAAGCGTGTTGTCTTAACGACAAGTAAATTAAAATAAAAAATTAGTGAAAAATTTTTTGCGGTTTGGTGTTCCCTTTCCTTTCCTTTCTGCGAATTTTCAATAAATAACGATGTGCCTAGGAGATTTTGATTGTGAAATGGATGTTGAAATGAATATAACGGAAGCTGCAACGGCTGCTGTGGCGGAGTTACTTCCAAACAAATGAAGGCAGAGATATGAGAAAGAATATGAAACGTTTAAAAAGTAGTGCAGCATACAAAAAATTAAACAAGTTAATGAAGACGTTCTTCTGGTATACATTGCGGAGTGAGAGATACAAATCGTCGACTCTTTGGAGGACTTAGTCAATGCTAAAAGCGATGCTTTTTAAAAGAAAACTTAGACATAGGTAATTAAAAATTATTATTAATTTTATTAAATAAATAAATAAAAAGTTTACCTCGAGTAGGATTTGAACCTACGACCTGTACTTTGCTAGAGTACCGCGCTAACCAACTGCGCCATCAAAGTTCAAGCCCCAATTGATGTAAATTTTGTCTTTATGTATGTAGAACTGATGTAAATTCTAAATATAATGAGATTACAATCAAATTACTTATATTAATGGAATGTGAGCCTGCAATATCGCCAGCATTCACACATATCAAAGCAACTTGACTAATATTAAGTTATTATAAGTTTTTGTTATGAACGAATAAGTTCAAAGATAATTATGTAATTAAAAATTATTATTAATTTTATTAAATATTCGTTCATAACAAAAACTTAAAATAATTAAACATAGGTCATTTTCCAAAATTGAAAGCGTATCTTAAAAGAAAATCGACAGAATACCAAGCAAAAAAGTCCAGAGTGTTTACAAGAAGCGAAGTAGACGATTTTCTTCGAAAATCTCCTGATAATGAATTTTTAATGATGAAAGTAAGCGATCATAATTAAAAGTGTGTTGCACTAGGTGCAAAAATTTTCAAGGGTGTCTCTTTTTTTGTTGCTAGAGTGTCTTCAATATAACGCTCAGTTACAGTGTTGGATTTCCAGCCACCATGGCGCTTCAAGCACATTAAATCTGCGCTGCTGTCCACCAACAGTGTAGCTGAGGTTCTTCTTAGACAATGCCCTGTGTATTCTCTATAGTTAGCTAATTTATGGATTCCATCACCGCTCTTGAGCATTTTCCATTTCCATATTTCAAAATAAATCGGCGATCATTCATATCTCGTGGGCGCAAAGCAACATATTTGGAATATAAATTTAGGAAAGATTCCCCTACAACTGTGAATGATTTAATTTTTTTTTGTTTTGCTATCTGGAATTTTAATTTGTAGCAGAGTTTTCAGGTTCTCAATGTCGTCTACCTTCATCTTCACCAGTTTATCGCAACGAAATACCCCTGAGATACCAATAATCAAGACTTATTTTCATTCTATTTCTAAAACTTACCTTCATTGCCAAGTATTTTTCGTCCGACGCTTCCGATAAAAATTTGTTAAATTAGTCTTTTGTAAATACTTTGGCCTTCTTTGGGATGTATCCTTCATTCTGCTTTTTTAGATATGCACAAAGTTTCAAGTATTTGCTTATATCTACGCCATGCCGAATGCTCAATAATGATTTTATTATCGAATATGGGGACCACATTGTCGAGCTTTTCATTTTCATGTTTGTTGCTAATTCGGCAAAATAAGCTAAAATTACGGTTTCAGAGTAGCCTTTAATATTTTTTTCATCACACCATTTTATAAATTGCCGAAAAGTGCGTTCATAGATTTTGTTCGATCTTGTAGGTAATAGATCATTTATTGCTGTATTAGCCGCTTCAGTAATTTCTGACGGCGTGTAGCTCTCCAAATCAATCATACTCCTAACAATGTAATATTTCAATTTACACAAATAGGAACAAAAAGTTTAATAAAATACTCACAATAACACGGAGAATCTTCACAATTTTCAACTTGTTTGATGCATTGTTTTCAACGAAACCTAGCAACGTCTACTGCTGCTTGCCTGAGCACGCTGAGTAAATCTAACTATTCCTCATTTTCATTTTCACAACCTAATTATTTTTCCTTATTTCACATTTAAATGTAGAAAACGTCTGAAGAAAAAATAGTATATTTTATGCGGATCAAAGTGTCACTTTAGCTCCTTATAAAATAATATACAATTTTCTGAAATCGGTACGTTGATATTTTTATAGAATAAAATAATAAAAATAATCTTTTATTGTCGTCTGAAGAAAAAGGTTATTTTATGTTACCTATTGCAATAATACGTGGATAAGTATGAAACCTTCAGGGAAGTTCATTATTGATCAATCATTAATGACATAGAACTCCAGTGATTTATGTTTTCTGAAGCTAATCACAAATACACATAAGAGACTTTGTAATTATTGTTATTGTTTTTACGTATAGTTTTATCTAGTTATGAATTCTCCACTTTTGATAAAGTAGGCAAAGTGTTTATTTTAAAAGTGATTAGTTATCTTAAATGTTATTCATTAATAATGTGTATTAATGGAGTATATATTTTTTCCTTTTTGATTAAAAACCGATAGGATGAGAATGTAAAATTACTCTTTTCGGTACACAAGTAAAATCTTCAACATCACTATTTGTACATTTAGCTGTACATTTATAGTTGTTAAGTTACTGACCATTACATGATGCTTAATGACTTCCACCCAAATGATTTTAAACGACCATTATATCGCACTTGATTTATTACATTCGCTCACTGTAATACTGGTTCGAATATTTTGAACATAGAAATGTTAAATTTCCGCACAAAGTTCAATTGTTTCCATTTAGAAACCCATTAGCTTGTATTGTGAGGAAGCTCAGTGTATATAATAAGTTGAATTGTTACACTTTTAGATAATGTATAGTGAATAAGTATAATATACTATTCGTATGCGTTTTCACTGTAAATGTAATGGACTTGGTCAATTTCGATTATTCATAATGAACGATACTGACATAATGTACCAAAATATTCTTTAAAATTAAAAAATAATACTAAAGGATCACTTAAATTCGGAAAAAAAACACACTACGAGTGTAATTAGGATTGTAAACAAATAGTATTCTAAGTACACACTATAATATGGAGCAATCGCCTACCTTTAAAAATAGATCTAACCCGAAAATCTGTATCACCCAAATTTCTGTGTGTATAATTTTAACGGCAAGTTATTTATGGATACTTTGACTTCATACTTTAAATATAAAAATTTAAAAGGTTGGTTTTATGACAATGTTGTCTAATAGATTCTCATCGCAATGCTTTTATCAAAAGAATGCATGTAGCTTTTACTGCTAATTAATATTAAACATACTAAATTAACGTTAAACTATAAGAAACAAGAACATTGGAAAGCAATCATAGTATAAAACTGTTAGGAGAACTAAGTATGAGCCTGTGCACGTGTTTCCAAAAATAAACTGTTTGGTTGAATTTATAAAATAAGCTGCAATTGATCAATACGATGTATAAATATTGAAACCAATTCGTTATTTCAAATCCCAATATATTTAAGATGTAACTCCTTATACTTATCATATCGTATATTAAAAAGTGTTACAATAAACGTTATTATGAGTGTCGCACGATAAAGTGTTCACAAGATACGAAAACTGCCATTGCAACATAAATATCTACCGAGGTCATTCAAAACGGTGGTTGTGGGTTAATCAAACCCATCATTACCAAGATTTTTTTATGCAAACCGGCATTTACTTATCGTGACCTTTAACCCTCCACGACAAAACAGGGTTGTTATAAGTTTAACTTGGCCACCTGTGTATCTATTTATTGGATCGTGACCCCCTTACGGGATTACCTGTATATTTGTGTACCTGTGTATCTGTGTATCTGTGTATCTGTGTATCTGTGTATCTGTGTATGTGTATGTGTCTGTGTATCTGTATATATGTGTATCTGTGTATCTGTGTATCTGTGTATCTGTGTATCTGCGTATCTGTGTACTGTGTATCTGTGTATCTGTGTATCTGTGTATCTGTATCTGTGTATCTGTGTATCTGTGTATCTGTGTATCTGTGTATCTGTGTATCTGTGTATCTGTGTACTCCTGTGTATCTGTGTACTGTTCTGTTGTATCTGTGTATCTGTGTATCTGTGTATCTGTGTATCTGTATGTATCTGTGTATTCTGTGTATCGTGTATCTGTGTATCTGTGTATCTGTGTATCTGTGTATCTGTGTATCTGTGTATCTGTGTATCTGATCTGTGTATCTGTGTATCTGTGTATCGTGTATCTGTGTATCTGTGTATCTGTATCTGTATCTGTGTATCTGTGTATCTGTGTATCTGTGTATCTGTGTATCTGTGTATCTGTGTACTGTGTCTGTGTATCTGTGTATCTGTATGTATCTGATGTATCTGTGTATCTGTGTATCTGTGTATTGTGTATGTGTGTATGTGTGTATGTGTATTGTGTATGTTGTTGTGTGTATTGTATGTGTATTGTGTATGTGTATGTGTGTATGTGTGTATTGTGTGTATTGTGTATGTGTGTATGTATGTGTATATGTGTATGTGTGTATGTGTGTATGTGTGTATGTATGTGTATGTGTGTATGTGTGTATGTGTGTATGTTGTTGTATGTGTGTATGTGTATGTATGTGTGTATGTGTATGTGTGTATATGTGTATGTTGTGTTGTATGTGTTGTGTGTGTATTGTATGTGTATTGTGTGTATGTATGTGTATGTGTGTATGTGTATGTGTTGTGTATGTGTATGTGTATGTGTGTATGTGTGTATTGTGTATGTGTATCTGTGTATGTGTATGTGTGTATTGTGTATGATTGTGTATTGTGTATGTGTGTATGTGTATGTGTATTGTTGTGTGTATTGTGTAGTTGTGTATGTGTGTATTGTGTATTGTGTATTATGTATGTGTATGTTGTGTATTGTGTATTGTGTATGTGTATGTGTGTATGTTTGTGATGTGTGTATGTGTTATGTGTATTGTGTATTGTTGTATGTTGTATGTGTGTATTGTATGTATTGTGTATGTGTGTATGTGTATGTTGTATTGTGTATTGTTGTGTATTGTGTATGTGTATTGTGTATCTGTGTATCTGTGTATGTGTATGTGTATTGTGTATTGTGTATCTGTGTATCTGTGTATTGTGTATTGTTATGTGTATCTGTGTATTGTGTATTGTGTATTGTATTGTATTGTGTATGTTGTATTGTGTATGTTGTATGTGTGTATTGTTGTAGTGTATGTGTGTATTGTGTATTATGTATTGTGTATGTGTATGTATGTTGTATTGTGTATTTGTGTATTTGTATTGTGTATTGTGTATTGTGTATTGTTTGTGTATTGTGTATTGTGTATTGTTTGTTTGTGTGTGTGTTGTGTGTTTGTGTATTGTGTATTGTGTATTGTGTATTGTGTATGTATTGTGTTTGTGTATTGTGTATTGTGTATTGTGTGTTGTGTGTATTGTGTATGTATTGTGTATTGTGTATGTGTATCTGTGTATCTGTATGTGTATTGTATTGTGTATGTGTATCTGTGTATGCTGTGTATCTGTGTATTGTGTATTGTGTATGTGTATCTGTGTATCTGTGTATCTGTGTATCTGTGTATCTGTGTATCTGTGATCTGTGTATCTGTGTATCTGTGTTTGTATCTGTGTATCTGTGTATCTGTGTATTGTGTATTGTATCTGTGTATCTGTGTATCTGTGTATCTGTGTATCTGTGTATCGTTGTGTATCTGTGTATCTGTGTATCTGTGTATCTGTGTATCTGTGTATCTGTGTATCTGTGTATCTGTGTATCTGTGTATCTGTGTATCTGTGTATCTGTGTATCTGTGTATCTGTATCTGTATCTGTGTATCTGTATGTATCTGTGTATCTGTGTATCTGTGTATCTGTGTATCTGTGTATCTTGTATCTGTGTATCTGTGTATCTGCTGTGTATCTGTATTGTATCTGTGTATCTGTGTATCTGTGTATCTGTGTATCTGTGTATTATTGTATTGTGTATCTGTGTATTGTATTGTGTATCTGTGTATCTGTGTATCTGTGTATCTATGTATGTTGTATCTGTGTATTGTGTATCTGTGTATCTGTGTATATGTGTATGTGTGTATTGTGTATCTGTGTATCTGTGTGTATGTGTGTATGTGCTGTGTATTGTGTATGATGTGTATTGATGTGTATCTGTGTATGTGTATCTTATGTGTATCTGTGTATGTGTTGTGTATCTGTGTATGTGTATCTGTGTATCTGTGTATGTGTGTATGTGTGTATTGTGTATGTGTATCTGTGTATGTTGTGTTTGTGTATTGTGTATTGTATCTGTGTATGTGTTGTGTGTGTGTTGTGTATTGTGTATGTGTGTATTGTGTATGTGTGTATCTGTGTATTGTGTGTATCTGTGTATTGTATTGTGTATGTGTTTGTATCTGTGTATCTGTGTATCTGTGTATATCTGTGTATCTGTGTATCTGTGTATATCTGTGTATCTGTGTATCTGTGTATGTGTATTAGTGTATTGTATATGTATCTGTGTATCTGTGTTATCTGTGTATCTGTGTATCTGTGTATGTGTATTGATGTATTGTTATGTGTATCTGTGTATCTGTGTATGTGTATTGTGTATTGTGTATTGTGTATCTGTGTATTGTTATTGTGTATCTGTGTTTGTATCTGTGTATCTGTGTATCGTGTATGTGTATCTGTGTTTGTGTATTGTACTGTGTATCTGTGTATCTGTGTATCTGTGTATCTGTGTATCTGGTATTTGTATATCTGTGTACTGTGTACTGTATCTGTGTATCTGTGTATCTGTTATAACTGTGTATCTGTGTATTTGTGTATCTGTGTATTCTGTGTATCTGTGTATCTGTGTATATCTGTGTATCTGTGTATCTGTGTATCTGTGTATCTGTGTATCTGTGTATTATTATCTGTATCTGTATCTGTGTATCTGTGTATCTGTATCTGTGTATCTGTGTATCTGTGTATCTGTATCTGTATCTGTGTATCTGTATTATCTGTGTATCTGTGTATCTGTGTATCTGTGTATCTGTGTATCTGTGTATCTGTGTATCTGTGTATCTGTGTATCTGTGATCTGTGATCTGTGTATCTGTGTATCTGTGTATCTGTGTATCTGTGTATCTGTGTATCTGTGTATCTGTGTATCTGTATCTGTGTATCTGTGTATCTGTGTATTTGTCTCTGTATCTGTGTATCTGTGTATCTGTGTATCTGTGTACCTGTGTATCTGTGTATCTGTGTATCTGTGTATCTGTGTATCTGTGTATCTGTGTATCTGTGTATCTGTGTATCTGTGTATCTGTGTATCTGTGTATCTGTGTATCTGTGTATCTGTGTATCTGTGTATCTGTGTATCTGTGTCTCTGTGTATCTGTTTATTTGTGTATCTGTGTATCTGTGCATACGTGCACCCGTGCATCCGGGTATCCGTGTAAAAGGTGAGTATTTAAATATAAGATTTAAAAACTTATTTTATTACTTGATTTCCTTTCACATGCATACATATGCTACTCTCATTCTAAGTTTGTTTAATCTTTTTATTTCCATTTTACCGCGTTTTTCCAAGTGAATGACGCTATTATGCTTACTTTGTGTATTTATTGGCTGTGTTGCTACGTGCTTTATTGAATAATCTATTTATGTTCATGTGTTCTCATTCTCCAGTTATTATAATTTTCATTGGGTTTTTCGCTATATTGTAGCATATATGAGCGAGCAATATCGACCGCCTGGTCCCGCACTAGGGCCGAAAGACCTTCGCAAAACCGTCACAAATTGTATTTATCGGCTCATTTTATTCAGCGATTGAGTTGAATAGATCCAAAATCATTATTTATGCACCTATTTTGTTGAAAAAATGCTCCAAATAGCCCAATGGGCAATATTTATACATTTCCGTGACATGGATTTTGGTTTTGAGTAGCACCTTGTAACATCCATTATTTCGGATGTTACATTATTTAAGCATTTGTTGACTGCTGTTCCTATTATCTTCTTATTTAACGTTGTTCTCATTATGTTATTTTCCTAAAGTAGATCATTTAATATTCAAAATTGTTGATGGTCACTCTTAACACACATTTGCAGAATTTGGAACCACTGGTTACAGTTGGTAACATTGAATGTTATTTAGTGAGTTCTTAAAAAGAACGTTTCTTCTTCCTCTTTAAAAATGTTGCAAGCCATGCTTTGATAACTAGAAGAATCAAATAATTTCTGGATTTATTTCATCCATCGACGAAAGTCGGATTTATATTTATTCTTCAGTATAAGAAATGATTAAAATGAATGATTTATTTCTACGCATTTTGCGGATATAAAAGTTTATGAAAAGCGTTCAGCCATCACCACAGCTATCTTATAATTTAAAACTGTCTACTTTAAGGATAATACTTTAAATTCTCTATATCTAAACTTTGGTTACAAACATAAGTCTATCTCGGAATTTCTACTTTGTGAACCTCGTGAACAGGTTCGACCTGTACTTCGAGTTACTTTGACTTCGACTTTCACTTCTACGTTTATTTCTAGTTTTACTTTACTCAGACAACCACAAATGTACTCGTTCAATAACTACTTGGATGGATTGCTAACTGCTCTCACTTTTGGTGAAATGTCACATTGACTGGAAAGTGTCTTAATTAATATTACTGAAGATCACGAAGATCTGTAACTAGCTCCAACAAAAGGAATAATCCCACAGCTAAGTTAAACTACAATTATATACCTTTGTGTGCGAATGCAAATACACTATAAAATTCTGTAAGTGTACAGCTTGCCTTACCTTGTCAAAGGTTCACTTAAAATAATTTCACTTTAAAAATTTAATATAGTTATTTGCATTAGTATTAAAACAAAGTCAATATTACACCATTTCAATTTATTCATAGATATTATTTCTTTGTGTAAACATAGGTTATCCACAGGTAAATGCATTTATCGTCGAGCTCTATGTATTATTGTTGTGTTATTAACTATATAATGTCTCATTGGGAGACTAATGTATAATTGACTGCTATTGTTTGACTAATTTATTATTTGGTTGCTATTATTGTACATTGTACAATACATTTAAGGTTTTGTCGAGTGGCCTGTACATTTTAATTAGCAATGGCAATTTTCGTGCTATAAGTATAATTCTTCTTTTACTAAAAAGATATATACTCAAACTTCATTAGCTTGGGCTCATCCTAATTTAATTTAACTTGACCTGTTTGTTACATGCTTCATTTCATTGTTTTTTTATTATAATCACAGTGAATTACTGTAAGTACTACCTTTTCTTAATTTAAACAAAGGATAATTGCAACATTCAGTTATTTTTTTGGGAATCACATTATTGGGAATAGAAGTTTTTGGTACTAGTTTGTTGATTATTACTATTTATATATAATTTGTGTATATATAACATATCTTTACAGGAAACCTATCGTATTACCTACCTCATTGTATAATTACTTCTCCGTGTTGTGAGTTACCTTTCCTCTTTCGAGTTTTGAGGAAAGGGCTCTTTTTTTTTGTATCTTACTTAAAAACTCGTGGCGTCCAAATTTCTGTCCTCCGTTCTACATATATGTTTCCGTTCTCTCTCGGACCTCAATGTTCCCCATGCATCCCTTTAACTGCTAGTCGAGGTGCCCTTCTCCTTCCCATTCCTATTTCCTTTTTTTTTGCATATGTGCTCAACAGCGGTGCACGTTACAACTTCTCGCAGCTCCAACGTATGGCCCTGCTGCAATAAATTGGTTTTGATTACCAAGTATTTACTTTAGATTGTTTTTTGCTGTTTCGGGTTTAATTTAAACTCAGTTTCGTTGTCGTGCATCTTTTATCTTTATATTTGTACTACCTAATTCTTGTCATACATCATCATGTCGATCATTTGGAAGAAGAATGTAAATGGATTGTTCAAATTAGAACTGCAATATGAATAGATTTTCAGGGGATTACCTAGTGATGTGAATGTTGAACTACTTCGTAAAACTGTTCGCAATGCTCTGAAATTAGACTGTAACAAATCTTTCTGTATTGTCGATCACCATATACCCTTCGAAGAAGATGTTGCTGCTTTGACTATTGCTCATCGTGACCTTACTGAATTTTTATCTACGTTTACGGGTGATACCTCTCTCTCTTCCTTTCCACGTTTTCCCACTTTGTTTCTCCATGCACAACGGCGCGCTGAACTCATGAAAGCCACTTCAGAAGATGAAATTAAAAAGAAAAATAATTTCTTACTCCTCTTTGAAACTCAGAAGACTGAGGTCGAGTCTAAGATTAAGTTATCGAAACGTGTTACTTTCACTGAATTTTCGCAATTACCTTCTTCTGGTTCTCGTGTCACTAATACGAACTTAGATGATGCTGAACCTGACTTGATTTCTGATTCTGATTCAAATGCCTTACCGGAATTACCACCTGCCTCTACGTCTCTTCCAGTACTTGCTTCGACTTCTAAATTCTCAGTAATTTCAGTTTCATTATCTGTGGGTTCGATTACTTCCTGTACGTTAGCTAATGGAGTTACGTGCACCATCTTAGGTAGCGTTCTTCTCCCTGTTACTGTTGAATCTAAAACTATACTTGTAGACACATTGGTGATACCTGAAGTATCTCAGCCATTGATTTTAGGGATAGATTTCTGAAAATTGATAAATATCGTACCAAACTTTAGAACAGGTCATTGGTCTTTTAATAGCGATACTGCACTGGCTTCTGTTTCTTTGGAACATATTACTCCTTTTTCTGCTCTTTCTCCCGCTTAACGGACATCTCTACAATCTCTCTTAGGGAAGCCTTTGCTCATGTGGATTCGTCTTTGGGATGCACTACTTTAGTTGCACAGAAGATCTTTACGACTGCTGAACCAATAAAGCAGCATTACTATCCTCATTCTCCCACTCTCAATAAAATCGCTGATGAATACTTCGACACTATGTTGAAGTTAGGAGTTGTGGAACCTTCCACTAGCCCTTGGTCTAGTCCGGTCGTTCTTGTAAAAAAAGGATGGGTCTTATAGACTTTGTATCGATTATCGAAAGGTTAATACTCTTACGGAAAAGAATGCTTATCCACTTCCTTATATTAGTGCAATTTTGGATCATCTTCGAGACGCTCACTATTTGTCTAGCTTAGACATTCGTTCGGCCGATTGGCAAATTCCTCTTACTACTGACTCGAAACGTATCACTGCTTTCACTATACCTGGTCGTGGACTGTACCAGTTTACGAGAGTGCCTTTTGGGTTGCGTAATTCACCCGCAACTTTTTAACGTTTAATTGATCGTGTCCTAGGGGCAGAGTTAGTGCCATTTTGTTTTGCATATCTTGATGATATAATTATTGCGACTCTTACCTTTGAGAAACATCTAGAAGTACTTGCTCAAGTTTTTCAGCGTTTGTCTACCACGGGCTTGACATTACGTCAAGACAAGTGTCATTTCTGCCTTTCTGAATTGAAGTATTTAGGCTACGTCGTGAATAGACGGTCTTCTGGTAGGCCTAGATAAGGTATTTGCTATTCTTTCTCTTCCTACCCCTTCTACTGTCTCTGATGTTCGTCGTGTAATTGGTGTTGCTTCCTGGCATCGTCGGTTTATCCCTAACTTTTCTTCTCTTGTAGCTCCGCTGACTGCTCTTACCAAGAAGAATGCTTCGTTCAATTTGTCGTCCGTTTGTGAAACCGATTTTAATCCACTCAAGGAACAATTAGTATCTTCTCCGATTCTCGCATGTCCTGACTGTACTCATCCATTCATTATTCACACTGATGCTTTCAATTTCGGAATTGGGGTAGTTCTAAGTTAAACCTCTGATGTTGGTGAAAAAGTAATTAGTTATATTGGTTGATCTTTATCATGGGCAGAGCGCAGTTACGCTACGACGGAAAAGGAATGCTTGGCTGTACTATGGGCTATTGAAAAGTATAGGCCCTATGTCAAGGGAAGTTCTTTTAACGTGATCACCGGCCACCACTCTCTCGTTTAGTTAAAAAAATTGTCTAACCCTTCTGGCCGTTTAGCTCGATGGGCATTACGGTTGCAATAATACAACTTCACCATCATTCATCGCCAAAGGTAAAAAACGTGTTATCCCTGAATTGCTTTCTCGTTCGGTTCCCTTAGTGGATAGTGTTGATGTTACTTCTTCTTTGATTACTTTACCGATCTAAGATCCTTGGTAGCTCAAAATTGTTACTCGGGTTTCTTCTTCGCTCAATAAATTTCCTTCGTGGTTCGTACAAGACGATCGTCTTTATAAACGTATGAAGATATCTTTTCTCGCAGGATCAGATTCAGATGGCTGGCGTATTGTAGTATCTAAAGAACAACGACGACGTATTCTCGGGGAAAATCACGACTCTCCTACTTCTGGCCACCTTGGTGTAGCTAAGACTGTTGCTAGTGTGCTTCACTAAATTCGCCTTTTTCTTTCCTATGCGTCAAGCTACTGCTTCTACTGTTTGCCGCCTAATCGAGGATAATATTTTTCTCGTCTATGGTACTCTACAGTACATTATTAGCGATAATGTCGCAGCAAGGAATTTGCTAAGCTTTGTTCAGAATATCGTACCTTGATCTTAATGCCAAATATCACCCTAGGGCTAACCCTGCTGAAAGAATCAATAAAGTATTGAAAACCATGAACTCTTCTGATATTACTCAAAGCCAGCGCAAATGGGACGAAAATTTAACAAAAATAGGTTGTGCTATTAGGTCTGCTAAATATGACGTGATCGGGTGTTCTCCTTATTTCGCTCTCTTTGGAGGTGATTATTCGCTTTTTGGAGATCTCCACTGTCCCTCTATTCCTCACGATATTACTTTGTCGGATCTTGAACGTGCTCCGCACGATGGCAAATTCACTCGCCAATTTGAGGCTATTCGCTCAAACATTGTCAAATGATTAGAGAAGGCGTATAAGTGTCGCGAACAGCGTTATAATGTAAGACGAAGATCAGTTAAATTTAATGTGAATTGTAAAGTATGGCGACGAAATTTTGTTTTGTCAGATGCTTCACGGCATTTTAATGCTAAAATGGCTCCTAAATTTGCTGGCCCCTATCGGATCAAAACCATTGTTTCTCCTTGGACTTATGAATTACAGGATGATTCTGGACATTCGCTAGGCGTTTATCATGTCAAAGACCTAAAACCTGATCATACTACCTATTCCTCTGTGTCAGATTCTGACGTTTCTGTAGATGTTGCAAACCTTCATGCTGCAAATAATCTATCCTTACGCTATCCTCGTCGACGAAAGAGACGTAGGTACCTGCATATCTCAAAAGATTTGTCTATAGATCCTGATTAGTGCTTGTCTTGGTATGTTCTCTTAGATTTACTACTTTCACAAAGTCTTTCTTAGTTCGTTTTCCTACAAATTACCTTTTGGGCGGTTGGTTGGGCATAGTAGGGTGGGTTTCGAGTTCTGAGGAAAGGGCCCTTTTCTTGTATTTTACTAAAAAAACTCGTGGCGTCCAAATTTCTGTCCTTCGTTCTCCATATATACCTTTCTTTCCTTTCTCTCGGACCTCAATGTTCTCCACGCATCTAAGTGCCCTCTAGCTGCTAGACGAGGTGCCGTTCTCCTTCCTATTCCTATTTCCTTTTTTTTGCATACGTGCTCAACAGCGGTGCACGTTAAAAGCTTTCGCCGCCATTTTGTTTTTTAGCGTCACAAGGGTGAACACCTGGAGGACGTAATTTGACCATGAGGGTTGCACTAGAGCCCGACATTGGAGTTGTACTTAGGCCTGGCGTCTGGCCTTGGGCCTGGCCTTGGGCCTGGCCTTGGGCCTGGCCTTGGGCCTGGCCTTGGGCCTGGCCTTGGGCCTGGCCTTGGGCCTGGCCTTGGGCCTGGCCTTGGGCCTGGCCTTGGGCCTGGCCTTGGGCCTGGCCTTGGGCCTGGCCTTGGGTCTGGCCTTGGGTCTGGCCCTAATGATAACTTGTAAGACAGGTGTAGAAACTTGTGTTAGGGTCTGCCCCCCCTGTCGGGGTCCCTTAACAGTAAACCGTATTGTTATAAGGCGACCCTAATGCTAACTTGTAGGGCAGGTATAGAAACTTGTTAGAGTCATCGCCCTCTCGTCGTGGCCCCCTTGGCGCGAAATTTGAATTTGTTTCTAGTAGTGTATGTATAAATGAATGTTTTCTGTAATATTAGTGGCACCACCTAGCGGTATATTTCTAGGACTAATTAGGGTTTGTTTGTGGCGCCATGTAGTGGTATATTTTTAAACTAGCGAAGGGTTTCTGTAATAGTGGTTGATCGTGAACTCCTCTCTCTCTCTCTTTCTCTCCCTCTCGTTTCCCCCGTTCCTCTCTCGGGTCTCTCGACTCTTCCACAAACAAACAAATCAATTAATCAAATCAAATTAATCTCAAGCAAATCATGCTCGACCAAATCAATCAATCAATCAGATCAATCTCAATCATTCAATCGACCTAATGAATTAATCTTAATAAATTAAATCGCAACCAGCTTATAGTTCAAAAATACTGATTTGTTTTAACTTACAGCTTAAAAATCAACCACAATTCAAAAATGCCAAATTGCTATAATGGAAATAAAAAGATTAAAGGTTTTAATGGTTTATTATATGCGAGGCAATAACTACAAAGTTTGAATCCAGAAATCCGTGTCCGCATAATGTTATTAATTAAAAAAAAAATAGCGGAACACTCATACCTTTATCTAATTAACTAAACAAATGAACTGAGATAGATTCTATAGAATAACAGCTGACTATTGCAGAGTTGATTTATGACGTCCTATAAGGATAATAATAATGCATTAAAATCTTTAATAGTATTTTTTGTGAACAATATCAGGTACTTATGAACAGTAATATAAAACTGATTATCGGTTTACCAGTCATTAACATAAAGTAATTTCTAGAATGTATAACTTAAAAACACAAATAGGAAATTATCTCTCTCACCCTTATTGTAATTCTCTACCTACCTTTTGCGTTAACTGTGGAGTCGTTAGAGCGACCTTGTTTGCTTATATGAAATTTTATTACAACATGATTTAAAATGATTTTCACCTTGATCGTGTAAAGTCAGCCTTCAACAGTAGATACAGACTAATTTCACCTTGAGATAAAATCCAGCCTTCAGCTGTATTTACATTGTATATATACCCAAATTACTTTTAAAAAATAAATAAGTAAAAGGAATAATAATAATTAAGAGCTCGTTAGTGTTATCATAGCTATACATCATCAAAATGTTATAACTGTTATGATTAATACACGATTTAAGACACGTGCAGGCTGGCTTTAGTAGATATTTAAAAAAAGAAAACAATAGGATCACTTTTGATATTAAAAAAAAAAGAAATAAAGCGACATTTGTTGTCAACTTTCGATTTTTACATTCTAGAAAACAAATTTCGGTTTTGATATTAAAAGACGATAAAAAGAAGAATATACTGGCAGATTTTTTCATCTGGTATTTAAGCCAGGATGATGACAAAGTACCCCTTGGTATTATGTATTTAGCGATTTAAGATGGAGGGACAGTTTAAGCATCCCTTTTCGGCAATAGTTGCTGGGCCATCGGGGTTTCCTACAAATATCGAAGCTCTGCGATAAAACTTTTGAAGAAATAATTATTAATTATTTAATTAAATTGCGTACCGGGATGCGACTTCAAACCAGCGCGGATATTTATTGTTCAATTTAAAACAGAATACACCGGACGTACTACGATATATAACAAGCATATTTGGCATATTTGCCAAGTATATATAGCGAAAAAAGGGTTTAAGCCTCACAGTCATACAAATTACATCATATATGATGGTTGACGTTTTAATTGAAAACACCGATATCCTGCACGCATTATCCAGATTAAGCAAAAGTTAACGTGACTCTTTATTGAAATGTCTGGATCGTAAGCAGGTGGAATGTATCTGTGAGTGTACAGGGTGTTCCAACGATAGAGTAAAGTAAGTTTATGCTTAACTAGAATTATTTGTGTAAATATTGTATGAAAGTTTTTAGTTCTTGAGATATTCGCGTTTAAAGATTATTATGGTCATTTTCGTGGGGTTGATGAATGGGCAATTGTTCCGTTATTTCACAATAAAAAAAATTGATATTTCGTGTGAAAAATGAGTGATATTATACTAACGTTTAGACCGAGTAGTATTTCTAATTTTCTCAACAGGGTGTTTGTTATAACCATTCAAATTTGAAAATTCTCAAATTAAAAAAATCAGTTTTTTAATTGCACACCTATATATTTATTTCATTTTATTCGGGATTAAAATCTATCATTTTGTTAAATATATCCTATATCTATTTTTGATAGTTTTCGAGGAATTTCGATTTTTCACACTAGCTACTTTATTTTCGATAACATTGCATTGCATGGATCTTGGTAGCCATGGAAAATAATAATTGCGTTACTAAGATACAAAGGTTTCCTACTTGTCAAAATAAACACATTTCGTCGCAATTGTTTTCCATGGCTACCACGATCCACAATAATGTTATAGTATCGTATGTAACGTAGCTAGTGAGAAAAATCGAAATTCCTCGAAAACTATCAAAGATAGATATAGGATATATTTGACAAAAATGATAGATTTTTTAATCCCGAATTTCTACCACTCCTGTTGCGACCATTACTTGGTAGAATTCTAGGTAATTAGACCACAATCTGAAGATGTTAATTCTTCTGTTCGATTTTATACAACGTCTGCAGGCGCCTGATATCACACAAAATAACATTTTAGCGCAGCTGGGTAACGATATGGATAAACTTTTAAAAATCAAAATGACCGACCATGACAAATAGCAGCAGTACAATCAAGTTCTTCAAAGATATCTACAGTTTTCCAATCAATTGCGTCAACCTGCTAGTGTAACAATCAGCTGATATTAGAGATTTACCGAAACTCAAAGGCTTAACAGGCGACAAAATAGTCTCAACACTGCCGACTTCATATAGGATAAAAGGTTAGGCTTTCTTGCGTATACTGAATACGGGCGGTGATGTATTTTGGGATAAAAGGAATACTGTCACAATAAAAGACGAAATCATCCCTTATTCCAACATTATCGTTCTGGTTCACGAAATGTTAAGACAGCGATAAACTACAAACCCACACACTTTGCGACGTACATTAAAGAAATAAATATACCACGAGAGTTTATCGGAAATACTCGAAGACATGATGTTGTTGCTGTGTCATCTAACGTTGAACGGACCCTTACGACTACAGGTGAGAATTACTATGCTGATAATGAAGCTCGGGAAACCATGAGAAGATCTTCTCGAAGAATAATAATTTTACTAGATTGGGATACGTGGAGAACATAACATGGGTGCTGTATACTGTGATCCCTCGCATCCGGCAGGGTTTTAGGGTATAACATCTTTAGCTAACGCTATAAAAGGCAGATAGCATGAAGTGAAAAACTGGCTGTAGGCCCAGGAAGCTTATACGATTCATAAACTAGTCAGAAAATAGTTTCCTCGCAATAGGTGTGTTGTGAGCAAGATTTACGAGCTGTGGCAAGCGGATCTTTGTGATATGCGGAATTTAAGTAAACACAATAGTGGCTACAATTACATACTAACGGTTATTAATGTGTTTATTAATAGGGCACGGGCGAGACTACTTAAACTATGACAGCGGCATCTATAATTAAAGCATCCGCATATCTTTGAAGGAGTGTACAGACGGATAAAGGCAAGTTGTTTGAGGCGGTCAGTGCGCAAAACTTTTTCCAGAAACAAAATATCAATTTCTATGTAACAAATAACCCTTGTGTAAAAGCATCTGTAGTTGATACATTTAATAAAAGATTGAAAACAAAGATGTGGCATTATTTCACCTACAAAAATTTTTACAGGAATATTGATGTACTCCAAAGTCTTGTGACTGCTTACAAACAATAGCTCTCATTGAAGTACAAAGATGGCCACTGCGGCTGTAAGCGATGAAAACATTTTGGAAGTGTGATATAACCGGTACGCCCGGGGCTTAGGCACAGCATGTCATCCTAAACATAAACTCGGTGGACATGTCAGAATCGTACACCTTTGAGAAGGGTTGTGAAACGAATTGGAGTGAGGAAGTTTTTACAATTAGTGCAGTAATATAAAGAAGACTGCCAGTTTACCGCATAACCGATCTTAATAACAATCCTGTTATGGGTAGTGTAGTGACAAATTTAATACCTGGGTGTTGGCTTCGCAGCTGGGAGATATATAAAAGGGAGTTTTATCTTACCTTATTGAGTAATAGTATTATGACATACGAGTATTTTCCCGACAATATGACGTCAAGTTTTATTACACAACTGCCAAACTTAATAAGATTAACGCGTTCATGGGTTGTGGGCCTGTCGGAGATTCAGTACCCTTGTTCTTCGCTGTAAGTGCGACAGAGACTTTAACTTATTATAGAATTGAGGATGTGTTTGAGACTGTATTAAAAAGGCTACATCACATTTTCAACACGACAATCAGAAAATCATTTATATTTAGAACGGCTGGCATGTCTTACGTTTCGCTTCGGGAAATTATGCCAACATAGAAGAAATTTCCAACGAGCTAAATAACCACGAGCTAATAAGTAAATTGTTAACAATCTAATACCGTAATCTAACTAAGCGCGTCACCACGAAATTAAAAACCTCTCTCTCGTTGTTCGGATTCTCACTGCATCTAGTCTTACAGTTAGGTTATTGGACGTACCAAAACATGGCTATGGAGCTAATACCACCGCACCTCGCTAGTATATGGATAGGTTTACTAACGCAGATATTTGTTTATTGCGACATTGTTAAACCGTAAATTGTGGGTGATGTTTTATCTCCGCGTATGCGTATAATAAATATTACTTCAGAAAACTACGCTTACGGGAGTCATAAAGATGTATTTTTTCGCCTGCACACTACATGCCAGTGACACGGAAATTTGAAAACATCGAGATTAATATAAAAACAGATATTGGTGTAGCAATGCCATTCGAGTTTTGGACGTCGTGTCTGAAGCTACAGTTTGAGAAAGTGCAATAATGGTTTGTCCTTATCAGAAATATTATATGAATTAGGCCGGTAACGGTATCGGCCCAACCTACAGAGGTGCACCATATCAGCGTTAAAATGGTACAGGAAGCTGGTTAGGTGGTATATTTAGAAGTATAATACCGTTATTTAAGTCTGGTGCAAAGTCTATTGGAAAAGAAGCTCTCATAACGAGTCCCGGTATTCTTGGTGACGTCATAGAGGATCGACCTGTTAAGGAATCGTTTCAAGAAAGATTTCATGAGGCAGCTAGAAATCTTAAGAGTCAGACGATGAGATAATCGATAAAGTGAGATGAGAATTCGCGCTATAAAAGAGTACCTCTGGCCGATAACCAGTCTCTACCGAGAGCTGCTGCTAAGAAGAAACCTACTTACGACGATATATTTTCAAGATGATAATGGCTTTTCTACATGTCAAATCATGTGAATGCGTCAAGTACGAATTAGATCTGTTCGGTTCACCGTCGACGCAGACAAGTATTGAGAGTGGTGAATGGATATTTTACAAGCCCTTAGCTCTTAGTGATGACGCCCCTATAGAGTTTGTAGTGCCCGGAAATGGAAACGATTACATAGATTTAAGTCATACCATGCTACACATTCCACCTAAAGTTCTAAAGCAAGTCGATACAGGAATTACTGACGCGGATGTAGCACCGGTAAACAATTGGATGCATTTCCTTTTCTCACAGGTGGAGGTTTACTTAAATCAGAAGATGGTGTCACAACCAAACAACACCTACTTCTACCGCTCATGTATCGAAACGTTGCTAAATTATGGAAGGGAGGCCAAGAGCTTACATATAGGATGTACCTCATGATACAGCGGGACAGATGAATACACTGGGACACGCGAATAACGGTTTCTCAAAACGTCAGTACTTGCAGCGACCAGCAAGCAGGTTGAGATGATTGGTAACGCGCACTCGGATTTGTTTAAACAAGAAAAGTTTCTCATAAGTGGTGTTGAGTTAAAGGCTAAATTGGTACGATCAAGAGATACCTTTAGTCTAATGGTTGCACACGGTTCAAATTAGAAGATGATAATTATTGACGATAGTTTACTGGTGAGACGTATGCGAATTAATCCCACCATTCTAACTGCGTTCGCTAAAGCTTTAGAAACAACTGCAGCAAAGTACCCTGTTACAGAGATCGACGTAAAAGTGCTAATTATACCTGCGGGCATACAGCGAAAATCGTTGAATAGTGTCTTCCTGGGTTAGTTACCTAAACGATGCATCGTAGGTATTGTCGCAAATAAAGGCTTCAACGGTGATTACTCCTCATATTCGTTCAATTTTCATCACAGGAGTATTAACTACATGTCCTTATATACTGATGGCCAACAAATTCCTTCAAAGACTTTACAACTAATGGTTTATATGTAAGGGCGTATCAAACCCTATTCTCCGATACGGGTATTCATTTTTGGATGAGGGTAACGATATATCGAGAAACGATTACCCCAACGGCTACTGTATACCAAGGCCAACTCCAATTCCGGGCCCAAAGCCAACTCCAATTCCGGGCCCAAGGCCAAATCCAATGCCGGGCCTTTGGTCAACTCTCAAGGTTATATTAGGTCTCCATCTGGTCGATCTTGTGACGTCACAAAAACAAAGTAGCGGCGACAGGTGCCGTGTTTTTACTATTAAGAGATATAAAAAATCGTTGTTTATGCCCCAATTTCGTTGAAATTGATAATAATCTCATTGAAGATAAAGCTAAAGTAAAACTGAAAAGATGTTGTTTGAGTCCCTTAAATATCATGTTGTAATAATGTTTGAAGTGAACATGTTAGTCATGTTTGCATTAAATATAACGAATAAAAGCGAAATTTTAGAAACTAGTTTTAACAAATCCTTTTCAATATCTTTATTTTGTATATTGCATATAACCATAAATTAAACTTATTGTGAAATTGGGTCTAAGTTAGAATAACATGAATTCGATTTTGTATTTTGTATGTGTTGGCCAAATATATGTTCAAAAATCATCAGTGGGTCCCAGAAGCACGGGAATAGCATCGTAAGCTTAACATTAAATTTCCTTACGCATTTCATCTTAAGATTATAACAAAAATATGTGGTGTACTGATTATTTTCGTCTAATTGGAAAATTAGTATATTTTGGATTTTTTCATGCTATATTGGTTTTACACTACGCTGTTATTACTGTGAATTAGCTAATTATTGGAGTTTCTGGTGGAATAAATAAAACGATAAGCTTGGACTTTTTCTTTGATACGGCCAAAATACCTTTATTATAAAACAAATTGCACAAGCAAATGGTTACATTTCAAATACAATTGCCGCTTTAGCTAAAAATCAAGAGTAAAAATTATCTATCAAAAGCATTTACCAAATTAACACAGAATCGACAAAAAATAAATACATATCAAATTCATATGTCGGAAAAATATCAGAAAAAGTAGCTCACATATTACAATAAAACAGTATGTACGAAGTAGCTTTCAAAACAATGTTCTTAAATGTTTATTTAATGTAATTCAACTAAGTTCACTTTGAAATCGGGTATTTATGAACTAATCTGCATATTTTGTAATTTGGTTGTACTGGACAAACGCTAAGGAACATTGATTTTAGATAAAGAGAGCACATTAAATGTTACAAATATAAACCCACAGACAATTTATGCCAAATATTTATTAGTAAATACACCTTATGACTTTACCAAATAACATTGAAATTTTACATTTTTGTAATAAAAAAGACAAATTAGATATTTTGGGTGCATTAGAAATGTATAAACATAAACAGAAACTACCTTTACTGAACGAACAGGTTGGTCTTATACACTCAATTATATCAAATATTTTAGATATAGAATTATAATTTACATCTAGTTTGCTGTTTTAACTTAATGATTTGTTACTAACTGCTTGTTATTGTTTCGCGTATATATTTTCTCTTGATAAGTAATACTATGGTATTGAAACGCGTAGAGAAATAAATAATTGTATAAAAGAAATTGTGGAATTATAGTGAATTTAAAACTTTAGTGCTATCATTCAAATGGTTTTCATTTGAAACATCTGTTTCATATTAAAATACTGACTTTTCAGATCTAATTATATTCCTTTTGTTCCAGGTAAGGCGGTTTGCATATGTTAATTCAAATTTCTCATGTAAGTATCAAAAACATGTACAATGTTGTATTCTTTACATTTAGGTACTTGTTATTGTTAATATTTTTGACACTACCTACTGTTTTATTGTCTAACATTATGGAAAAAGTTAATTTAATTTAGTAACCCTATCGCAATACTATAATAAAGTTCTCTATTGGTTAGTTCTATTTATGTAATATTCTTATTTTGGTTATAATTGCATACCTATCTCAAAACAGTATGAATATTACAGGATGCTACAGGCCAAATACTAAGCCCGTAAAGGCAATTTGCGCGCACGATATTGCTCAGTGGTGTGAGCGGGGTTCTAACTTAATGCTGCAAAAAGGCACTCCCCACAACTCCAAAAACGTCAAAATCGGGTGAAATTTCAAAAGGCGCCATCTGTTAAATACATTTATAGTGGGAAAACGTGATGAACTAGATCTTATAATGGCCTAACAGGAAACAATAACGTTCACTGAAAATAAAATACTCTCCTACCTGAAAATTCTACTTCAGAAATATTTACGTAAAGTTCACCTAAATCCCAACAAAATCTTAAGCTTTATATAAAAGCCGCAAAATTGCATAATAAAACTAAAAAACATTAAATATTTCGTCAAACTTAGTACTAAAATCATTGGCTCAAATACCCAAAAAATAAATGATCAGAGAGGTAATTAATTATTCAATTTCAAACGAACAATACGTCGCAATAAAACTAAACGCGATTGAAAATTTATAAAGTCCTAAAATATTAATCATCGTCCAAAATCGGGGTCGTAATCCTTAAATTCGAAAAATACACAGCTACTCCGCAAACAAATAATCAAATTCGCTTACCTGTTTGGCAAACTCAGGCAAATCAATTGGTAGGTGGTTTCCTATAAAAAAAAAATTGTGATTACTCGCAAAATTATCGTATGCAAAAAGGAGATCCGTGAACGGCCGACTTACTTCATAATCTACGTTACGTTACCCTCCACACCAACTTGTACACTAGACTTGTTACCAAAACAAGATGGCACATATGCTAATTTAGACACTCTCATTATCATTACGTTAGAGCTTATACTACTACGCTGTGACGTGGTGTAAATTAACCAGTTACAACGAACAAATAAATTACATTTTGGATCTACTCAAAATTAACTAAACTAAACTAAAAATATTACTGCTGTGAGAAAAGATTAGGACTTACGATATATCTACACTTAAAAAAATGATACTCAATTTGTACACACTATTCATATATTAAAAACAACAATAGGCATGGAAAAATATACAATTAGCAAAGTGTTTAATTACATAGAATATAACTCTTAAAACAGAGTTTCTATATTTTGATTTGGAATAATTCCTAAAGGATTCCAATAACCCCAATTAATCTATTTCATATATCATAAATGTTTAATTAATAACAAAGAATAAAGCAAACGTAGAACTTGTAAATTTTACAAATCTTGCGTTACGCAAATTTTATGTAACGTAAACAGAATGAAATAATCAATGCACAGTCCAAGATAATTATTGTACGAATGAATATGGTGTATTCATTGAATTGATATCTAGACGTTACTTAAATAATATCAAACGAAAGGCATATTCATCCTCCTGACTAATACAAATAGACACTTCATTAAAATCATAAACACATGAAAATTCGGAAAATATAGTTACCTCACAATGCACAACTGGTCAATCGAATCCTTTTCTTTTTGCAACGGTACTGCAATGGAATTAACCGACATATCATCGATAAAAGAATCACCAGCTTCTTAATTTTCTTAAATAATATTAACACAAATTTCGTCAACGCCAAATCTTTAAATCAATAACTGCTTCCATCAACATGAGTACACCAATCTTACTTTATTACTTAGTCACGTATATAAATTTATTAACGCGAAAGTTGTATTTACAAATGACTAATTAAGCTTTATATTTATAGCGAATCGTTATTTGTTACGTAGTCGGCTGCACACAAGAAGTAAAAAAACTGAACTATCTAACCAATAATCCGCACACAAGATGCGATGAAAATCCAAGAAGAATTAAGGACCGGCACTTATTCAACACCGAATCCCATTCCATGGACGCGATAATGTGGCTGCACGACAACGATAACAATAAACTAATTTGGGAAGAACGAAGTTACAAAGATATCCCCAATTTAAGGGTAACGGAAAGACTTCCACAACATACTTCAATTAACCTCCCGATAAGGTCGTAAATAGTTCACTTCCTCCAAACAAACAAATCTTCGTGTGTGCGGCGGAGACACAAACAGGAGCCTTCATACTACGTCATCCTTATCAAGACTGGCTTAAGCTACACTTATTTCTCGCCACATTAGATTCTATTCCCCTACCTATTAATTAGCCAGTCATAAAAAGGATTAGTTAAATTTTTGTAATACGCACCAAGACGATTAAACTCAAAAGCCGACGGGAAATTTGCATCACCTAAAAAAACACTTTGCAACCAGCGGGCGTTATCAATATAATCGATATCCTGTAAATTGATGTTTTCATAACCAGGTTAGACCTTAACGTCTCTTATATAAAAGCGAAACTCTTTGTTTAAAGACCAAAACTTTTACCAAAAGGAACGGCTACAGATTGTCGCTAAAATTGAAATTCGCAGAAGCTGTACCATTCAACGTAATAATTTTATACTTAACATAATTGTACATGAAGCAATTTCAAATCCATTTAACAAAATTCACCGACATTTAAAATAACGAGATCGACTGTTATTTACAAATAAACCTGTTACAGGCTAAATACTCACTAGAGCATGGTGTGGGCGGGGTTCTTACTTAAAGTTGCAAAAAGGCACTCGGGACAACTCCAAAAACGTTAAAATCGGGTAGAAACTGTCAAAAAGGCGCCACCTACTAAAGAAATGTATAGCGGGAAAAACGTCATGAAAGATCTTAGATTGGCCTAACAAGAAACCAAAACGTTCACTGAAAAATAAACTACTCTATTACTAAGAACTCTAGTCCAAATAATCTTTACGCCAAGTTAACCTAAACTTCAATTAAATTCTAAGCTTTATGTAAAAGCCGCACAATGTGATAATAAAACTCAAAACTCGCCAAACCTCAACGCAAAAATTATTCTCTTAAATAACTAAAAATAAATGAAAATACGATAACTAGTTCAACACAAAAATACACAGCAAAACTAAACGCAATAGAAAATTTATAAATTCCTAAAATTTACTAAATGTCGATATCGGGATTGTAATACCTAAATATGTCAAAAAATGCAGCTCATTTTTTAAAAATAAGAAACTGCTTACCTTTTGACAATCATGGTAATGAATGATTACACTGGGTATGTTGATTCCTATCAAAACTACTCCAAAAAAAAAATGGCGACTATTCGCAAAACCTTCGTATGTGCAAAATCAAACAGCTGTTCGGTTAACGACCGACTCACTTCATAATTACGTTATTTTATAATCTAAAATCTCTTTTAAAATGACTTGTTACTTGTTAAACACTTGAATTACTTCAATAACATTGATCACAATCTAAATAAACAGAAAAATGGAGGTTGTTGCTGTAGAATTATTTAACTCGATACTTCTCATAAGATAATTCAATTACTACAAATCTTAGAAATATCTACCTTTCATATATTAGGGCATTTACATATTAAATTTTAGTATAGTTACATAAAAAAGCAACTCCAGAACAAGAAATCTACAGAATCGAATTCGGTCAACGCTTGCAATTCCATTTTTATCAATACAGCGAAAATAATAAAAATATCTTAAATTTTCATATAATTGCATGAATTAAATTTTCAATGCACCACATTACACAGATAACAATAATTCAAGGTTGTAACAAATAAATCGTGTGAATGAATACGCTTGGCTGAAGGACTTTTCTACAATAATTTACATAAAAGCAAGCGAATGCATAACACATAAACACAAACAAAAATTATTGTCACCAACAAAAAATAAAAGTTTACCTTACGTAGCACCAACATCAATAGAATACTCTTCTTGCTCTGGACCACAATGTAATCGGTCGGACCACGCGTCCACCAGGTATTGAATTCGATAGCTGATTCTCTGAGGTAACGCTCTCCATATAAAATTTCATAAACGACAAAGTTCTGTTCATATTTACTTGAACTAAATTTACGACAGTTATTTCAACCGAAAGCACACAAATGTCTAATTTTTCATCTTATTTGTCGTTAATGCGCAAATATTTAACCATACTGGTGAGTGTGTTATTTACAAAGTGTTTCTTCACGTTAATTAGTTTACTCTATAGTTAATTAAAGCGGCACTATTTACAGCAAGTTTGTATTTTGTTTGAGCAGCGCCATATACGGGAACAACAGGAACTCGTCAAATTAATCTGCACAAAAAATGCGTCAAAGCAAGTCCACATAACAGGGTTAAGCAAATTCGAAAAACCTTCTATCTCCAAAACTTGTCACCATAGACATACGATATACCACAGAAAATAACTCGAGGATGTGTTGAACCAATATATTATTGTAATATACTATTATTATATATATATATATATATATATATATATATATATATATATATATATATATATATTATTAATGAAACGGACATTACTTACTCCACGGAAATTCGATACATCCCCAGTATATTATAAATTATTCCAACCCCATTTCGCAATATATTGCGATCAGCGCAAACAAAAAACGTGAGCCCTGATTTCTATGGCATCTCTAATAGAACTAATTACTACCTTATTCAGAATTGACCATCTTCCCTTATAACCCTTTCCATCTTACTTAAATCTTTAATAGCCAATCATAAAAAAGAATTACTTGAAATTTTAAATCGCGTCAGAAACGAATCAAACCCGAAAAACTAAATCGGAAAAATTACATCACCCATCTAAAATGTGTTCCCTAAGGTACCTCGTGTAAGGTGATGTGGGTAAGGTAACGAACCTCAACTATAATGAACCTTAAACTAACGTAAATCCAATTCTTTGTTTAAAACCAGAACCTTATCAAAAAGAACACGGCAGTCTGACGGCTTACAATTTAAACTCACAAAAGATCTACTATATAACGTAATAATTTTATACTCAATTTAATTTTATAAAACGTAATTCCTATTCATTTGCTAAAATACACCAATATTAAAAATAACGAGAACATTTATGTATTCAAAAATTACTCTAAGAGTAACACCCGTATCACCTGTAAGTGAAACGTTATTTTACAAACAAAATTTTCATTTATAAACGTCTCCATACCCAAAAAAAAAGATCAAATAAAAGCTCGCAAAAATTTAAACTCTTTTAAATTCGAAATAAAAAAAAATAGAACAAAACAAGCTATCTATCGTTTGATCCTTAAAATTTACCCACAGGGTGACAAACTAATTAATTCCCAACCAAATTAGTAAAAGGGATTCCACTAACTATCGATACCAATACGTAAATCACATCTTAATATTAAGCTTCGATCTAAACGTTATAAACAAACCAAAACTTATATTTAGTTTTCAGAATTACGATTCCAAATGCGATTACCATTAAAAAATTTCGAATACTTTCCAAATACGCAAAAGACGAAATAAAAACGTTATAATCGAAAAGCTTCCAAGGATGTATGCGTTATCAAATTCAACTGCATAAACTTATACTACATTACAGATGTACCGTACTATAAAATAATTTATAATTTCGGAATTACCGGCAGATATTTGATAAAATCACGACCATGTTAGAAGGAAGTAGGTGCTCGAACATTCTCAATACTTTTTAATATATTCTTGACGAATTAGTTTCTATAAATCTTACTACTATGAAAATTTTACTTGTATATTTTATACTTATTTTATTATAAAGTAAAAAAATTATTTTATTATTATGATAATATAACAACACTTTTTTAACTATTTTAATATTTGTAGGATCTTCAATATATACGAAAAAAAAAACTTTTTGTTAATCACTTTTTACTGAAGTATGCAATTTAAACTTAAAGGAATACATAAAAGATTTTAAGTGTAGTTAAATTTTCAATTCCAGTAAATAATTACTTTTAAGCTATGAAGAAATTTAAAACTTTTGTGCACTATAACGTCTTCGCGTAAATTAAATTTTCTTTTGTGCAAAGTGCAAAGGTCGCGTAGTCCTATATTAAAATTGTTTTATGAATGTTTTTATTTTCACAAAACCGATCGCTACGTTTTATACCGATAGAATTTTAAATTTAAGACTATGCTTATGATGAGAAAACTTTGTTAAGTTTTTATTCATTAAAATAATCTTTTGATTTATTTTACATTGTAACGATTACTCCTGCTTCTTTTATACCTATATTTAATTAAAAAATTTTTAATTTGATTAATTGAAACGTATATTTTATTTTTACAGCAAGCAAGAGTTTACAAATTGTCACCTGTGATTCTATCAATTTTTGTTCTGGTTATACTCATTTTAAGTTTACTTGTATTTCTAACACTGTGGGTTAAACGCAAGAGCACCTACACTGAACTTCGCCCCTGAAAAATTAAATCAATTTTCTTTCTTGATGTGTAATACAATAAACTTCGGACAATCTGTCTAAACAAGCAATATTTTGTTACATTTAAGGCTTGTAATCAAATTTTTAAGCATAATAGGAATAAATCATTATGTAATAAACGTGTCCTTTTTAGTTCGGTACAATAGGGTATAGTTCACTATTACCGTGATTTAACATTACTTATTTTATTACATAACAAAGTAAAATAGTAAAATATGGTTTAGACTGAATTTATATTAGATATCATACCAACCGTTTATTATAAATTGACGATTATAAATACAATAAGACATTAATTTATAGTTATTTTGTATACAAAGGCATTTGTTCATTACCACTGCTTAGGTGTCGATTTGTAATATTTTGTAATTTGGTTAAGTACGTTTTAGACGAATTAATATGAAAGTGTATATATCTAGACTTGGAATTAACACCATGTTATACGATACAAACGAAATTGCAAAAGCTATTTTACACATGAATGGGAATAACTTCATTTACTTCACAAAATTGCTTATTAGCTGTGCCAATTTCTACTGCACGTGTGAATTTCGTGATTATTTTAGGATGAAATAACAGCAAAAATTCGTATAAAATTACTTCATACTCGTTGTTGCAAGAATATCTTTTTGTATATAGAAAAATTATATACTATTGTTAATTAAAGAAATCTTAATGTCTAGATTAAAAGTTTGCAGTGTACGTTAAGATGTAAGTTTCATAAAATATAAATCACTGTTTTGTCATTAATTAAAAATCTTGTACCACAGAGAAAGCCTTAGTTCGGGGACTATCTAGTCGAATCCGTGTTGTAGTAGTTTGGGAAATATTCCATCCACTCCCGGAGATTTGTATGGAAAGAAGCTTTCTGCCGTGGACCTAATATTTGTTAGGTTAATAACCTGACGGTCAAGTTTCCAATCGCTTCTTTTTCCCCCTGCAAATGGGATCCAGAACTGTTCTCTTCCGACTGTTGAGGTGAGGGTTTTTGATCCGGGTAAGTGCGATTGAAGTTTTCTTCCACGTTTCTGCGCGCCCCCCGTCATCTTTCATTAAGGAACCGATTCTGCGCTCTGTTCCTTTCTGTAGAGCTCTTTGAAGTCTGGCGCGTTTAAGGATTTTCTCAATCTCCTGTCAGTCCATGAGTCCCATTTGGCCTTTCTTATGGCCTTGTTGTACTCGGTGAGTAAGGCTTTGTATAGGTCCCATTTCCCAGTGCCTTTCGCTTGGTTGAAAAGCGTTCCCGTCTATGCCCTTAATCGAAATAATACCCCGTGCCACCACGGCGCGGTCTTTTATCGGGCAGCTTACCTTGTACGAGTCCATAATGGCTGTGTGTAGACTTGATTCCATGCCTCCAGTTACGCTGATTTGTTTGCTTTAGCGGAACAGTGCCCAAGTTTTACAGCTAGTCTCTCCCTAGAGAGATCCCAGTTGGTTGGCCTTGGGTTTTTATAAACGACCTCAATAGGTGCGTTTTGACCTATGTTAAAGCGTATATATCTATGGCCGTAGAGAGATGACTCGTCCGATACGTGCCATTTGTGAACTAGGCTGCAAGCAGTAACCGTCCTGAATGTTATATCAATCACTTACCTTCGTGTGATGTTAACGAATGTTGGTTGTTTGCCTCTGTTGGCTAAATCTAGGTTATTGATAATTAAATAACTTAGGAGGTACTCACCTCTGTTATTGATCCCGTGTTGATCCAAATGGTATGGCGCGAGTTGGCATCGCAACAGAGCACGAAGTTTCATCCTTTTCTCTGGTAGTGTTCCACCAGTCGTGTTACTTCACGGGTTGGTGGTGGACCAAGTTGGTCGAACAGTAGGTATACAGATCCGAGAACTAGTTCTCCTTTGCTCCTTATCCCCTCCATTGTCAGCTTTACTGCCACCAGGTTTCTATTACAAAAGTTCCATATGGGCAGTAATTACACTCCTGTCCTGGCTATAATGCAGGATCTTGGATAGATTTCAGATGGATTAACAGTAATCCATTTTCCTTTCGTCCCAAATCCTTTAACTTGTCCTTTGCAGAACCAAAGTTTTTGGACCAAGGCTACATCAATGTGACGTTTTATCATATACTCAGTGAGGGCTTCCGGAGCAGTCCTGCAGTGTTGCAGGTTTATTTGGATCGCCCTCACCATAATTGAGTTTTGATCTAGTTTACTGGGGGTTGCAAGTCATCAGGTTGCGGTTCTTTTGAAGGTTCCGCAATGTCCGATACCGGTTCCCCGTCTCCATAGGAGTCTCGTCTTCCTCTCTTTTCCCTCCTTTCTCCTTCGGCTTTGAAAGGAGTTTTAAGTTTACCCTCGTGAATCCCACGTACGGCCGATGGTTTACGATGGTTCCCATCTTCTCCCATCAAGGCAGATCCATAAAGACAATCAGTGTTTGTCTCTTTGGATCCTTCTTCCTTTCTATTACCCGCCAGTTGCCAGTGGTCAGCCCGGCGTTTTGAATCTCGATCCTTTTCAGAATATTTTTGGGTTCCTGTATGGTCCCTGGCATCCAAGTGTGCGTTCGCACAGGTTTTGAGAGGTGCTTAGCTTCGACGAGTCGTCTGCACATTTAATGTGTAGCATACCTCCTCGATGGTAGCACATTGTAAATCTAGGCGCTGCCGCCCCGATTTGCAGAGAGTCTATTTTGTCGAGGATCCAGGTCTTAACTGCCCCTTACTATTCCTCGGTTAAAGTTTCCTTCAGTTCAATTTGGGTAATTGCCAGGTCCTGGTGTCCTTATGGGTCCCAGTATTAACTTTGTTGGTAGTTCCTTGGGGAGTACTGACATCTGGCCGGTGTCGCTTTTGCATCCCTGTCGTTTTGGATGTTCTCGGTCGCTTAGGGCTCCCGAGCTGTTTATTCGTGGAGAGGGTGTCTGGCAAAGAGGCTGCTTAGAGTCTTCCTCCTTGGTTCTTTCTTTTTTGAGCTTCCCCTGGGCTGCTCCGGACTGTTTTTTAGTCTGTCCAGTACTAGCACGTCAGAGGGTTTTCTATATTGGTCCCACGAGTAAGGGGGAAGAGATGTCGACACACAAGTAGCCACCTCTTGTGTTCAAGGCGACTTAATACAACGCAATTGCGCCTGGTGCTCCGAGGTGCAGACCGGTCGCATCCTTTCAGTCCGGTCCTCTCCCCTTTAGGTTATTTGATGAGGTTATCTTCTCTTGGTCCGAGCGGTTAAGCCAAGAACCACGACCGCTACCTGTGTGACGTTCCCTAGTCACGCCCTGTTAGAGTCTTTAAAGTACAGCTCGCGGTTGCGGTATTAGGAGTAGGTTGTCGATCGACCTTCCCCAACTTGGACATCCCGGATTTGCCATGCGAGCTCACATTTCGGTGTTGACCGTGCATCATTTACGATTTAAAATTTTTTATTACAATAGTAACATTTTCTCGGTCCGCTACCAGTCTCTTTTTATTTCTAGGTTATGTATTGTGGTTACTACTTAAATTTTTCTATCAACTTCTATGCTCCGAAACTGACAAAGGATTTTTAGTGTCTTTATCTGATCTTAAAGTCCTCTTAATCGTGTTTATTATTTAATACTATATTGCGACAAATTGTTTACTCGGTATTTAATGAATAGTAGACGGATGTTTTTGTCAATGTCGTTGGAATTATGTGGGTAAAATTAGTTTAGTCTTATCATTTGTTGGGTAGGGCCTTGTTTAATTACCAAGGAAACTTTTCGTGTGGTTTATCTCATTGGCGTCTGATACTGTTAAGCTTATTAGAGTAAAGTTTGTCATATATGTAATGTTCAGGTTGATTCAAAGTTCAAGTGTTTGATTTAGTGTGAAATACCTTGAATCTGTAGGAAAAGCGTGCATATATGATTACCGGATTAGAAAAAAATTGTTCAAGCTACCGCTGAAAGGAAGTTTCTCGTGGAAGTTGATACGTTAGCTCATTAAAATAGTTTTCTTGGTTGGCTTAAAATGCAACGTATTTAAAAAGTTTTAGAATAGAGGAGAGGGTGACTTCCTTTGAGTTAGATTTAGCTCCATATTTAATACAGGCGCACCAGGAGTTGAAACGGTTTAAATAGAAGTGTTCTCCCCTGATAGTATCGTAGAGTATCACGCAAGTTAGTACTTCGTGCATTGCGGATATTGGGTATATCGTGAATCCATAAAACGAATCTGTGACTCTCACTTTTTAATAGATAATAATAAACTGGGTAAAATTAGTATATTAAATGTTTGAAGTTTCTTGACATTTGGTGTAATCGATAATGTTTAAATTCAGTAATGAATTAGAGCTCCTCTTACGTTAATTCATCCCGGTACTCTGCTATGCATGCTCTGATCAAACATTCATAATCGCATTTCGAAGGTGCTTCAGAAAATCCCTCTATGTCAATCATTGAACCGCATCTGTTTAGAATTAGTATCACATTGTAACATCATATTTAATTTAAGTAGTATGTTGTGTTTTTTTTGTTAAAAAAAAAACAGAGTTGTTGTTGATTTGTAATTGTAACATATATAAAAATTTGTCATATAAAAAATTGTGAATAAAAGTAATTTGGTAGAACTTTAGTTCTCAATAAAACAATTTACATTAAGCAAAAAATAGCGGGTAAGTCCCTAACATTGTGGTCCTTCGTCGAGCCGGATATTTGAATTCGGAAATATATTGTGGAGAAACATTTCTGTTCAAAGAAATATAATTGGTGTGGACAGAAAATATTGGTTTCGACATTTTGTTAAATACGTGACTGCCTACCAGTTGGTATCTAGTGAAATTACAACAGAAGTAGAAGCAGATATATATGCAAACATATTACGTTGGTTTATCACATTAAGCAAGGTTTGGTTAAGGCTTCAAGTAAGTTGACGCATCCTTTTTTCAAAATATACGTTTCATATTGTTATTTTACTTAAGAGAGCATTCGATTTGTATAAGTAACGTTATAAATCATGGATGATAATGTAGATATTACATTAAAACAATTAATTAAAAACGGGGTGTTTTAAAACACGACAAACAAATTTTAATAAATACGTTCAACAACTTTCTAATAACTACAACGAAAATAAAATTTGATCAATTTTAATTACTGAATTAAAAATAAGATTAAAGAAGGTGGAGAATTTGTTGGATGAATTTAATAATGTTCAAACTGAAATTGAAATAATTACAAGTGAATTTGAGGATGAATATAATAAACAATTATCAGAAAGAACATTGTTTGAAAATTCATATTATGAGTTTGTCTCTATTTGCACTGTAATGATAGGTTCAGGTAGTTTTACCAGGTCTAGTAGTGATAGCAATGAGAGCAATAATTTAAACACCCACTTAGCAGATAACTCTTTGGCTCAAACTGGGCCTAAGTTACCTTCTATACCGATTCCAAAATTTAATGGCATTTCAGAAAATTGGTTAATATTTAGAGATGCATTTTGCTCTTTAGTACATAATAATAAATCGATCGGCAATCTTGAAAAATTTTATTTTTTGAAAGATGCACTTACAGGTGAAGCTCAACAAGTATTAAAATTGGTAAATGTGTCGTCTGATAATTACATAATTGCTTGGGACATGCTATGTGAAAATTACAATGATAGAAGCATGTTAGTAAATGAACATGTAAAACTTCTATTTTCTATTCCCAACCTTTCTAAAGAATCAGCATCGGATTTGCGTGATATGGTGAATAATATAACAAATAATTTGTATGCTTTAGAAAAACTAAATGTAGCTGTTGATCAGTGGGATCCTATGATTATTTATTTGGTATCTAGTAGATTAGATGGTGTTACTAAGAGAGTGTGGGAAGAAAAGAAACCCAGAAAACAATTGTCTACCTGGGAAGAATTTAAAGAATTTTTAAAATATAGGATTAACGTGCTAGCAAATTTAGAAAAAACTAAGAAAGACGAGAAAAGGTATAATTTTGATAAACATAAACAATCTTCAAAATCATTTGTAGCAACTGCTAATAGTATTTGTGTGTATTGTAGAGAAGCACACACTATAATTAATTGCACTGAATTTTTAAAGCTATCAGCTTCTGATAGATATAATGAAGTCAGACGTTTAGGCTTGTGTGCTAATTGTCTGAAGAAAGGAAACCATAGAGGTAAATTTTGTAATGCAGGGTGTTGTAAAAAATGTGGATCAAAACACCATACTTTATTACATTTTGGGACTTCTTTGGTGGATAATAAACATAAAGCAAGTAAAGAACAACATGAACCAATTACAAATACTCTTTCCGATATAACTCATATAGGAAATGGTTCAGTTACAATCAATAATAATAGTTCTAATCCACAAAATTGTGATGATCAACAATTGATCAGTAATTCAATACAAATGAATGTTTATGACAAGTCATCAACAAACGAAGTATTACTTTCTACAGCTCTTGTACAAGTAAGTGATAGAAACAGTGTCTTTCATACTTGTAGAGCATTGCTAGATAACGGATCTCAGTCTAATTTAATAACAAAAGAATTTTGTGATTTTCTAGGGCTGCAAAAACAAGAAATTAACTTGTCGATTGTTGGTATAAATCAAATAGAAAGTAGGATTAAAGAAAAATGTTACATAAATTTTATGTCCCTGCATTATAATTTTAGTCAATCTGTTTCATGTTTAGTAGTTCCTTCAATCAGTAAATCTATTCCGTCAAAAAATATAAATATTAATCATCTTGTTGTACCTAGTCATCTAAAGTTAGCTGACCCTGGATTTGCTACTGCTAGTGATGTCCAAATTCTTTTAGGTGCTGACATATTTTATCATTTACTGTGTGTTGGACAGATAAAATTGGGTTACAGCGAGCCGATGTTGCAAAAAACCAGATTAGGGTGGGTTATGACAGGATCAATTCAGGACACGGGGCGAAATATTTCATTATGTCATTTTAGTAAAACTGATGTCCAAAATCAATTAGAAAAGTTTTGGAAAATTGAAGAAATTCCCTCGATAAGTAATTGTATGTCCTTTGACGAATTGCAATGTGAAAAGTTATTTTCAGAAAATACAAAGCGTGACTTTGACGGTAGATTTGTGGTAAAAATTCCATTAATTCAACATCCCAATGAATTGGGTAACTCGAAAAAAATGGCATTGAAACGACTGTTTGCGTTAGAACAAAAATTTGAAAATAATCACATTCTTAAAAAAATGTATACAGATTTCATGAACGAATACGAGCAACTAGGACATATGTCAGTTTGTAATTCTTATAATTTTAATTCTTATTATTTACCACATCACGGTGTGTTAAAAGAATGTAGTTCAACTACTAAACTAAGGGTTGTATTTGATGGTTCTGCAAAAACAACTACTGGTGTGTCTGTAAATGATTTGCAACATATTGGTCCTAAGCTTCAGGATGATCTTTTTGGCATTCTTCTAAGATTTTGTATGCACAATGTAGTTGTTTGTGCAGATATATCTAAAATGTATAGGATGATCTCTGTAGATCCTAGTGACAGATACCTGCAAAAAATTCTTTGGCGTTCGGACCCTACAAAAGATGTCCAAGAATATACATTAAATACTGTTACCTACGGAACAAGATCAGCACCATATTTAGCTATTAGGTGTTTAAGACAATTAGGTATAGATAATCTTGAACGATATCCTGTTGCTTCTACTACAATATTAAAAGATTTCTATGTAGATGATATGTTGAGTGGTGCATCAACCACAGATAATGCTATTCAGTTATCTAAAGATGTTAGTCAAGTATTAAAATCTGGATGCATGCAATTAAGAAAATGGATATCTAATGATCCATGTGTTTTAAAGGGTCTTCAAACTGCTGAATCCAATTCTATTGATGTATATTTCGGCGAAAAGATCAAAACAAAACACTCGGTTTATATTGGTCTTGTAAGCTAGATATTTTGAAATATAACATAATTTTTGAAAAGGATATTAAGAAATATACCAAAAGAATAATTTTATCAGAAGTATCAAAAATTTATGATCCATTGGGATTAGTAGGACCTTGTATTATTTTAGCAAAAATTTTATTACAAAAACTTTGGTGTGAAAGATTAGCCTGGGATGAAACAATTCCCATGGAATTGGAGTCAAGTTGGAGAAAATTGAGAAATCAATTACAATTTTTAAATAAGTTAGAGATTCCAAGACATTCACTTCTAAAAAATCCATCTAGACTAGAAATTCACGGATTTTCAGATGCTTCAACACAAGCATTGTTGTGTTCAAAAGTTAAAGTTGCTCCTTTAAAAACAATATCGGTGCCACGTTTAGAATTGTGTGCAGCACATTTGCAAAATTAGTGTCAAAAATAAAAGAATTTAGTGAAAATCATTTTGATGCGACGTATTGTTGGTCTGATTCTACAGTAGTTCTTTGCTGGATTAAAACTTCTCCAAATCTCTTACAGACATTTGTTGCAAACAGGGTAACATTAATTCAAGATTTGAATCCAGCAGCATTATGGAATTATGTAAAATCTGAATATAATCCAGCAGATTTACTTTCACGTGGTGTATATCCAGAAAAAATTGCTGATGATTGTAAGTGGTGGCATGGTCCTAAGTGGCTAGAATTGGAATCACAATTCTGGCCTAATTTAAGCCCTGCTATGTTAGAAACAGTACCTGAATTGAAACTACAAGTTCATATAAATAGTGTAGGCCCAGCGAACATTTCAAAATGGTTTCCATTTGAGAGATTTAGTTCATTATTAAAACTTCAGAAAACTGTTGCATATTGCATAAGGTTTCAATATATTGTTCGTAATAAGACTAAGAATAAGATACCAGGTATTATGGAATTAAGACATGCACTGAATGTTCTTATAAAAATTATGCAAAATGATATGTATTGTCAAGAAATCAAAACTTTGCAACAAAATAAAGTTATTAGATCAAGAGCAATCAATCATTTGAGTCCATTTATGGATGAAAATAATATCATACAGTAGGTGGTAGATTACAAATGTCTGATCTTCCATATAATACCAAGCATCCTATTTTATTACATGGAAAGCATACGCTTACCAGATTAATTGTTGAGGCGGAACATAAAATGCTTCTACATCCGGGTCCTAATTTTTTGTTTAGTTCACTTCGTGAAAAATATTGGATAATCGGTGGGAGAAATTTGGTAAGAAAAGTATGTTTTCAATGCATAAAGTGTTTCAGATGCGCTCCAAAACCATATACACAAATTATGGGTAACTTACCAAAAGAGAATTTGTCAATCTCCTCCATTTTATAATGTAGGTGTAGACTACGGTGGTTACTTTTAATAAAAATAGGGATGGCAGGGGAGCTAAATTAATAAAATGTTATGTTTGTTTATTTGTCTGTCTATCTACTAAAGCTGTGCATTTAGAGATAGTTTCGGACCTTAACATCCGACGCATTTATTGCTGCACTACGTAGATTTGTATCTCGGAGAGGAAAGCCTCATTGTATATTTTCAGACAATGGTACAAATTTTGTAGAGCTAATAAAGAGCTTCAAGAATTAGGAAATTTTTAATTAATTCCTCAAATTCAATAATTAATAAAATTGCAGATGAAGGAATCCATTGGAGATTCATTCCAGCAAATTCCCTCATTTTGGGGGTATTTGGGAGTCCGGTATAAAATCTTGTAAATTACATTTAAAGGCGAGTTATAGGTACTAATCACTTAACTTTTGAAGGTTTTATGACTTACTTACACAAATTGAAGCTGTTTTAAATTCGCCAATTCTCCGCTTTCAAGTAGTCCAGATGATTTTGATGTTTTAACTCCTTCACATTTTCTAATTGGACGTCGACTTACTTCTTTACCTGACCCAGATCTTAATGACGTCCCCATCAATCGGTTGGCAAAATATCAACATATTCAAATGCTGTACCAGCATTTTTGGAAGCGTTGGTCAAAAGATTATTTAATAGAATTGCAAAGACGCAATAAATGGACAACGCAAGAAGATAATGCGATTGTTGGAAAGTTAGTTTTAATTGAAGATAAGTTAGTACCTCCATTACATTGGAAGTTGGGTCGTGTCGTAGCCGTTTACGCAGGAAAAGACAAATGTGTACGAGTGGTGAAAGTTAAAACCCCAATTGGAGAGTTGTGTAGAGCTATCAATAAATTGTGTCCTCTGCCAATAAAAAGTGAATTAATAAAATTATCATGTTGAAAGACATTCTTTCAAGGTGGGGGGTATGTTTAGAATTAGTATCACATTGTAACATCATATTTAATTTAAGTAGTATGTTGTGTTTTTTTTGTTAAAAAAAAAAAAAACAGAGTTGTTGTTGATTTGTAATTGTAACATATATAAAAATTTGTCATATAAAAAATTGTGAATAAAAGTAATTTGGTAGAACTTTAGTTCTCAATAAAACAATTTACATTAAGCAAAAAATAGCGGGTAAGTCCCTAACAGCATCCATTGATCTAATGGTACTGAAGCGGTCCCTAAGAGCATTTGTTCTGTGGCGCTCTTCCCTCAAATGTAGTCCAACATCGCATTACTACCAACATGTCAGCAATTGACCGAAGAAACCATTCACTATTATTCGTCCCCTTTGCACTTATTTAATCAACTGCATGTATTCAGTTATATTTAGTAAGAAATAACTAAAATAAGAATTTGAATTACCTTAATAACCTTTGGAAAAAAATGTCTAATTCGTTAATCAAAAATATTAGTTACAAATTCATGGTTAATTTAGTATTTGGTCTGAAGTAAATGATGACTAAAATTTCAATTCTAAAATTACATATTAGATTTAATCATTGGTCAGATACATACATAACTTTATAAAAACGTATGCTATGGCAACAACCTTTAACCTATTCGTGGCTTACTATTTAAAGAGATTCTAATAAGTTAAAAAAAAGTATTGCGAACAGATGTGTTACCAATGTTGGTTATTTATTTTACAAAAACTCTTACTACCCAAACGACCACATTGATATTAATTAGTAGAACTGTTTCCAAACTTAATCAATAAAAAACCTCATTTCGTATTGATTCCAACAGATAGCAATCTAAAGATGGATAACTCATGGTTTAATGTTAATTCTAAACTGAAATTAAGTTTAATGTATTGTAAAGTTACTTGGGTATCTTATAAAATTAATTACATTTTTGATGTGCTTCTTTAAACCTTCGATTTGTTTTAATAGTTTATTTAAGTTGTACTTTGATCTTTTTAATGTTGTTTCGCCTGAATAACATGACTACAAAACATTTAATCCTACTAACAATATATTTTTTGTAAATAATTGTATTGAACTTTTGTGGTTTATGTTAAAAACTTTGTAAATACGCGTATTTATGTTAATAAGGTTTTATAAATTTATGATAGCCTATTTTCGACACAAACAAGCATAATTCGATAATGGTTATGAAAGTTTGGTATCCATAAATTTTCAATAACGAGACTGTTATTGGCGCCTGCACTTGGCAATAAGGGTTGTTTTCAACGTTGCATTGGCAACAGATGCCCACATATGTAGCTATAAAACCTATAAAAATTCTAAGTATTGTACTTTTGGAATAAACAGAGTTTTCAATTTTGTTTCGGAACGTATGGGTCTGAAATTTAATGTAACACGTACGTTTTTATTAGAATTTACTCTTTTTCTACAAAAATAATGCTTCTCTTGCAGTTAATAAATTTTATTAAAAATGTGTTTATGACAATATAATTTTCTAGAGTTTTAAATTAAATTATAATGATAAATAAAGTGGGATGTTCATGTAAATGATGGTTTATTATACATATATATATATATATATATATATATATATATATATATATATATATATATATATATATATATATATATATATATATATATATATATATATAGTATATATACAAACACTAGAAGTAGCAATAAAATATTTCGACATCGGTTGATGTCATCGTCAGTGATAGACAAATTGATACTAAAATTAAATATGACAGTTACATATACCTACTTAATTTTCTTTTAAATAACGTCGTATGTTGATGAAAAATTATCCAGAGATCTCTTTTAAAATTACAAGCACTTTTTTCATTAATTTGGGTGTATAACATTTCTAATAATCAACGTTTTTCATAATTAGGTTCAGTACATCTTTTTTTTTTATTGTATACAATGCAAATTTGCAAGCTGCTCCGTAGGAGCTATAAGCAAATGGGCTACAAGTTAGATTAAGGGAGGAGAAGTTGTCCAATGACAACTCTCCAGTAATATAATACAACGCATAGTAAATATTTGACTATATTTTAATTATTGTCGGTTGGCCATCGTCGCTTCAGTCTTCTTCTGACCACGGGTGGATCTCTCAATTGATTGACCAGATCGTTAGGATGGCCAACAAGCCAGTCTAAATAGTTGGTGGTTAGTCTGCAAATTTCGTCTTCTACGAACGGAATGTCTGAGTCTTCGTGTAGGGTTTTATTGTTGACATACCATGGGGCATCGAATATCATCCTTAGGACTCTTTGTAGAATCTTCGTATTTGACGGCTTTGCGCAACCCCAAAGCTGGACACCATACGTCCAGATCGGTTTTAGTATGGATTTATAAGGTAATATTTTGTTTCCTGTTCCAAGCTTCGATTTACGGCCTACTAGACAGTGCATCTGTTGCAGTTTTAGGTTGAACTGAGTTTTCTTCGCTGTTATATGTTGTTTCCACGTTAGCTTTTTGTCTAGTGTGAGCCCTAGGTATTTTACCTGGTTGGAGATCGGTAATTGATACCCATTTAGTGATACAGGTGGACATTCTGTGTGTCTATTTGTAAAGGTAATTTGAGCTGATTTGGCTTGATTGACTTGCACTCTCCAGGACTGGAGCCAATCTTGAAGTAGATTGAGGTGGGTTTGTAGTTTTTCAGTGGCATGTTCAGGATCTTTATCGACCGCGACGATTGCTGTGTCGTCAGCAAATGTAGCGAGGTTTGTGTTATTTGTGAGAGGGATATCGGCAGTGAAAATAAGATAGAGAAGGGGTCCTAGGACGCTTCCTTGGGGTACGCCTGAATTAATAGGATGGTAGGAAGATGTTTCGGAGTTATATTTCGTTTGGAAGTATCGGTCGCTCAGGTAAGATTGAAGTAAAATGTAATAAGAGGTAGGAAGATTAAGTTTGAGTTTGTATAGGATGCCGTCGTGCCAGACTCTATCGAACGCCTGTTGAATATCCAATAGGGCGGTTGTACAGAATTTTTTTTCTTCCAAACTCGAATGAATGATATTTACAATTCTATGAGTCTGTTGAATTGTGGAATGGTGCTCGCGAAAGCCAAATTGGTGTGAAGGAATTATTTCATTTAAGTTGACATCTTTGGTGAGCCTTTTCAGTAACAGTCGCTCAAATATTTTGGACATGATTGGTAGAAGGCTTATAGGTCGATACGACGTTACGTTGTTTGGTGGTTTGCCCGGTTTGGGAATTAGTATAATTTGGGCGAATTTTCAGGTCAGTGGAAAATAGGCCAATCGTGGCATACTATATATTGTTGTAAGCATAACGAGACCTTTCCTAGGTAGCTCTTTGAGTGCTCTACTAGTAATTAAGTCAAAGCCGGGTGCCTTATAGTTGTTGCATCTTGTTATCTCCTGCTTAACTTCTGGTGGGGAGAAGGAGTGAATGGGTAGCGTCATTGGACAGGGACTATCGAGGAAACTCATCGTGGCATCGTGGACATTGTTAGCTTGCGGCGGTGGTACGCGGAAAACCTCGGCAAGGTGTGTAGCGAAGGTATTGGCTTTCTCATTATCGGTTTTTGCCCATTGGGGGTACATGTGCAGTGGGTCGTTTAAACTTCTTAGTTGCCTTCCAAATGGAATGATTGTATCTATGTGGTTTCGACCTCTTTGCCATTTGCATCTGGCTCTTCTTTTTTCAGCAGTTAGATGTCTGATGAATAGCGGAGTGTTATTATGAAATGCAGTTGCAGGGGGCTCGGTTGGTGTAGATTTCCACGCAGCCTCGTGGAGTACTCTGGTAAAGTAGTCAACTGTAGCATCAATGTCATCAGGTTCTTGTAGTTTGATACCGAGGTTGATATGATCATTTATGAACTCACTAAACAGGTTCCAGTCGGTTCTTGACGAAGTTAGAGTGGGAGGTTTGCTTAGGCTAGTTATATGTGTACTTAGGGTTACTATTATGGGCGTGTGGTCGGATGAGAAGTCCCAATTGGCTTCGATGGCAGTGTAATTAGTCGCTATATTCTTTAGAATGAAGAGGTGGCTTAAGTCTGGAATCTTATTTGTATCTGTAGGCCAATAAGTTGTTTGTCCGGTAGATAAATGAATACAGTTGTGATTTATGATAGCTTGCTGCAGGTTTCTGCCTTTAGGAATAGTTAGTCGCGATCCCCAGTTGGTATTTTTTGCGTTCCAGTCACCGCCTATTAAGAATTTCGCACCTAGTTGATGGAAAAACGCTTCGTATTCATTTACTGCAATTTTGTGTCTCGGCGGACAGTATATGGCAGATATATTTAGAGTTCAAGGCTGCGTAATAAGCTGAATTGTTGTAGCTTGTATTTTATTTGTTTGATAGTGCGGTTGCTCGTGATGTGGTATGGAATTACGAATGATAATCGTAGACCCACCATGGGCGGTGTCATCTGGGTGGTTGGTATTGTAAATGGAGTATTGTGGGATTCGTAGAAAAAATCGTTCAGTAAAGTGGGTTTCTGAGACCAGCATAATACGGGTATCTCTTTTGTGATCATTTAGGAAGCTAATTAGTTCAGTCTTGTGGTTTGCAAGACCGTTTGCGTTCCATTCTGCAATACGAATGAATTTAATGTCCATTATTTGGTTTGGTGGTTAAGACAGTATTCAGCATATTAAGTATCATGCCGTTTTGATTAATTAGTTGCCTAAACATTGCTTTGAATTCGTTTAGGAAAGAGGTTAGTTGGGTGGTAAGGTCTGTGGCAGGATTTATTGTGTGCGGGTTGGCAGTGCTGATGTAGCATTGCTGATTGCACATTGCTGTGTGTTAAGTCTAGGTATTTGCGTATGTTCGTTGTGTGGAGTTGGTAGGTGTATGTTATTCTGTTTACCTTTGATACTCTGTAGGTTTCTGTAGACAATGCAGCCTTTTGCTGTATGTTCGCCTCCGCAAAGGGCACAAGTGGCTGGTGTATTATTTCATTTTGCACAGTCTGTTGATTTATGGCCTGCGCCACATTTTACGCATTTAAATGGTCTCGTACAAAAGGATTTAGAATGTCCGTAGAGTTGACATCGAAGACACTGAATTGGGGTATTCTTTTTGTGTGGAGGCTCGATCGTTATTTTCATATTACCTATGTATTCGAGCTTATAGATCTGTTTATTGTTTCGTGAAGGTTCTAGATCGACATAAAACATCATTAGGGGATGTTTGTGTACTCTATGTCTGATGTTCATAATATTGTGGACGTGTCCCTTCTCTTCTAGTTTTTTTTTTATATCTATAATTGGCATTGAGTAGTGTAGGTTACGAATTACTATTCTGAAGGCTTTATTTTCTTTTGACTGATAAGTGTGGTGGATGATTTTTTCATCGTTAAGATGTTTGATGAGTTTTCTATAAGTTTCAGGATTTTGCGTGTTGATCTTTACGGTTTCGTTTTGTAGTGCTTTGCACTGGAAAGTTTCTTCTTCTGTTATATTAATTAAGTTTTTATTCATTTTGATAATGTCGATGACGCCATAAATGAATATCGGTGGTGGTTTGTGATATGTTTGCTCTTTTGCGTTATTTGGATTATCTTCGTTACCTTTGTTCATAAGTGGTGCGAATTTGTTTGACGTAGTTATTTGAGATGTACCTGGGGTATTGTTAATTTTGTCATTCGAGCCTCTTTTTCGTTTTTTAAAAACTTGCCAATCGTGAGCAGCGGTTGGAGGTTCACTGTCACTATAGTCCTCCATAGCATTTTGTGATGACTTCCTGACGGTTGGAGAATCGGGGAGGGGAGGGAACGAATTATTATAATATTGAGTATGATTTGGTGTTTGGGTGTTATCAGAAAGTTGAGTGAGGGGTTGTTGGAACATTGGTGGTTGAGTAGGTGTTGGAAATGGCTGGTGTGGCGTTTGCAAGAACAATGGCGGAGGTTGTAATTGTTGTTGAAACATTGGTGGTGGTTGGTTTTGATTATTTTGGTTCGGGTTTAAAGTGTTTGGAGAATGGAGAGGGATAAACATTCTAAAGACATAATTGTGTTTGTAAATTCACATAGAATGTGAGAGGTGAGAGGTCAGATGATATAGTCAATATCACTTTTATATTAAAAATAAATGTGAAATAATAACGTATATATTTACCTGATTGATATGAATTTCCGTATTATTATTATACTGATTTAAACACTAACAAAAGCGTCCTTATCGCAAAAAGGTAGCTTCTACATGCTTCTGTATGTGTCACTATAGTTTTAAAACTATCGAACAATTGTTAATATTTAACACTTATTTATTGTCGAATTATTTTTATTAAATGCGATCACAAAACACGTCTAGTCTCTCTCAGATGATAAATACCACTCTAACATTCAGTACATCGAATTACGGTTTTATCATAAACAAAATTGTGTTTATAAACAATTGTATGCCTAGCCTAAGCAGTACTTTTTGGTTTCACTCTTACGTCAGATTTATGTTGAACTAAACGATTCTTCAACGGTTGCATGGAAGTACCAATACACATTTTTTGGCAATTGTTACATGGAATTTTGTAAATGGTATTTGTGGTTTGTTCTTTTGGCACTCAAAATTTTAGTTTAGAAAATAAGTTAACATTCTGTGATTCAAATGCAGGTTTTGGATTAAATTTAGTCAAATTCTTATAATAATTATTGTAAAATCTACGCACTTTTTCTTTAACAATGTTTAAAACTAAAGATCTGGGCTAACTGTTAATTGCAAAGGCGCAAATAATTCTTAGGTTGATTTTGTCTAAAATTTGGATCCGAAAGGTGTAGTCCTTTATCAACGATGTTACTAATTACATTAATGTTTGTATCATAAGGATGATTGGAATGAAAATGCAGGTATCTCCAACAACAATGGAAAGAAATTAAAAATTTAACTAAGGTAACACAAACACATTTTATTGAAGCAATTGATTTTTGTTTAAGCATAACATTTTTTAAAGGACCCCGCACCATATACATGGCAAATGGTTTTCTGTAGATTTGGCTAAATTTTTTATATGTTGTAGATTGTAAGTTTCTAATCAAAGACTACCATAGGCAGAAAGTCGAAAAATCGACAGTTTTTACGCTGCAGCTCGCCAAAGTTGTGATTTTGACGTCTATCAATTTACCGCGATTTTCGCAAAAAGTCATAACAAGCATAGCAACACGTGCCTTAACATATGTACCTAAAAAAGTAATGTCACTCAAAACGTCACGTCTTTCGGCAAGGTTTGTCGGACGAATCTTTGAAAATTATTTTTCACTACCCAAGGAGTGCCATTACAAGGGAGGATTACATTGCCAACCATGTAACAGAATTTTCCAACCAATAATAACTTCTGTGTCTTAAGACAATTTTACAACGTGCATAAGAGTCGCAACTTAGTAAAACCAGATCTCATTGCGGTTTCAGACGGATATATACTAGTAATCCAAAGTCCTTCTTTTTCGGACGAAATAATGATGCCAAAATACTGATTAATGAGTTTAATAGGGATGGCGATGTAATACGAGCATGGTTTCATGAAGGTGATATTATTGTGCTCGATCGTGGATGTCGAGTTTTCATAGCTCTGCTTGACGATGCGGGTATTTTAAACAAGATGCCAGATTGTCTTGAAGGGGGCCAAAACCAACTGTGAACTGAAGAAGCAAATGGGTGCCGAATAATAACTAAAACAAGGTGGATAGTTGAAGCCAGAAACGGTCACCTCAAATCCATATTTAAGTTCTTTGTCAAACAATTACAATACCGCATATCGAAAACCTTGGCGATTTCTTCGTATTGCTGGAGCGATAATAAACAAGTTTCACCTTCACGTTCTTATGTTAGGCGCTAAAGAAGAGATGTATCAGCAATTACTGGAAAAATCAATCCAGGTTAATATTTTACAAGCCCGTGTGGAAGTAAAAAATCTTCGCAGACGGAACGCTGGTTGGGTTCAAATAAATGAGCATGATTTAGGTGACTTCCCTTACCTCACTTTAGATTATCTTCGAGAACTCACTGTAGGGGTATACCAAGTTAACCTGGCCCCATCTTACATTCAATATAAGTTGCAACGAGATGAAGAAGAATTCCATATAGATTTTCTTAATAATGAATCTGGTTTTATAAGAATTAGATATTTTTCGCACTTTCGCAATGCGACAAAATATCAATTGTGGATTGCTTACAACCTCACCGAAAATCAAAAAGCCGATGAGAATGTAGAGGATCTAATCTAATCTAATCTTGGAACATGCGCGTACATTGCTAGTGTTTTGTGGTTTTTGGGGTATGCGCGATATGAAAATGATGTTGACTACCCAAAATCAACTTCATTGGACAAAATGTTGGACACAGCTAACAGAGCTCAACAACATGATCCAAAGGTTGCAAATAATAACAGGTTTGAAAAAATGCTCTATGGCCCATATTGTTGTAATTACTTATGTTATTTTCATATCCACAACTTTGGCGAGCTGTAGCGCAAAACTGTCCATTTTTCGACTTTCTGCCTATGGTAGCCTTTGATTAGAACCATACAATGTACAACATATCAAAAATTTAGCCAAATCCACAGAAAGCCATTTGCCATTTAAATGGTGTGGAGGCCTTTTTAAACAAAATTTGGGATGTCCCATGGGTTCCCCTTTATCTCCTATAGTTGCTAATATAGTAATGAAACTCGTGGAGGACATTTGTCTTCAAAACTTAAGTTTTTCACCATCACTTTATTTCAGATATGTTGATGATATCCTTTTAACATCATCACATGACAAAATTAATGAAGTAATAGAATGGTTTAATAATTTTCACCATAAATTACAGTTTACGATTGCATTGTAAAAAAATAACAAAATATCGTTCTTAGACACACTTGTTATAAGAATAAAAATTCTTCAAAACTTGATTGCAATAATAAACCCACATACAGTTGGAGATACCGGCAATTTCATTCCAATCATCCTTATAATACAAAAATTAATGTAAATAGTAACGTCCGTCGTTGATAAATGCCTACACCTTTCGGATCCAAATTTTAGACAAAATCAACTTAAAAGGATTATTTGCGCCTTTGTAAATAACAGTTACCCCAGATCTTTAGTTTTAAAAATTATTAAAAAAAGAGTTTATTTTATTTTGCCACCATAATGTTCTTTATACGCCTCCAAATGTGGGCGTAATGTGGTCTTTATAGCACGGAAATGTCATTGATGCTAAGCAGCATGATTGACAGCAAACACATGACATGATATATAATAGCAATATGACAGTATCTTAGTAACAACAAATTAGCATACTGTCGGCTTTATTTCACTGCATTTGCATTTAAAAACTTTCCGGAAATACTGAATCTTTTTAATATTTTGTTCCAGTTTCATGGTGCAAAATAAAATAAAACATTGTATGTACCACGGGCATAATTGTAGATTATGCCCTTAATACATAAATATCTATTATAGATTCTAAAACAATTATAAAAACATGGACGTACCTAATCAATATTTCAATTCCTTATTCAAATAAAAAATCAATTTTATTTAAGAATTTGACTAAATTTAATCTAAAACCTGCATTTGAATCGCAAAATGTTAACTCTTTCTTATTTTCTAAACTAAAATCTTCAGTACCAAACGAACAAACCACAAATACCAGTTACAAAATTCCATGTTACAATTGCCAAAAAATTTATATTGGTACTTCCATGTAACCGTTGAAGAATCGTTTAGTTCAACATAAATCTGATGTAAGAGTGAAACCAAAAAGTACTAATTTGGCTAAACAAACAATTTTGATTATGATGAAGCCGAAATTCTATGTACTGAAGAAAATTATGAAAAAAGATTATTATTGGAAAAATTATGTATCAAAATTAATAAAGTATTTATAATTTTAAAAGAGACCTGGATAATATTTCATCAACACACGTTATTTAAAAAAAATTTAAGTAGGTATATGTAATTGTTATATTTAATTTTAATATCAATTTGTCACTGACGATATCAACCGATGTTGAAATATATCATATCCACTTCTAGTGTTTTATTTATTGACTTTTTAAATCAACCATTTAAAAAGCTGGAGATTTCTTTCATAATGATTGAGTAAAACATATGTTAGATAAATATTGATATTTTACGATATACAGGGTGTCAAGGTTTCGTAATTTTTTCAATTCTTTAAATTTTCTCCTAGTATTCTATATTTATGTAACTCACATTTGGTGTACTTACTGCACTTACGAAACTTAATGTTCAAGAAAATAAGTGCAGCGAATTTATGTTCAATTTTGAAACTTTTTTGTCTCTTGCATTTCGATAAAAGCACCGTTTCTGAGTTAATTGAGGAAAACTAATTTAGACTCAACTACAATAATTTTCGAATTTGCTAACTTGCATAATGAAGAAATACGTGATACGTTGTGCGTTTTTGCTCAAACAAATTTAATTTTAACGGTTTGGCTGCTGCACGAAAATATTTAGAGCGATATCCAAATCGAAGACAACCAAACAACAAACTATTGAGAAGCCTCTACAACTGGTTGGGAGAAAAAGGCTCTTTTTGTCCAAAGAGACATCACGGTCGATCAGAAATAATTAATGTGGATCAGCAAAAAAAGTTATCGTACGGGTTTAAGTACTCGCCGCTTGGGTAACGCAGTCGGGATAAGCGCCACCTCGGTATGGAAAATATTACACAAAGAAAATCTTTATCCCTACCAATACATTCCCGTACAAAATTTACTACCGCAAGATCTTCATGCTCGCTTGAGATTCGCCCAATTTTTCAGGGCATAACTTAACGCTGATCCAAATTTTTCAAGGTCAATTTTATTTACCGATGAGGCAACATTTACGAGGCACGAAATTTTTAATTTTAAAAACAACTACTTATGGGACTCCTAAAATCGCTTTGCTGTGAAAGAGCAAAGCTTCCAACGCGAGTTCAAGATAAATGTTTAGTTTGGGGTAATTTCGGATTTTTTTATTGGTCAGTTTAAACTACCTCCAATTGGAACGGGCCTCTGTATTTACTGTTTTTTTGCAACAAAACCTTAATGAACTACTTGAAGATGGACCACTAGATCTAAGACTACGAATGTGGTTTATGCAAGATGGGACTCCTCCTCATATCCACCGCCAGGTACGCTAATACTTAGATGAAAATTTTTCTCGGCGATGGATTAATCGCGGAAGCGAATTTGCTTGGCCTCCGAGGAGTCTAAATTTTAATCCGTTGGACTATGGTCTGATTTGAAAGGTATGGTCTATAAAGAGAAAATTAATTCTGAGGAAGAACTTTGGCAAAAGATAGTGGAACCTTCTAATACTCTTAAAAACAGAAGAGAACGTTATCGTAACATACGAAACTCCGTACAGAAACGTGCTGAAAAGTGCATTGAGGTAACCGGTGGGCACTTTGAACAATTGCTTTAACTTTTTAATTTTTCGGTTAAATTTGTTAACATTTGAACCTAGTTCAATTGTACTTTTGATTTTTCATTGCGCTAGCAGCAGCATTATTTTAAGCAAAAAATCGGAGAAAAAAAGAAAGCGTAAATTTATAAAGGGGAGATGAACTATGGCAGGGCAAATCACCGATAGCCATATTCAAAATTGTTTACGGATATCAAGTACCGATCTCGAATGGTTGTTGTACCATATTGAACCAACTATATTAAAACGTGACACCAATTACAGAGCTTTAATATCAGGAGTTGAGCTTGTCACACTACGATTTTTAACAAAGATTGATTCTTACCACTCCTTGATGTATCTATTTAGAATATCTATGCAGCGACCAGGTCAAGGTAAGTAATAATTTAATAAGCCCTTTTCAATTAGAGATTTTAATGCTCTTATGCACAAATCGCAAATAGAATAAAAATAATGACATACATACAGAGAAAGTTTAGCAAAACTTTTAAGTAGGTTCTTGTGTATTATGAATCTCAATGGCTTCTTGAATTATTGAAAATGTATCGTCTCGTGGGGCAGTTCAATTCCGGTCTGCGTTTTTTCTTGGCGAGTGTTATTCTAGATTACAGTGTAAGTATTTGATGACGAATACGATGTGTTAACAGGTGCGACGTAGTCTGCACGTGAATGTTCACCAGATATGATTGGCATCTTGTGCTGATTATTTGTTTTAAATGAAACCGTATCATGTGTGAATGGTATTTCGTATTAGTTATTTGACTCAGACGAAAGTTGAGGTATAGGTGTTGAATGAAACTGGTTACTTGAACCTGATGACTATGGACTATGGATCAAAAATGAAGGTCTGTAATCGTACTTTGCAATGGTAGCCTCCCACAAAGTATTGGAAATGAGATGGTCAACAGTATTTTGGGTACATTCGGATTTCGGACTTTCAATTTATAGCCGCGATTTCTAGTGTTGTAGCTCTTTTAATACATTGTAGGCTTCCTCTTGCTTTTCGTCTACACATTCAGTATGCTTCTTCTTCTCTTTTGTGAGTTTGGACACTAAACTGTTGACTGAAGTTGAATCCAGTTTGGATCTTTTGGGAAGTTGTTGCGTCAATGAACCTGCTTCAGAAAGTTGTGGTGTTGATGGTCTAAGCTCAGAAAGCTGTTGTGCCGATGTGGCCGGATGCGTATCTGTAGCTTGACTTATAGAAGATTCTTCTGCAGATCGTCTGTTTCCAGCTCGAAGAGTTTGATTTGCTAGTATATCTTCAGTTTCTTAGGTTTTTTATGAAGAGTTTAACGTATGGTTATATTGTCACATCGGAAAATCGGGCTCTTCGGTTTCATAATCATGTTCTGACTTGAAAAGTCCTGCAAAATGTAAATGTGCATAAAGTTAGCAGAACAACTTCGGAAAATAAAACTAGCAATACACCGTTTTTTAAGACGCGGCAATTTGATTACTTTCAAAACTAGTTGGCAAATAGGTGCTCTGTTAACATTATATAGTAAGCAAAACATAATTTTGTTGAAAACAATAGGTTCCTTCGTTATTTGGCGTATTTTATATTTTTTTAAACTTTTTGATAATAACAAAATGAAGCTAGACTATTGTTTTAATTTTGAACAGAAACCAATAGAAAAATATTTGTTCAGATATCGCAAAACGGCGATGAATGGAAAACAGTAGAACGTGGCTTCAGTAGTATTTGGAATTTTCCTAGATACGTCATGGACGGAAAGCACATAATGTTTCAGTTATCAAAAAATAGTAGCAGCAACTTTTTCAATTATAAATCTTTTGTAATACTTTTTGTTGTTGCAAATACAAACTATGAAGTCCCGGAAGGGTCACTTTTACTACGACGGACCAGGGCAGTGCCATACGGTTTTTTTTAGGAGATGATTCCTACCGCTATCTCCTAATTTATTAAATCCACTCCCAGTATCTCAGGAAAATGTTTATGGAATCCTGTCAGTACTATTTAGAATACTTAGTTCAGCAAGTGACTTCTTGTATATTTCTACACAATTTTTTGAGGAGGACTAAAAATTCCAAGAACACGTATACACCACCTAATACATTTGATTCTCAAGATAAAGATACAGGTCAAATCGTACTTGGGAGGTGGAGATTAGAAACAGACGCCAATTCGTTCTGACATTTACAAACAAAGCATCTACAGAAGCTGAATGTGTTTGAGAACAGTTTGCAGAATATTTTCTGTCACCAAAAGGAAGTGTTACATGAGAGAATCATTACTACAAATCTGATCCTTTGAATTTATTTTTAATGTATGACATATTTAAGTGGCATAGAAGATTATTACTTGAAATTTTTGGTGGAGTAAAAAATTTAATGAACTGTATTTTTCTCCTATATTGTATAATACTAACCAAGATAAAGTATATGGTGAGGTTTTTCATTGAACATCCAATACCTACCGGATAATACTTAATTAATATCAAGTTGAGAAAAAAGCGACCAGTCAGGGAATAGAAAATATTAAGGTTGAATTTACCTCTGCTTTGTCGTTCAGTCCTTCTTCAGTAGAACGACGTACCTTGTTCCTATCAGCGAAAAATAACATGTTGTTATAGGCAAACCATTTTGATACAAATAATGCTCCTGCTCCTGATTTTTTATAACTTCAATTATTGTTCGTTCTCTAAAAAACTGGCGAACCAAATTTTTCTCTTTACTTCCACCTCATTGGTAACATTACGCAACTTACACCATGCATCGTGCTTTGGATACCTGCATTTGTATTTTAGAGTTTTTGCGTACCAAAGACATTCTAAATGTCGGTATGTTTCAATTAATAATATTATTAAGTCATTAGTCCACTTAAACCCCGCCATATCTGCTTTTTTAATTGTAAATGAAGTAAGCGCAAAGGAAATCCGTCTCCACCAACGTCTCAACTCAAATTTGTCGACTATAGTCGACACATGTTACCACTTTTTCTTCGATGTTTACCGCTTCCAACGGAAATATGCGACATAGAACAACTTTTTAATGTTGTCGCGGTAATATGGGTAACATAGTGGAGCTTACGGCAACATTTTTGTAAAAACGCGCAGAAACACAATAGTTGCTCATTGTTACTTTGGTTGATACGAACCTTTAGACTTTTTACTTTTGAGTGTATGTGTAACAAAGCCTATATTTCAGTTGGAGCACAAAACTATTTTCATTTTCCCTACATAAAATTTTAGTTCATAATCACCCAATATAATATAAATTAATTGCACTCATACATAGACACTGTAGTTAGAGTGTAAAGGAAGAGGCCGTTCCAGGGCATCTGTTTGTGTGTATTTGTGTATGTGCGTGTGAGTGTGCGCATGTGTGTGTGTGTGTGTGTGTGTATGTATGTGAGTGTGTGCGTTCGTGCATGCGTTGTCTGTGTGTATGTGTGGGTAGGTGGATTGGTGGGTAGGCGATTAGGTGGATAAGTGGGTGGGTGAATTGGTTGTGTGTGTGTGGGTGGATAGATGGATGTTGGATTAAGTGCCGTACGTGCGTGCGTGCGTGTGTGTGCGTGTATTTGTAGCACTGTGCATGCAAAAGCAGTTCGATCACAAGCGAGAGGGTCACTAGTAGAACAGATAGAACGTGAATTTGAAGAAGATTTGTTTCAGAGAAAGCTATGGTAGGGATATGTGATGATTACAACCTTTAGTTTTCTAAAAAAAATGAGTTCCAAATAATTTCTGCTGCATTTTAGAAATTTAAGACCCGTCACCTCATCTCACGTCCCCAAGTTCGTAAGTACAGTGGACAGCAAGCTGCAAATTTAACTGAGATATTTTCTGATATATGTCTTTTCCTGTTGTACCTACAAGAAGTTGGTGGTGAGTTTAGTGTTTTAAACGAGACACCCTGTATCTTATTTTCCTTTTTTATCGTATCTAGCTTAACAGGAATGCGGAAATAAGTCTTTCTGGACACAACGTAATATTTGAGGATTTCTGTGCTTCTGTAAACTAATGGCTTGCTTAACACTGGTAAATTTATTGCTTTTGGAAACAATGTTTTAATTACTGAATTAATTTCAACTACTATAAAGAATTGTAAAAGTTTTGTTACTATGAAGGATTTGGTTTTGTTTGCTTTTATATCATAAGTACGTAATATATTTCGTTCTTGGTTCATTTGACAAGCCGGTCAAACTATATTAATTTTTTATTCGATAAATGAAATTCATAGAAAAATTTCTAATCAAAATCGTTACGCTTATAAAGGCTCAAACTTTCCAATTACATATAACATAAATGTTTGTAATTTTTACCTTGGAACTCTATAGAAGCTTTGTTCAATTTTTTATCTGAGTAGTAGTAGTGATTACATAAATGCATTTTTCTCCAAAAGTACTTCAAATAGGCATATGGAAACAAAAGTAAATTTTGCGTCCGATGGTAGTTCAATATATTAATACCACTGCATCTGAAAGAATGCAGATTGCAGAATGCAGCATTGAGTAAAAAATATGATTTTTTACTCAATGATTCAAGTCCCATTCGAGATAATCCTTTACTATGTGTACTTTAAAACTTGGTTTGAAATGAAATAGAGCTAATGATTATTATTTTGAACAGCCATTCCTTCATTATTCGTATGTATCTTACTGGCTACTGTTATTGAACATATAAAAAATATTATGATGGTTCTGCAGAGAGACGCGTGATATGTAGAAGATAAAACGTTTTCTTCTGGAATCTCAGTTACTACAATAAACACAAGATCATTAGATGACATACTGACGATTTCATATCATTTGTAGTTTAGTCTAGATCTGATTGTTGGTATATTTAAATTGGGAGCAAATTACAGCTCACAAATTCTTGAAGTTCCTTGGATCTATGGTGAAACGAAAAATGTAGGAACTTTAGAAACCAAATTGAAATAAAGATTCAGTATTCTTACTTACGTCATAAGTAAATCGCAAATCGAAACACATTAATAAAAATCAAAAAAATTTATTAAATGAATTTTTGCATATTTGCGTACTATGAGAAATTAGGTTTTAGTCACGAATATTTTGCAACTGACTGATTGTCGTTTGAATGTAGGAAGATAACATACATTTAAGAAAAGTTATCACTTCTAATGAGTGTACGAATATACTAATATTTGTGTTAAAGAACGAAACCGCTTTACATGAGGTAACCTAATTAATTATTTATTAATTAACCACTTTATTAAATTACTAGCGTTAGACACACGCATTAACAAATAATTAGTGTTCTCCTCACTATCGTCGATGCAAAAGCCTTTGAGAATTTTCTGTCAGAATCCCACTAGTAAAACAGTAAACAATCGCTGATCTGATGCCATTAACAGAAGCTGTATCCGCGCACAAGAAATTTTATATACCGCGAACGCGATGCAGTAGCGCGATCTTCGCTATCTCAGGCTCTCATCCAAACTATGCCGGTATAATCTGACCAAATAAGGAGTTGATTACGAAGCCTTTTCGCTTTGTGCACATTGCCCCTGCATAACTCTCCTCTATTGCCATTCGAATGCGCCTTCATCTGCACGTAAATTTACACCTACACGGACACTAGCAGAAAAGCTAGGAACTTAATTGCCAGCGTCGTTTCCTTCTTATTCTGCTGTACAGAAAGATTGTTTGTCTAAACTCTGTCAGTCCCGATAGCGTCCACCAGTCAGCTTTAGGGGAGGTCTGCGCATCTCTACTGGGGGATTCCAAACCACAAATTGCACTGAGCCCCCACCACTGACATCTTATAAGTGCAGTGTTGTACTTAAAGAGGGATGACGGGTCAAAATAATGTAATTAATATCTGTCATAAAGATGCCGAGATTAGACGTTACGTAGTATCCAGTACTAAATTATTTCACTTAGCGTCACTGCTTCATACTTACTTGTTCCACGAAGACCTGAACCAGAATCCAAACTGCTTTGCAAGACAGTATTAGAAGTGCATACTGTTTGTTAACCGTCGGGGCCCCTGTATATTTACGTAGCGTAAATATTCCGCTTCAAAGCGTTGCAGGCTAAACATAATCCTGTCCAGGTAGAATTTGTTTCATAGCAAATACACTCGTTTATCTTTTGATTGACTTATTAAGTAATAATCCAGAAACATGTGTTAGTTACTCAATAGTAAACATGCATTAACCTAACTAAACTTAAGCTATTTAAAATCACTTTTAGAAGCTACTTACTTCTAAAAAAAATTTCAAGTCAACTGTCTTTAATAGCATGTAGTAGTAACCTGTTGTCGTAGTAATACTTGAAGTCACGGCTGACGAGTTACTTAAAAATGTCATTATAATAGTATATTACTTTACAAGGGAAGTAAGTAGGATTTACTCTACCGAGTATTATTTGAATCACGAGCGTATGCGAGGGATACAACAAGGCGAGGTAGAGTAAATCCTTACTTCCTGTGTAAAGTACACTATTTTTTTCACTATCAACACGATACTAACAATTATTCTATGATTTTACTACAGAAATTCATTAGGGGAATCTTATGTCATTGTAACAAAATGAAGTAGTAGTCTTTGCATTGGTACTATAGTAACTGTTTGTCATACAGTTACTGCCCTAGGGAAATAATATTATATCCCTGTTGTCATGCCAATTTGAAAAGGTTGTGTAAATATAACCTACTTCCCCAGAACGACATATTATAAGTGCTACTTACTTGATTGATAGTGAAAATATAAATTTATATCATAAATTCACATTTTTAATGTAATTTACAAATGCATAACAAATAAAATCTAGTACAGTATACGCCAGTTTTTACTGGATCGAGAAGATTACGGACGCATCTAACCGCTCGACAATAAAAATTCTATTTGCCATGCTAATAATATAAAATGCTGTTTCATTACACCGATACATATCAAAGAACATGTTCTGTTTACTTACTTATTCAGAAAAGTTTCAGAGTACATTGCTTTGTAACGCATATCTTGCCTTAATAAAATCTCGATGTTCAGTTCAAATATAATTTAAACGAATCGAAAAGATGGTTATGTATATACCCAGCAGGCTTTCTTAATTTTGACAAGATGCAAAACACACCAAGTTTCACCATTGAACGAGGTTCCGTTCAATACATCACACCTCTAGAAATGTCAATGTTATCCTTTACATTTATAATATAATATATAAATTGTTTAGGTATTAGTTAGATAGAACCGGTATTAAAGTAATTAGTTTAGAAACCATATAAGAGGATTGGTAACGCCACAAACAGTAAATTGGAATTAAAAGTATTTCCTTTTGTTAAGCTAATAACCCACAAGGCAATTAAACAGAAGTATCTCCAGCAACAATTCAGTTGCATCAATTTTATTTATCTACAATGTTCACTTAGGTATTCATCTGCAAAGGGTAAGCTTCATACCGTCGATTATAAATTTTTGCAGAATATAAATATATCAATTAGGTAAACAGAAACCTTCTCTCTTCTTTTTCTTAAATTTACAAAAATAAAGAACCAATCTCATAGAGGCTACTTATTCATTTTAAATTTAAGATCTGTCTAATTTGACAGATTACTTTTCTATGCCCAGAATTTGTATAATTTTTTTTTCAATTTTACTTTATTTTATTATCACCTGATCATTAATATAAAAACAGTGAAATGAATAAACGAATGGAACGGGCTCGTAGCGACGCGAAAGTGAGGCCGACTGAAATAGATATAGTGTAGTATCCCCGTCGCACTCTTACACATTGCTCAAATGAGAATAATTAAAAATGTTTTCTAGTTATAAATTATATCTTTGTTATTACAATTAATCAGTGGCGGATTAAGTTGCTTGGGGGCCCTGGGCGGTAAAATCAAAATGGGTATTATATTTTATATCAATTTAAGGGACCTATATAATGAAAAATAATAAAACGATTGTAATTTAAAGTATTTTTTATTTACGTTTACGTTTTGTGTTTTCTTATTCTTTATCAACCGAATGATTGCGCGGGTTCCGTCTATCAAACTCCATAAGACGTATAGGCTTTATTTTAAGATGAAATATTAAAGGAAATTTTGCGTTGGACTAATGTTAGAATTATGGAATTTTCAATAGAAATTTGTAGATTGTTTTTAGAATTTGTATTACTATACTATACTTTTACACATTTGCAATAAATTTCCTAAAAATTTCTGTTTGTTCTTTAAAAACGTGCTTATAACGAGCGGTCTCTCAGTACGCAGCAAATATAGTGTTGATTGGGACAGGTTAAATTATTATCTTATTCGCCGAATTCGGACCTAACTCTATAATCATAATGTAAACAAAGCGGTAATGTATACAGAAACTTAATACACTATTTTAATTATGTGATAAACATATTTGACTTATTTTATTTTTCTGTATCTATTATTTTATGAAGAAAATATTTTTATATACGCCTCGGTCTCGGTGGGCCCCCCTGGGCTTGTGGGCCCTGGGCGGCCACCCAGTCCGCCCATCGTTTAATCCGCCACTGCAATTAATGTAATCTTTTTTTCATTATATGTTAATAAGAAATAATTTTTAAAACTCTAAAAAATGTAATGGGCCTTTTATACATTGTAAAAGTGGATAAAAATTAAATAATTAATAAATTAAAAATAGGTATGAGCAAAAGTAGTATTATTATTATCATTTATTCGTTTAATATTGATTGAAAAAATTAAAAGCTTATCCGATTTTAGTAGGTAGTAGTTACTTTAATTACAACTAGAATGTTGAATTTTTAAAAATATATTTGTGAAAAATATAATATATTAGGTAGGTAGGTATACAAAATATAGATAGCAGGTAAATCAGTGGAGGTAAGTTTTAACAATTTTTAAATAAAATTAATTTTGTCATTTTCTGTCTAACGGTAAACGATTTTCCATGAATTTCATTATTTACTAATTTGGAATAATGGTGCATTCTACATTTTAAAGAAATACTTGTAATCCTTCTAACAATTTGGAGTTCGTGTAATTCCTCTGCAAGAAATTCGTGATTTATGGGGTGTATTGGAATAAAAAGGTTGATTTTTTTCTGAAAAGTATTTAATAGCTCTATTTACAAAATTTTTTTTTACATGTAGTCCTTTTTTTAATACCTCTCCCTCATCTATCAATCATTTAATTGTTTTTCCAAAAAACTAACAATGTTTGAAGCGTGAAGCAAACCACCCCGACTTACAAAAGAGGAACTATACTCATGGCCGGTAAAATTTTTTCGATCTCTACATACAAAAATAGCGACACAGTCATTACAAGTTGATGTTTCTATCAAACTACGAATTACGTATCCTGAAATATAGTATAAAACATTTTCTTGAAAATCGGAGAGATTTTTTGCTTCCAAATATTTCATTATATCATTAATATCTTCTTTTTCTTCACAATCGTCGTTTTTTTGTATTTTGGTTCTTTCAATTGATCTAAATTCAAAAGCCGGAGTCCAATATTCTCCAAACTCGCAACAATTCGCACTTTAGCTTGCTTTTATAGAATTGCGAAGTAATAATTGTCTTAGTGATCATTTTAATTGTTGCGAGTTTGGATTATACCCCCTAGATCGGATACATGAGAAGTAAAGCTCTAAATGGTCCAGTGAAAACTTGTATGTTAAAAAGTATTTTAAAGGATCATCGGAAGAAAAAAGACCTTTGGCTAAATTTATTGTTACAATGAAACCTAACCCAAAAGTTTTACGATTGTGATGAATTAAATGTATGCTATCAATTTTTAAAGAACTGAGGTATTTGATTGTATCTCCAAAAACCTCTTCGCAATATTTAATCGAATTTGACATTATAGGTACTTTAAAACCTTTTTCAAATGGGTTTCTAGAATTGAGCATATCAAATAACCAATTCATTTTTCTAAGAAATTCAACTGTAGCAGAACTATTTTTAAATTGATGAATATGACCTTTTTTGTCTAAAAATTTAATATCATCTGCCAATCTTAATCCTTCTTTTTGTTAAATATTGTCAAGTTCTTTAATATAATTAAAAGAAATGTCGCCCATAGGGGAATGTAGGTTTTTTTCAGGAAAAGTATTTCTTCTCAACTTTTCCATATGACATGGGTCCAATATGCAATGAACATTACTATTAGGGTCACAAGGATGTACAAAAAATGGCTTTAAATCTTCTGCATTCAAATCACAGCCCAAATTTTTAAATGTCGCAATATTGGTTTGTGCCCCATCTGCTGTAATTGACTTTATTACTAAACAACATTCATGTAAACTTCTTAGAATAGTTTTAACAAGTTGGGCTTGAACGTTGGCGTCACTTTTATTTATTAAAAAATAAGCTACTGGGCATTTAAAGTTTGACGTATAACTCACAATTTGAAAAAATAATGTCTCCCATGCTGGCATTTCAAAATCAACATTTGCCTTGCAAGTCATCCCAAACAACTTGCTTGCGGATGGACATACCATCCATAATCAAGGCACATTTTTTGAAATATCTATTTTTAGGCAGTTCAATTTTGAGATACTCTAGAACTTCATGCAAAAGACCAGGTTCACAGTTTAGACTACGCAGCCATTTTCTTATCGTTTGACTATTAGGTAAAATAAAACATTGTTTTAAAAAAAATGTATGCTTTGGGCGAGTAAAAATACAATGCATGCGCAAACTCCTTCATAATAGAAGAATAGCGCCTTTGTTCAGAATGTGTTAATGAACAATCGACTTTTGTAAGCAATACCAGTTCCAAGGGTATGCCTAGAATTATAAAGAAAATGATACACTAATGCCCAGTTGCACCGTCTCGCTTAATTCTGGTAAAGTTTAATTTGTATTGTAACAGATGGAAGTTAAGCTTCATATCTTGGGATAAGGAATAAGGAGAAGTTAAGCAAAGCGGTTCAGCTGGACTTAAAAGATATAAAAACTGCCATAACATGGAAATTGTAAACTAACCTTCAAAATAATTCTTTAAAACCTCGTCCAATTTTGTATTACTGTAACCACTTTTTGAAATTTGTCTGATTGCATCTTTCAAATCTGAAATTTTTACATCTCTCCTTTTAATTTTTTGTTGCAATGTCTTTACTTTTCTTTTTAAAACTGAAGTTGTAGAATAATTTTCAATAGTTTGGGCTTCTCTATCAACAAAAGTTTTCGACACTGTTGCAGATGTAGATGGCAAATTAAGATCTACTTCCATTGGTTCCAGGTCTCCAGTGGTGGTCTAAAAAAAATTAAAAAGTTGCAATCAATAAATAGTGAACCTTATTGAAAATCCTTTAAAATTTTACACGTTGTGTTGGTTCCTTCCGTGGTTTTGTGACGTTCTTGAGCTGTTTTGGAAAATTAAATACACTTGGTACGGCATCAAGTTTTAAGACTTTTCTATTGCTACTTGGTATATCTTGATAATCTGTTGGTAAGAAATGTTCCCCACATAGTCTACTTGTTTTCGACGGATTCCAATTTTCCCTGCGTATGGCTCTTATCCAAAGTTTTAAGATTTCTGGACGTTTAAACAGAAAGCTACAAAAACATTTTTAAGGTTAGAAAGATTTTTGGCCAAAAACAAACTTACGTATGAAAAGGAATAGCCTTATTTATGTCATGTACATTGTTGCAATTATAAGCAACACAGTTTAACACCATTGTAAGTTAGAAATACCTACAACTTTAATGTTCTGAAATCCAAAGACTCCCAACCAAATAAAGTCAAAAATCACAACTTCTAGCTCGCCTTTAAATAACACCACTCTACGTTTTTAACAACAGCAAACGTGATAATACCCTGCAAACACATTCATATAGAAAATACATATAAATTATGTAAAAGCTTGTTCGAATTATATAAAACTGGAAGATATATAAGAGATAATTAATGTCAGGATGACAGCAATTTTCATTAGATGTAAATACCTCTATGTCTGTAGTACGTAAATTTATATACGTTTTTGTATATATATATATATATATATATATATATATATATATATATATATATATATATAAATATATATATATATTGACAACAAATATACATAAAAAATTATATCAATATTATGTACTGCTATTTAGTTAAATAAGATATAATGGACATGACATATTTTATGTAAAAAGGTTTATACAATATGTATTTATTATTTTTTGTCTACAATGAATAAAAATACAGTTACATATAAATAATGTCCAAATTAAGCTTCACAAATTCCGGTGATATGAACTGCAAAAATTAAAAACCAGTAAACTTTTAATAATAAAATAGCCAACTTACCTAACAATAATTTTTTAATCACTGTAAACCAAGAACGTACTGACAAATAAAGATTACAATTATGAACACACGAAAAACCCAACAACCAAATAGAAATAATATTTTAGGTTAAGTAGCGTCTTTTACGCTGGGTAGGGTAAATACAGAAAACGCGCGCGCAAAGATGTTTCACTGAAACGGACATTAATTTTCCACCATAAAATATACGTAATGATAATTTCAAATTCTTACAGAATATATACATCAAAAGTAAGTAATATATCTTACATATAAGATTTTACATATAACGTACATAAATTTAATCATGTAAATATAATAGCACATGAATTTCACAACTAGATAAATTATCTGTTATATATTATATGAATTTCTTAATATAATATACGCAAGCTTCTATACTATTATGTAAAATATACATAATATATGTGATATGCGGTTTATATAACTTTATTAAAGAGTACTTACATACATTAAATATAAAAAAGCATATGTAGTAGTATTTACTTCAATTTTATATATATTCTATGTATAATTTATATGTGTGTTGTATGAAGTACACTTTTGAGAATTGTTTTATTTGACAAATTTTTAACTTTTTTCAGTATTTACTGCAAAGTACCTTATTAGGTAGCCTTCAATATTCTATTTGCGTTCTATAAAGATTTAGACATTCTAAATAAGAGCGGTACAATTTACTAAAGGTGTATAATGCATAAACAGTAACAAATCCGATCGTTAACAGCGGCAACATAGTTGGGATTCTTAACTTAACTTAACTTAACCTTCACGCCATTCCCTTGCGGGGTAGGCAAAAACAATCCCTGCCTCTTATTTATTTTTCATTCACAATCTTTCTCCATGCTTTCCTATCTCCACACCTCCTAGCTTCCGCAAAGGTTCATACATAGTCTCTGACATGCCCTTTTGTTTTTAAAACTCCTTATCTTTCTTTCCTTTATCATAGATTCTAGCACATTCAGCCAAGTTTTACGCGGCCTACCAGGCCCCGCCTTTTCCCTAACCTCACCCACATATATTTGTTTCGTTACTCTTGCGTTGTTCATTCTCTCAATGTGACCAAACCAACGTAATGTACACTTTTATATCTATCCATCATCGTCTTTTCCTCACCACACTCCGTCATTATGCATTCATTTTTTATCTTGTCCCTTCTCGTTTTACCACATGCGCTTCTCAGGAATCTCATACCCACGGGATTTATTTTTCTTTCGTGCTTTTTTTGACATACCCATGTCTCACTTCCATACAGTACTGACGGGACGAATACGCATTATAGATTGCTCGTTTCGCAGCTAGGCTCATGCTTTCATTTCTCATTATCGTCCACATACTTCCAATCACTTTCCTTCCAGCATTGACCCTTCGTCCAATCTCGCTCTCAATTGTACCATCTGCAGTAAACATTCTACCGAGATATACCAGCTCGTCCACTTGCTCCACAATTTCATCTTTCAGAGTAAATACTCTACTCTCCTTTCCACCTTCCCGATTGAACACCACAATCTTAGTTTTGTTCACGTTTACCTTTAGGTCCATGCCCTCACAGACTGTATCAAACTTCCTCAGAACGGTTTACAGCTCATCCGCACTGTCACTTAATAAGACTGCGTCATCTGCATACACCAGAAGTCGTACATTTACGTCACCAACCATTACACCATTTGTATCGGTACATGCTTGTCTAAGACATTTATCCATGTATACATTGAACAACCACGGTGACATCACACAGCCTTGTCGCACTCCTTGCTCAATATTAAAGTATTCACTCACACCTCCTCTCACCCTAACACATGCCCGACTACCGTTGTATACTGCCCTTATTCCATTTATTAGACCTTTATTTACGCCATATTCATTTAATATTTCCCACAGCTTCTCCCTATTCACTCTGTCATATGCTTTCTCCAGATCTACAAACGCACAGTACAATTTCCTTTTTACCTTTAAACACTTTTCGATCACCTGCTGGAGAGCAACCATCTGATCGACACATCCTCTCCCTGGCATGAAGCCACCTTGCACATCCCATATCTTAGTTTGTGTAGTTTCTCGTACTCTATCAATCAGTATTCTTCCAAACACTTTACCAGGCACGCTGAGTAAGCTTATTCCTCTGTAGTTCTTACAATCACTCTTGTTCCCCTTACCTTTATACAATGGTACAATGATCGCGCTCTTCCAATCACTCGGCACTTTTCCACACATAAGGCATACATTGAATAATTCACACAATCTTCGTATAAGCTTTGCACCACCATACTTGAGCATTTCACCAGTGATTTCATCTACGCCTGCTCCCTTGCCATTTTTCACCTTCCTACCGTTTTCTCTACCTCATTTATTCCAATAACCTTCTCAGTTTCATCCATCATTTCTTCTATATTCTCCTTATTTAACCCTTCAGTCTTACTTTCCTCACTCCTGTACAGCTTTCCGAAATATTCTTGCCAGCATTTCCTCACTTCACAATCGTCCCATACTATTTCGTTTCTAGCATTCATCACTCCTGCAACGTTCTGTTTTGGGCCACGTTTTGTATTTTTGACCCATTTCCAGAAGAGTTTATTGTTTCCCTCAAAATCATTCTGCATTTTCTCACCTTCCACAGCCATCACTTCCTCTTTACTTATTCTCACTGCCTCCTTCGCTTCTTTGTTTCTTAATCTGTACACCTCATACAATCGCTTCTTGTCAGTCTCATTTTTTTGCAGCAATCATTGCCATGTACGCATCTTTTTTCTTACACACAGCCTTTTTTACCGACTCATTCCACCAAGCACATTTTTTCTGTCTACCTGCAGTCACTCTTCCACATATTCGCACGGCACAATTGACAACAGAGTTTTTCAAGCTTATCCATGCACTTTCAACGTCAGTGCCTTTTATGTGTTCGTTCCACACTGTTTCATTCATATTCAACTCTTTACTCACAGCATCTGCGTATTTCATTCTCGCACCATTATCCACTAGTTTGTCAACCCTAATTCTGGACGTTCGCACTAGGTTTGCTTTCCTTCTCCAGGCCCACTTTTGCCCTAAACACACTCTCGATACAACCAAAAAATGATCCGATCCACACTCCGCTCCGCGCATTACTTTTGTGTCTTTCACCAGGTTTCTAAGCCGTTCATCATACACTATCAAGTATATCATACTTTTAGATTCACCTCTTTGCCATGTATACACATGCACATTTTTATGTTTAAACCACGTATTGGATACAAACAGGCTTCTCTCCACACAGATGTTCAGCAGGTGTTCACCGTTCTCATTGACTCTTTGGTCTCCGAACTTTCCTAGAACGCGTTCACTATGTTCTCTCTGTACGCCCACTATAATCACTCTTTCGTTTGGCTTACATACGTTCAACACGTTCCATACTTCATTCCAGAAGTTCTCACGCTCCTGGTCTCTTTCTCCATTCACCGGTGAATAGCATGCAATAACGAAGATTCTTCGAAACTCCACTTTCATTTTAACCCATATTACCCGGGGAGATACCAATTCGTACTGTTTAACACATCTTTTCGCTCTTTCACTTATGATCATTCCAACCCCCTTTGCGCCATGCACTTCCGTCTCAACTCCTGACCATAGTTCCAGGCTGCCATCCCTCATCTCCACAGCATCCTTTCCTTTGCGCTTTGTCTACGATACACACAGAATATCAAGGTGTCTTTCGTACATTACATTCGCAATTTCAAATTCTTTACCATGCATACCTCTAACATTCCACGTACCGACTCGCCATTCATTCCTTGCGCAGTCGTCAGCAACGGGGCCTGTCTGTTTCGACCTTGACCGCCCCTTGTAGCCAGGTCGATCCGAGGAGTATTGTTTTCTTGAGTAATACCATAGCGAGCAGACCGGTTACTGGTCAAATCGTGCCCCGGACGATGTGGCATTCCCTACTAACGGTAACGTCCTACTACCGGACAGTTATTTGTCTACTGTCACGACATAATATATAGATATAAATAATAGATCGTACCTACCCTTCAATCACACCACGCGTTTCAACCATACTGCTCTATACGCAATTTCTGGTTCCGCGCTCCTTAACCGGGCTTGGTATTTATTGGCGACCAAATGTTATTGTGTTATTTCGCGCCTATTCTAACAAAAGAGCCTTTTACTGGTTAGATTATCATTATCTTTGTTTATTATTAGTATTCAAACCGCTGGGTATAAAAACCTGTTCAAACGCTTACCCTTATTTGATTGATTTATAAGTTATCATTTAACATGTATTAACACGTATTTAACTGAAAGCAGTGAAATAAAGCTAATTATTTAACTTAAAAAGTACGATGATCTTTTATGTTTAAATTTTTATTACAACAAAATTTACAATTTACCCGATTTCTTGTTTTATTGTTTTGAAAATAAAAGGTATTTGAATTCAATCGAAAAAAGTAAACTTTTAGAGTAAAACTTCTTTAAATTTCTTATTTATTAAACGAATTGAAAAGTATGTTAGTTATTTAACTTGGAACTATGCAACTCTGTTTAATTTACTCGATTCATATAATATGCTATTTACTATTTTAAATTTTTATTATTAAAAACATTTACAATTGCTGGTGACGCACCGACCTGCTTTTCCTTTGCCTTTACCTGGTTTCTTGTTTTATTATTTGAGAATAAAAGAAGGTATTGTACTTCAATCGCTAATGTGGACTTTTAGTAAAACTAAATTTCCTTAAATAGCTAGATTTGTTATTTATAAAATGAATATTGTAAAGAAGTGTGGGATACTAATTATTTAAATTAAAACTATGTGGATCTATTCAATTTAGTATGTTTAATTTGCTACTAAAAACTGAATTGCTTTATTTATTGACTTAATTCATTTACTGTCGGATTTAAGATGTATTTATACTTCAATTTTTCAGAAACGCCCGGGTTTCCCTAACGACTTGACCTTTCCTTCTTTTAACTACTAAAATGCGTTTTATTTATTTGATGAAAAGAAACCGTATTTCATTCAGAATTTCGATTACAAATTATTTGTTTATTTATTTGCTTTCCTTCTGCGGATTCGATCTAGTTAAAAATTAAGTTATTTTATTATTTCTCTATAATTGATTGTCACTACAAAAATGTTTACCTGTTTGAGTTCAAGACAAAGGGGCGATATTTGCGCATTAAGGTTACTCCACAATTCTACGAGTTTTAACAATCACATCTGGCATGGATTTAAAACCCGTAATTTTTTCGTAGAAATTCAACCCTACAGCAATCCCAAATGTTATTAACACGCCTTTTTTTTTGTACGCATTACAAAATTTTACTGGTTAGATTATTGTCTTTGTCCACTATTAATATTAAAACCGCTGAATCTAAAATATGTTCAAAAACTTACCCGTACCGTACATGATATTGATCTAGAAATTATCATTTTAATCCGGCTTTGACTCAATAATCCAAGGTAGAAGCACGAGCCATCACCAACACGTCCTATCGCTTCGACGAAACTTGTAAATGTGATTGTTGGGATTCAGGAGACCATATATTATGTATAAAAAGGTAAGTCGTTTGGGCTCAGTAGCGGTATGTCAATACATCGGGCTAAACAAAGTACGGTTTATTCCTGTATATATAATATATATATATATATATATATATATATATATATATATATATATATATATATATATATATATATATATATACAGGGTTATTACAAATGATGTTCCCGATTTCAATAATAAATATTACTGGATTAACCTGTTTTAAGACCATTTCAGTTGGTACCACTGGAAAGAAAAACTCATAAAGTTTTGTTTATATTGATTTAAGTACGTATCAGCTATTTGTTAAAGTCAATTGTTGTCAATTGTGTAATGGCTGAATTTGAAGACAGGAAAGCATTTGATATGTTGGATTATCACATCAACCAATCAGTTATTAGTGTGCAACGTTACTTTAGAACCAAATTTAATCAAGATTCTCCTAGCAGTCACAAGTACTTGAATTTTAAGAGAAATTGGTGCATTTGTAAAAAGAAATCAGTCAGTAAGCAATGACGCTGTAGAGCAGGTAAGGGAAAGTTTTACGCGTAGTCCACAGAAATCTACTGTTAAATGCAGCAAATAGCTTGTTATACCACAGCCAACAGTTTGGAAAAATTTACGTGCCTAAACGTATAAATTTCAAGCCTTACAAACTTCAGCTTGTTCAAGCATTAAAACCAAAACCAAAAGTAGTAATGTTTGTTAAAAATTGTTAAAGATGTAGTAAACAATTTTGTCAAATTTGAAAAATTCAAACTGACGAAGATAACTGTAAGTGTTATCGAAACGTTTAGATTGTATAATTTAAAGTACACCATTAAAAAATCCCAAAAAAGATAAGTATTTTATTATGAGTGTTAATGGTGAAAGTTTACATTTTCATATTTTATTTTTTTGCATGATAAATAAAACTAGATTTATGTGCACTTGAAATCATGAACATCATTTGTAATAACCCTGTATATATATATATATATATATATATATATATATATATATATATGCATATATGAGTAATTTTAGAAAGCAATAATATATTCTACATAAAAATACTACTTTAGTGGCTATAATTTGTTACTTCTGATGAGTATATCATGAGTGTTAAAAATATAGAATAATTAATTTGCTAGGTATAAATGTATAAATTTCAATAGTTGAAAAATTTGGAACACTATAAAATTTTGTTTAGTTTCAAATAATTCATCTAAAGGCGAGGAAAAAAGGAAAAATACATTAATTCTTGTGTGTAATGATTCAGAATGATCTAAATACGGTTTATTTTGTTATGGAAACTAATGATCCTACTTAGAAATATTTTAGTGCAGTCGAAAAGAGAAAATTGATGTAAAAATACTTATGTTTTTTTTTGCTTATAATGAATTGCACGAAATTTAACATTATGCTGCACTTTCTTTGTTTGGTAAAGGAGCATAATCTAGTGATTGTAGTGCAAAACATAGCAATTTTTTTATGCTTTTACTCAAAAATATTCATAAGACTGTATCTCTAAAAATAAGACAGGGTTTGTCCTTTATCTTTATAAACCATAATCTGCGGTACAAGTCGCCCCATAAATTTTATACTGTTAAATCATTATAAAGGTAGCAGTCGTAAAAAAAGCATTTTAACTTTATTAATATTAATGCTTCAACAATAAAAGAACGATTTAAAGCAACCATAATCTGCATTTTATAAAAATACAAAACTAATGGGGAAAAAAATAAAACATATAGCTTTTCTAATTTATTCATGTGAAAATATATTTACTCAAAAGTCTTTATTTTATGGTTCTAAATGGTTCTGTAAACAGACATTTGCATATGGTGATTCTTAAGCTCAAGCAACTGGAATGATGAAATGTGCTGTTTTACAAGGATATTGTCAATATGTTTTTTAGTGAACAGATTTTGCATGCTCTCTATCTAAACGGTCTTACTAGTGTTATGAAGGAAATAGTTTCTCTCATCTATTTTGGTTTTCGTATTTTGTGAAAAAAAGTTCGCAATTTATTATTTTATGTATCTGAATTTTAGACTTTATTAGAGACAGAAAATTATAGTTTTGATATTTATGAAAATATTGACAAATGGTCTACAATTGATTTTAGAATCCATTGGTAATCTTTTAATTTAAAATTTCCGTTCTTCAGTAGACATGACTGTTATGGTAGACGTGCTGCATATAACTCAATTTGCAACTAAAATTACGATAGATCTAAAAGAGAGAACACATTATACTTACTAAGGAATACAGAATTTCTGAAATATATACAAACAGTGGAAACTGATCATCCTACATAGCTGTATTAATAAAAGTATTATCAATTAGAATACGTTACCAACATACTCCACATAAACCAGCTTTCTTTAGCCCTATAGAGGATGTCGAGAACTTGTACCTGTTCGTTTAACATTTGCTCTGCTGATTTTGAGCAGGGGGTTGTTAATTTGTTGCAAACAGTAGGATGAAATGCTTGATCACAACAAAATTTCTTGTTTTACAAATTTATTACGCGGATTACCCTGTAATTGAAAAATATCCTGATATTTTACGAAAGCTTTTTATTGTACGCTTTTCGCTTGAATTTAAATGGTTTACTTATTTGTAAAACATTTTATTAGTGTGGTCTTACTTGTATTATTCAAACAGAAATTATTATGAATAATGGTATTTAGACTTTGAGTATAATTTATATTAATTTATTGCGCGTCACCAAATATGTAAATGGGACAGCCTCGCTTGAGAGGGCATATAACGCTATCTCATCATCTTATTGAAACTGTGTGCGTAGGGTAAGAATATAAAATGGTCGTTCGTGATGTTATGTAGATAAAAATGAGCTTTATCACTTCATACCAAAAATGTCATGCCTTCAATTAAAAATTGCTTTATTTAGGTGTCCGAAGTGCAGCTGTGCGAGTGCAGGGTTACAATTGTTACAAACACGAATTTAAGATGGCAGTGTAACCCAATTTTGGTGGATGTTAAATTGAAGATTCTTGCTTAACTATGGTGACCGGAATCATACGTACAACTGTTAAACTGTTACATACAGGATTCAATCTCTGAAAGGAATTACATATTTGCTTTCGCTAATATTTTAGTTGCAACTGTATGGTTTGTCCCCTTTCTCACAACTGTCGGTGTGTTGTACCGACTGAAATATCTACAAACAAATTTAACCTTGTCTTAAAGTCCGATGTAAGTCATTGTCTTTGATCCATTCAATCACGTATTTTAGATACATTCTCAACATTTTGTACCGTTTGTAAGATATTTTTGTTATTCAGATTATCTGCACTGAAAAGCTCCTTGGACTCCCAACAAGACATATGAGAATTTAAATTTTCACCATTATTACACATAATTAAAATACTTATCTTTTGGGTTTAAATGGTGTATATATACAGGATTTTCAAACCTAGTATATTGCTAACTTCGTTATTATTGGTGCTACAAGGTTAGTTAAAAGGCAAACTAGTAGTACCTTTTCCGATGATTACGAATGCGTACAATAAGTAGAACAAATTAATGACATACTGTTTGGATAAACACAGTTCAATAAAAATAAAAATTTTAAAGAGTTGTAACTTTTTTGTGTTTACTTTAACCTATACCATAGTGGTGTCGTAAGAAACTTTATGAAAATCTACATTCACCAAAACCAAAATATACAGGGTGTTGCATTTGAAAACCTACAAAGTAGGTTGAATAGAGAAAAAGGTGGGCACTTAGGGGGCCAATAAAATGCCGTTTAGAAATTCAAAATATTTCTATAGAGTGATGAGATATTTGCACAAAAGTGAAAATCGCGATTTTACATTTTATTTTTTCTGGGTTTAATTGAAGAGATAGAATGAAACGGAAAACAGTTTTGTATTCCCACTTTTAATTTTACACCTCATGGTAATAAGTAATTTACGGTACGACGTTTCGCCTATTTGAAACCATCATTAACTTTGTTTTTTCAAATACGGTCCTGCTACGTTAAATATGTTTTGAAAGATTTGTGAATCACAAATTCAATGATGTAAAACACATGATAGTTGATCTACGTTTCAGACCATTTTTTGACCATCTCCAATTTTTTCCCATTTTCTGCGTTATTCTCAATGCTAGAATAAAAATAGAAATACCGTTTTATGGCAGTACGTTTTATAAACTTTTAAATAATAGAATAGAATTCTTTATTTGGTATTTAAAATTGTTGTAAACATCATCCACTTACTTATTTGATATATGACCCTGATAAATAAACGCTTATTCGGAAAAAAAATGATTATTCCATGTTCCTGATATAAAACACAAAGTTACAATACATCGTAGACCTACTAAAAAAAATAACTCACTAACTAAGAAGAAATACACAAAATTATAAATTTAAATTTCACAAAAGGTCTTTGAATAAGTTACCTACCGTCTCTAAGCATAAATAACATCTTTTTACTGTCGATTCTAAAACGTTTCTAAGCATATCTGGGGTAATTGTTTCAAATGCTTTGAGAACTAGCCTTCGAAGATTATCTTCATTTTCAATATTGTAAGCGTACACAAAATTTTTTACGTAGCCCCAAAGAAAAAAGTCCATCGGTGTAATGTCTGGGGAACGTGCTGGCCAGGATACCTCTGAATGTGTACCAATCCATCTAGCAGGGAACCGATCTGACAAATATTTTGCAGCTCTTGAATTGTGTGCCGGCGCTCCATCTTGCATAAACCAGCAATCGTTGATTTCTGCAAGAGGTAAATCATCTAAAACTTCTACATCATGTTGCAATAAATTTAAATGCCGTTGGGATGTCAGAGAACCTTGGTAAATGAAAGGTCCTATTATTTTGGTACCAAAAATTCCAGCCCATACATTAAAACTAAAACGATTTTGGTGTCTGGTCATTCTCGTTATACGGGGATTCTTTTTAGACCAATAATGAGCATTTCTTAGAAATGAAAATACCGTTATTAGTTACCATACTTTCATCAGACCATATGATCTTACAGGGAACTTTATCATTTTCTTGGCATCTCCTGGTATACCATTCAATGAATGATCTAAGTCTTGCTTCATTTCCCTCTTTAAGTCCTTGGTTAATACGAAATTTATGTGGACGCATTTTTTGTTTCTTTAAAATGAAATGGGCTGTAGACTTTGGTGTACCAATCGTTTGTTCAATGTGTTCAGTTGAAGTTTCAGGGATTTTAGTAACAGCTAGTAAGACATTATTAAATCTTTCTTCATTAGACAGTTTCTTTCGAGATATTACAGGCTTTTGGAAAGAGCCATATTCTTTCAGATTCGCTACTAGCTTACTATTTGTTCGCCTATTGGGCTGTATTCTGTCAGGATATTTATTTAAATACATTTGTTCAGCTTCAAAACAATGTCCATGACATAACAAATAACACGTTAACATATCAAACTTCTCTTCATTTCAAAATCGTACTATTTTTCAGTAAATGAATATTTTGCAAATGTAAAATCGCCACTAGTAAAAATGACAAATAAAATAATGCGATAATGTCATGTCGTATACATTTTCTTAAAGCCACCTATTTTCTGATAGTTTGTGAAGTACCTACTAGATAATAGCCTTATACCGAAATATGGTAATATGTAATTTAAAAAACTTTCTGTAGTTGACATATTAGAATTAGATTTTTAATAGTTCGTTAGTATTGCATCTTTGTTATATGTATTTCTGAAATTGGAATAAAAATTGTTTTCAGAATAAGCGTTTAAGTAGGTACTATTTCAGTGTCGCTTTTGAAAAAATGGATAGGGTTGCAGCAATATGAATCACCAGCTAAAAAATTTTATTCTAGCATTGACAATAAGGCAGAAAATGGGAAAAAAATGAAGGTGGTCAAAAATGGGTTTTAAACGTAGATCAACTATCATGTAATGATAGTTTCAAAAAGGCGAAACGTCGTACCGTAAATTACTTATTACCATGTGGTGTAAAATTAAAAGTGGAAATGCAAAACTGTTTTACGTTTCATTCTATATCTTCAATTAACCCCAGAAATAAATAAAATGTAAAATTGCGATTTTCACTTTTTTGCAAATATCTCATCACCCTATAGAAATATTTTGAATTTCTAAACGGAATTTTATAGGCCACCTAAGTGCTCACCTTATCTTGGACACGTTGTGATATATATATATATATATATATATATATATATGTATATATATATATTATATATATATATATACATGTATACAGTGACTTGCCCCCTCGATAGCTCAGATGGAAGAGCCCCACTCCAGCAAGGTGGAGGTGGTGGGTTCAAGTCCCACTCGAGTTTATCTTCTTTTGCTGTACGTACTGTAAAAGTTAATTTTAAATAAAATACAATTTATATATATATATATAGGGTTATTAAAAACGACGTTCATGATTTATAGTGTACCTAAATCTGATTTTATTTATCATACAAAAAAATAAAACGGTTATATTAAAAAAAAACCCAAAAAGTTTCATCCCAGGTGCCAAGAATTATAAATGTTCGATAATGGAACCCCTTGTGGTAGGATATATGTCAAGCCTGTAATCAAGCTCTTGCCATGCTTTGTTAAGAGTGTTTTGGTCGATTGTTTCGATGGCTCTGGTAATCGAAAAAAGTTATTTACAAAAATTATAGGTAACTTCAAAATTCACATTATAAAATTATTTTCGTATTTACAGGGAGTTACATATTACCAGGGTGAAGCGAACATACCTTTTTTTAAATGGGACACCCTATATATTATTTCAGATTTAGATTAAGCTCATCTCCCCCATACTTCCAATATAGGGTTTCATTACGCTATAGAGTGTATTTCAATTGTACACCAAACTCATTCTCATTTCAACGTCCTGTATACCTTAGACAGAACAACCTAACAATAATTTTTTCCAGACATAAATTTTTGACAGTGGTACAGTATTACGAGAAACTGCTATTTCTTTATTATTGCACCAATTGAATATAGAGCGAGCCAAAACTAAAACACATGATTTTGTCAATTATTTCAAATTAATAATCACCGTGTATTTTATTTTAAAAAGTGAAAATACACTTTATGTTCTTTCATTTTTATTAAGCACTCCCTATAGCTAAAATCGTTAATTTATGAGATATTTTCAGAAAGAGATTTTTTTAAATTTCTTCTATAACAAGTTAGCCGTGAACAAATAAAAGTGTGACAAATTATTATAAAAAATTAAAAAAACATTGGTTATTAAGACAAAATTCTTATAAAATTAATCACGGCTAACTTGTGATAATAGAAATTAAAAAAAAATCTCTTTCTGTTATTAAATTCGATTATCTATAATTGTGTACAATTCGTTTGAAACACCATGAATAATTCTTTTGAAAAAAGTAATATTCTCATGAATACTTTACATTGATTTGGAAAAAAGTAGAAGTGCTTTAACGGAAATAGATAATTCACCAAAAAGTGTGAAATAAATTAGATTTGTGGGACTGTTTTTTTTTTACATGATTCGTTGCTCATCCGCTCCTATTCTTTAAACTAATCCGAAATCAAATGATAAAATAATGTTAGATGTGTTTAACAAAGTTGCACATATCTGGACATAATATTATATAGAAGATATACAAACAAATGGAGTAAATATTGTTACTTAGTTCGACAATGAAAACGTACTATATGTTCTAATATGGAGTGATCTACCTACTTTAGCCTGGTTTAATTTACTGGGTTCACTGTCTGGGAGAATTTTGCTCTTCTTATTTTGCCTAGTCACTAGGCTCTGAGTTAACATGGGCAACGTGGCATCGGGATCACTTAAGGGCAGGATCGTTTGGCGCTTCATTTCGTAATTTCCTTTCTAAATATTGTTTTAATTTAAATCCCCTTCAGTTTGTTAATTTTAGGGGAAATCTTCTTACACAAACAATATTGCACCTATTTGACCTACCGATTATCTTTTTAGCACAAATCGTTTATCAACAAAGTTCGCAAAAGCTTCCTTGTCGAGATATTACGGCATACGCCAAAGTATTTGTATGTAATGATAGGTAATAATCCAAGCCATTCAAATCAGTTGAGTATCGTGAGCACGAAACTGAGGCTTTCTGTCACATCGAACGTTCAGGACAGGTGACTTGGTACCCACATACGTTCTCTTATTTGAATGGGGATATTCTCTAAAACCACTGGTGTCACTTTGTGTGAAAATCGTAAGAAAAATTGCGCAAAATACTTATTTACTTGTTTTGTTGGTTTGCTTGTGATATAAGAATTAATTACGTATATTGATGGATGTTATTGTGTAGGATTTCTGATGGAGTGGATATATGTTTTTAATTGTTGTAGTACAGGGTATAGTTTTTTTTTGTCATTTACAAATTGAGGTTCTTTTAAAATTACGTTTCATTTCCGCACGTTGATATTCCTCTTTCAGCAACAGAGGTTTTAGAGGGAAACCCGTTTTGGTGCAAAGAGTTCCTAGTATTTTTTAGTTATCGTTAATTATGGTTGAATGAGTTAAATTACGTCTTGGAAAAATTATATTCAGTATTAAAATTATTGCAGGAAACATAATTACAGATTTAAAAGCATTCGGCATTAGCCTCAGGTTAATTTTCATAGAGTGTAGGTGTCGAAAGGATATCAGGTTACAATTGTTAATTTACTTGAGGTACCATGGAAGTGCAGTCTAACCTATGACGTAATGTTCTCGATTCGTTTCAGAAATGCTTTTCATTTTTACCGCGTGTTATAATTTGTTGTAATGAGTTTATGTAATTGGTTAAGTGAGATGAAATTAATCATGACATAAACTGAAAGCATCATTAATCTGTCTTAGCTAAGACTAACAGTAAAAGTATATTGCGGAGTAAGCAGCGTACGCGAAATCAGTTGAAGGTGGAGGGAACTGATTTACTTTATATCTGGGGTACTTTGAATCGTTATCGTTGGAAGAGTTTTCGGTTTACCCTTTTTTGGGGGGATATTTTTGAAGATTCGTTCATTCCGGAACTATTGTATCGTGTATCGTTTGTCGGAAGTGGCAACTTTAGGTATTCCACGAAGAAGGACCTCGTGTTGAAGGTCAGTGCTGGTCCGGATTTTTGGATTGATTATCGCGTTCCTGTTTCGCGTACACATCTAACGCCAAACTAATGAAAGGGGTCGCTCTAAATAGATAGTTTTCCGTAAATATAACTTTAGTTTTAATAAATGTGTACATAGATAACGATCAAGGAGCATAGTGTAAATAAAAGTTCATGTGCCGTTATAGTAAACCCAATATATCGTAGTTAATCATTTTTGCTTTGATTTAAATAACGATCATTAATAAACTCGCGAAATTTACGAATTGAAAAGCTACCGAAGGTCTATTACGATATTGAAAAAACTGCTGGTGATCCTTTACCGATCCCATAACGCAGGGAACCTACCGTCATCGCAGTACAAGGAAGAGGCAAGGAGTTAGTTGGTCAATTGACGTGTATGCTTATTCAAAATTAATAATTACATTCGTACATTTATTTTTTTGTGTTGACAATTCTGTATTTGTTGAAAGGATGGTTATACTTTTGCTTATAATATCCATTCGTAAAATAGTTATATTATATTGTGCAATCTTGTTTTATCCTGTATACGCTATATAAAATTACGTATCATAAAATTTGTCGAATTTAAATGTTCGATGGATAATATTCATTTTTGGTGTACTTAAAATTACGTTACAATAAATTATTTTGGTAAAGTTTACTTCAAGTTCTATAATATCGCATTGAGTGTTAACGTTCAATTGTTTACAATATATACATAGTGTTAGTGGTATTATTTTCTGTACAGTATAAAAAAGAGTTGTGGTCTCATTTCCTTTACTGAGTTTAGATTAATTACGTTTGATCAAAATTTAAAGGTGAGATATTTTGTTTACATGCAAGTTACTGAGTAATTTATTTGTTTTCGGAAGTTGTGGGTTTGAACAACTTTATAGTGACGACGTTCGGTTACTTTTCAATATTTTAGTACAAACCCTAACGTAATCATTTGAGAGATTTAAGAGATAATTAGTCATTTTGGATTTGGTTGATATAATTGCATATGAAAATACTTTTAAGTTTGAAGTAAGGTAAATTAAAGTGAATAGATCGTTAATTGGTCAGATCTTTTTGTTGTACGCTAGTGTTTGTTTTGAGAATATTCGCAAATATTTTCTTGAAGTCTTTTAGGAATAGACGGCTATATTCTCCGTTTTACTTGGTTTGAGACTAAAGGTAAGCATGTTTGCATATTTGTTTGGGAATTTTAGCTGTGTACTTTCGCATATTGACTTATATTAAACCATAGGACTTTACAATAGTTCACCGTGTTTGGTTTATGGTGTTGTGAAGTATTTTCGTTTTGAATTAGATAATTAGTTACCGTATTGATCAGTCATTTTCTTGGTTATTTGAGCCATTAATTTTACGTTGGAGTTTATCGAAATGTATGAATTTTGAGTTTCATTATCGCCATTTGGCAGATTTTAAATGGAGCTTAAGATTTTATTGAATTTCAGGTGAATCTGGCTTAGGTATTTTTGGAATGGAATTTTCAGGGAGAGGTGAGTGTTTTATTTTGAGTGAACATTATTGTTTCCTGTTAGGCCATTATTTTAAGCTTAGTTCATGACGTTTTCCCGCCATAATTTATTTAACAATTTATTTGACCTATTTTTCTGATTTGGTCTAACCCCGCCCATACCACTGAGCTATGTCGGTTACTTGCACATTACTTTTATGGGCTGATGCTCTAATGAGTGTTTGGCCCGTAACGCTGGCAATTCCTTTAGCAAGAACTGCAGATAAAATTAATTCGGATATCGGTGGCAGTATTCATTCTCTGCAATTGCAGTAAATATAGACAAACCGCGTGTCTGCGTATTTCTCGTTTGTAAAAACAAACATGAAGGTCACCTAGAAATTAACAGTGGTTAATGAATTGCGAAGTTCAATCAAACTGGCACTGCCCAACTGATACACAGATCACAAAACGCACTCGATCTGGTTCTCGCTGATTTAACACTACTAATATTACATTCATATCTCCACATGAAATCATTTACGGACCCTGTAAGAGATTTTCGATTCGAATTTGTCTGATGAACTGAAATTTTGTACCTTACCTCCCGGGATATCCTGTATAATAAATACTACTAAAAATTTACTTTAAAAAGAAGCAATGCAAAGGAGCATTCGACATAATTGATCCCCAGAGAGTCATTTTAAGTGGTTTCGTGTGTGTGTATACTAACATAAATTTATTTTGGAGAAAAATATGAGAAAGCACGCAACAAATGTTTTCTCGTCCTACAAACATTCAGGCCACTTGTGCTTGTGAAAGTTTTGAAGACTGTGGGAATATCCTATGGAAACTATATGAGACGGTCCCCTTTGGTGTTTGCTGACTCCGCTCTTGACCATTAAGTGTGGCAACATTTTGAAGAGTTAGGTAACTGTATGTACCCGTTGCTGTAGTGTGGCGATTATGATGACTGGGAAAATTTTTTAGATTACGATTGGTGGAAAGTGAAAGAAAATTATTTGATGTTCAAATATTACATATATACATATGCACTGTGTCGCGTTTAAGGTGAAGACACCGCTATATTTTCGCTATTTGCAGGAATACAGATTTGCATTTTTGCACTGTCGTAGAGGGTGACGAGTCACAATTTTTGAGATTTAATTCAAATCTAAACGCTAAACTAAGCCTACTACGAATTTGCAAAGAGGACCAATTTCCAATATTTAGCTTCGCGTTAGAGATATCGAAAAAAAGTATTAGAAAAAGTTCTTCAGAATATTACTTTAACTCCTTCTATTGAGTTTCATGACAAAATTCGCATTTGTAGTTTTTTTCATTATTTTGGTCTTGACACAAAAATTATTAAGTTTTTTACTTAAATGTGATAAATAGTGTGCTATGAAAATTAATTTGGCACTAGTGTCAAATGTCAGTTAAATTAAAGTTTGAGATGGTTGCGTTAAGTTCTAGTCAGTGATTTGATTGCAGAATTAAAATGCGTTTATATGTATTTATATTATATATATATATATATATATATATATATATATATATCGCAAAATAAATATAATATACATAATATATTTACTTTCCTATATGATATTATCTAATCTAAGCATACGGATGTAAAGAACCATCACAGGCAAAGCATCTTTTTATGGAGTTGATTGTCAGCACGTTTTGTTCAACCGATCACGTTACAAGCCTAGACGCGATGGGGGTAGGTTGTTCTTTTTTCAAGACCATTTTCGTTATTTGTCGAAGATGATAATTTTTGATGTTTTGTATGTTTTACATATAGTTACATCACATCCTTTACAGCAGTACTACATTTTGTAGGCATAATTTTGTACTAGTTGACAAGAATTCCTTGAGGTGACTTCCAATTCATCGGTTACTTCACCTAATAATTGACCTAATAGTGATTCGTACTTATGGGGAACTAATATGTAAATGGGTCCGTATCATAACAGTTAACCAATTTTTTCAAACATTCCCTGCCCTGTTTGGGCAGCAGTGTAAGTGGCAAGCACAACATGTTTGTTGACAGAGAACTGTGAGTTTATTCTTTAAACCCCCAATTAATAAAATAGTGTTATGAAAATGTAAACTTTCACCATTAACACTCATAATAAAATACTTATCTTTTTTGGGATTTTTTAATGGTGTACTTTAAATTATACAATCTAAACGTTTCGATAACATTAGTTATCTTCGTCAGTAGTAATGTTTGTTAAAATTGTTAAAGATCTAGTAAACAATTTTGTCAAATTTGAAAATTCAAACATAAACATAAGCATGCTATATTAACAGTTATTATTATGTTTGAATTTTTCAAATTTGCAAAATGTTACTACATCTTTAATTTTAACAAACATTACTACGACGAAGATAACATTATTGAACGTTTAGATTGTTAAAATACACCATAAATATAAATTTATTAATAAAATAGTGTGTCTTCATTAATCGATGAAACAGAATCAATAACAATGGAACTATTTATATCGTAATTAAAATACTCTTTTAAGCAATTAAATCGGATATTTTCTTTAGTTATCTTTCATATAAATTTAAACGTTTCGATCACAATTAGAATTATCGCCTTCAGTAAATGGTAATAACTTGAAGAATTATTTGAGACGGTAAAACAAATGTATGGAATACTTCGACCAGTACCACGATAACTCCAAAACGATAAAACGTACGTATTTGAAATTTCATATTTAAGCTTGATTTAATTTCTTCTGGAGCTGATTAGAGGAACTAATTTTAGGAGAAATTCAGCGACGGGGAGGAGGGTTTATTATGCGCAGTATTTGTATTTGACCAAATAAGCCTTAAACAATTATTAAATAAGATTTAAAACGCTTAAACTGTATTTTAGTAGTCTGAATCAAAGCAATTAATAGCAAGCAGAGGATATATCAAGAGGGAGTTGACAAAATTTTTTTTTTTTTTGCCAATATAAAGTGTGTAAACAGAAATTACGGAAATCCAAGCCAATTTACAGACATTAAAAAAGTTATTCAATAACTATGAAAATTTTGAAATCGACTTCGATTTATTAAATATTTTAGAGGCAAATACATTTTCTAGGGATCCTGTTGAAAGCATATTTACCTATTATAGTCCTCTAGCCACAGCCAGAAAGTATATTTTAGATTTTAACGCACAATAACAAACACTAACAAGTGTACACAATCAATTCAATAGCAGTAATCAACAGGTAAGTCAAACAATCAATAATAGCACTTTTATCCAAACAATGTAGTTATTCATCAATCATTTTCGGCATTAATACGTAATTCTTCATTAAATAATGTACAGTAATTTTATTATTTATTGAATTGCCTTAAACGTGATGATGCAAAGATATTACCAACAATTGAAGTTGCATCAGAAAATTATTTAACTACATGGCAACTTCTAAAGCAAAGAATTCAAAATAAATTACTAATTCAATCACATTTAAAAGCCGAGTATGCATACCACCAGTTAATAGAAAGCCATTATGTTAAGAAAGTTATAAAACAATTTTCCAAAGCATTACTTGCGGGGTTAGATAAAACATGGGATAGAATATTAATACTGAACACGAAAGTTAGATTTAACTTCTAAAAAAGAACGGGGAAAAATTAATATAGCAGATTTTGAGGGGTTTTCAAAAATAGCTGGTTTCATATCATTCTTATCAAAACATTGCCAATGTTAGTATACGAGTAGATAGAGGTGAATAACAAAAATATGCACAAATCTCAACATTTTTGGTACATTTTTAACCATTCTGATCAAAAGTGTATGTAGGCACAAACTTCAATAATGGACAGTTTTTTTTTTCTACAGGGTGTTAAAAATTGAAAATTACGGAATTATCAGTGTATTCTTGATATTTAATTATTTCTTTGTTGCCATGTATATAATAAACCTATGGTCCTACGATAAATATACGTCATGCAGTTTAATTCGAAAAAAACTAGCTCTTAAAATTTACAAGCCGCGTTCAGAAATTTGCATTCCGATTGAAAATATTTAACTTCAAATTTTGCCTAAAAATCACTATGTGTAAGTTCGAGTGGCCAGCAGCTTATTTTCATATTACCTGCATTTACACTATTTACACTTACTTAACAGAAAGTAGTAATATTTTTGTATGCTACATTGAACAACTATCGGTAAAGAATAATCGTTCATAACGTGTACCTTGTGTACAGGATGAGTCAATAGTAATGATATGTGCGTTACTATTATTTAAGCACATAACCTGTATAGGTATTTTATTATATGTCAAATGTATCCTTTCTCTACCTACCGTAAAAAATAGTTAACATATCCACAGCGTGTTTCAAAATGTATGGCATGGCAGAAATTATCTAAAATTATATTGTTCTAAAAACGCCCTATATTTCAAAAGTCCCTCCGTGAAATTCCATGTTTTTTTTCTAGATGATTAATGTGAACTCTTCAATAGATCCTCCAAACATTACCGCATTTTAATAACCAGTTTCAGAGAGATAGCTCGTTAAAGTGTCCAATGTACACGTTTCGTAATATATAAGCTATATTTACTGCATCTCTATATTAAAAACTAGAACAGATATACACTCAATAAGTATGTACGGAAGTATTTACTTTGTGGTAGGTCGTGTTGGAAATTAAAAGAGATGAAACACCACAGTAGAGGTAGAGATTTTGGCGCGTTTTTTAATGCGGTTTCCCTGGTAGGCCTAATCCACTTTTTCCACATATTTCTAACTAGAACGGTGGTCAAATAAAAAAGTAGGAGTTATACGTGCAACATTTAGTTATCATTTTCTTCCATAATTTCTGGACCTGGGCGAAGATTTACTGGAACTTTACGACTTGCAGCATCAGCGATTAATTAAAGAAGGCTAGATGGATACTGAATATTTTCCTCATGTCTTGCATATGCTAAGTCACAAAATACTTGCTACGTGTGCAAAAGTACCTAATGTTCTAGCTCCCGATCTGTATGTACAGTAATGTCCAAGAATAGGTCGATTTTCAACGTTTTCACCATTGTGATATATTATCCATAACATGTGTTTTTTTATCGTTTCTGAACCTATAATAAATTCGAAATTTCAAAAAATTTTATTCCGTCAGTAACTCGTCGAATTCAAAAACATTTATTCCCTCTCTTTAAAGTATATCTTGAATGTGTGCTGCGGATAAGTACACATGGCAAATCCCTGTTAATCGTATCAAATAGTTGATACTAAAGTGGGGAAACTCATCAACATGAATATTATTTAGCAAAACCCATTGACCATTTCCAAAACCAAAATGTTCTACCTCAGTCTTTGACAAAGTTGGCCCCATGTAATTGGTTTAACATTTGTTTGGCTACTTCTACGATTCCTCTCATACCAATTAATGGAATCTATTAATAATGGCACCAGCAATTCTATAGGAACCACCTACGTGTACGGGCGGCGTGGTGAACTGGTACATTGTCTTTAAGGAACGCAAAAATCGATTTTAACATTTCTAGCCTCTAGAATCCACCTTGCGTTGGTTATAATTCCAGCTTTATTTGCATCGGCAGTAGACAACTGACGTTGACCTCGGCTTAAGAGGGGTGGCAGTTTATTAGGAATCGAGTCTCGATGGCCTCTATCTAAAATAACAATATCAACTTCTATAAACCAACGTCTAGCTACATTGATATCTTGTTGTCATTCATGCGTCAAAATGGTAGTATCAAGGTCTAGTTATTGATAAAATGTATCCATCTGTAGCAACGATTACAGCAGGTTTTACTGTGTTCATGTTTAGGGTAAAAATATGTCTTAAAACTATAAGATTATGACTCTTTTCAATTTTATTGTGTACAGTCAATATAAACAATAGCCTTAGGGTTGAGAGATTCTGAATTATATACTTCATTGGCGAATGGTATAATATAATCTGTTCTTGTAATGGCGTTTAGTCCAATATTATTTGGCACAAACTAAAGACATGAATACGTTGGAAATAATCATACCTGTTGTTTGCCGGGAGGGATATTCACATATAATTTTTAATAATTAAGTCATCCGATATACCATGACGTAATCTCGTAAGAAATGTAAATAGATGTTTTGCTGTAATATATCATAGATTACTACAATGTTGGACGGGATCACAATATTCATGTAATGCATTTAAATTCTTCATCTAAAAAACTGTTGATATCACTATAGTTTCTGATTATATGAATTTGTAGCTGCTCGAAGACCTTGTAGCAAAGATAAGAGATATTACGCATGGACTGTTAACGAAACGAAGGACATAATGCAAATTGTTCAAAAGCATTCCACGTTCCTCAAGGTTCTTGCATTTTCAGGAACATATATGTTGGGAAATTATGAAAATATCTACTCCACATTCTACAGTCAACCTATTTATATTTTGATTACCATGGCATATTAAAAAAGTTCGATCAGTTACTGGAGATAAAACATTAAGTTTAAAACAGTTTCGGTTATCCTCAATATTACGAATGTCAGTAGCTATTGACTAGTGACAATGACAACTAAAACATACTCTGGTGTTTTTCTTTTTTCTTTTTTTCTTGAATGTCGAAATTATTCTCCCTATAAAGGATTCTCATTTGTTGCAAACTGAATAGTCTGTCACACACATAACAACGAGTTCATTTGTCTACTTCTAAATGCCATAATGATTTAGTACGCATCGCACAGTTCAATTCCGAGTACAAATCACAAATATTTAAATCTTAACACTATGAATAATATTAACAAAATGAAAGAAAGCTAATAACTCTTACTCGCTGTGATAAATAATAATATTATAGCTGTATCTCTTTGAAAAAATTGAATTGTTTTACTTTACTCTCTAATAGTAGGCACTATTTTGCAACTTTAAATCACAAAGCACAATAAATCACTTGCAAATTGTGACAACCAAAGTAGTTGACAGGTAGGTATTATTCATTTCTGTTTCAGTGCTAGCTTCGTTATTTTTACATGTACACTGAAATTAAAACATCTGTTCGAGCTTTCTTTTGCATGCAGCTACAAACATATTTACACTTAAATTGCTAATTCTATTTACCAGTGAACACATAAAAAGGGTGTTATTAAACCCTTAATTTATAGAGTTGTCACCATGCACTTTGAAAGTATATGTATATATATATATATATATATATATATATATATAAGGGTTTTTTACAGCTGACTCTATTTCCCTTCTCTCAGCCAACTCATCCATTCTTTTTTGTCTTCCCAGTCTCCGTCCTCTAATCCTCTCTTTTCCTTAGCTTCATCTACGTCGTCCCTCCAAGATCTCTTCGGTCTTCTTCTCATTGGGCTCCATTCCGTTATTTTCTTTATCCAATTGTTATCACTACTTCTTCTTACTTGCCCGTACCACTTCAGTTGTTTTTCTTCTATTCTACTTACAGCATCTTTTTGTGTACCCATCTTGTTTTTTATCTCTTCATTGGGAATTCTGTCTATCCTTACTACCCTACAGCACCTCCTCCAGCACTCCATTTCCACTGCGCTCGTGTTTGATCTATTTCTTTCATTTATCAAGTACGTTTCCGCTCCATATGTCATAATACTCTCTATTATTGACCCATATATTCTTCTTTTTGTTATGTATTTGTCTCATAGTACCGAATTTAATTGTTTAATGCTAGTTCTGGCTTGTCCGAGTCTACGTTTTATATCTTCTTCTGATGTTCCTTATTTTGTTATTAGGCTTTCTAAATATTTGAAGCTGTCTGTTTCTCTAATTTGTGTATCTTCACCTATTTCTAGTACTCCCCGTCGTTCTTCGCTTGTTAAATATATTGTTTTATCAAAGTTCATTTTTAGCCCCGCTCTGTTATATTCTTTTTTAAGCTTCCGAACCATAAAATTGAGATCTTATTCATCTTGTGCGATGATTACCTGATCATTTGCATAGCTTAAGGTATACAGGGTGTCTCAGAAACATGTTGCCAAACTTTACGGGGTTATAAAGGCCGATGAATTAAGTACTTTTGCCTTATAAACGTATGTCCGGAAATGAGTCGTTAAGGCACTAGACGAAGAAGTGTTAAAAAATTGCAGAATGTTCGCATTTACGACTTTTTGTATTTTTTAATATTTATTAAATAAGAAAAACAATAAAACATTATATTAGTTGTTCAAAATTGCGGCCATCGACACGATTTTGGTTGCTCCAAATATGAGTATTGCGGTCTTTGAAGTAACTGTCTCTAGTAAAACAAGCTTCATTGATAAGCTTTTTAAATTTTGTTTTTCTTCCATCTCCACTGATCGAGTCGTTCTTTGCTGACTTGTACCTACATTTGGTTTAAAATTTCCTTTTCCATTTCCTCAAAACTGAAATGTTTCATAGCAAAAGAACTTTTCTTCAATTATCAAAAATTGTTCAAATTTTGAATGACGTTTTGAATGTCACTTTGATTTTGTAAATTTCAAATAGTTGTTATTTTAAAGTGATAATTTAAGTAAAGAAGAATTCTTACTATGGAACATTTTAGTTTTGAGAAATGGCTGATATGCATCTGATTTATGGAGAAGCAAGATGCAATAGCAGAAGCAGCACGGATATACGCTGGTCGGTTTAATCGTCGCCATCCATCTCGCAGATTATTCGTTTCATTACACCTTCGTTTAAGAGAAAAGGAAATTTTAAACGAAATGAGGTACGGGTCAGCAAAGAACGGCTCGTTCGGTGGAGATGGAAGAAGATATTGCACGAGTGGAAGAAAACTCCACTAGTGTGCGAGCAATAGCAAATCAAACTGGAAATACAAGGGCATCAGTATGGCGTGTACTTCATGAACAATTGCTATACCCTTATCATCTTCAAAAAGTACACAGTTTGACTCAACGGGATTACGGTCCAAGAGTAAACTTTTGTCGCTGGTATTTGGAAAAATGCGCTCGACAGTAGTATAGCTATAGCGGTTCTGACTCACTTTTGTCACTAGATTTGTCACCAGATCTAGGAAAAAGTCACCAGAAAAGTTACTAGATTTCAAGGTCAGTAACATTGCCTATTTTAAGGGGAAGACCGCAGGTGTGTAATCCTCTTCAAGGTCATGCTTGCACGAGTCCTTCAAGGTCACTAGAAAAGTTACTAGATTGTTGATTGTCCTGAAGGTCATTGCCCTCAAGCAAGTCTATGCATATTTCGAGGCCGCGCCCTATTCTGAGAAACAAAGGTGGCCCATTGTTTAAAGTCTATGCTTTCAAGGTCAGAGAAAAAGACGATCTATTGTTTTGGCTGAGTCATTCTAGAAATCAAGAACAAAGGCGATGCATTGTACAAAGTCTATGCTTTCAAGGTCACATGAATGAACAAAGACTATCTATTGTTCCATTAAAAATAGATTGTTATCTCAATTCTAGGAAATCAATAACAAAGACGATGCATTGTTCAAAGTCTATGCTTACAATTTTCAAGGTAAAAGAACAAAAGCGATTCATTCTTCAGTTATAAAAATAAATTGTTATCTCAATTCTAGGAAATCAAGAATGAAGGCGATGTATTATCAACGCTTCAAAGTCTATGCTTACAATTTTCAAGGTAAAAGAATAAAAGCGATTCATTCTTCTGGTCGAGTTATAAAAATAAATTGTTATCTCAATTCTAGGAAATCAAGAATGAAGGCGATGTATTATCAACGCTTCAAAGTCTATGCTTACAATTTTCAAGGTAAAAGAACATTCTTCTGGTCGAGTTATAAAAAATAAATTGTTATCTAAATTCTGAGAAATAAGTCTGTGCTTATAATTTTCAAGGTAAATGAATAAAGACGATTCATTGTTCTGGTTGATTTATAAAATAGATTGTTATCTAAATACATCTCTTTCAAGAACAAAGGCAATCCATTGTCAGGGCTTTAAAGTTTATGCTTATAAGGTCACACCTCTGCAAAGACGATCCATTCATCTCAATTCTAGGAAATCAAGAGCCCTGAGGTGCATGTTTCAAAGCCACGCCCCCTAAACAGGTGGCCATTCCCTAAACAGGTAGCCGTTTCCTAAAACAGGTAGCCGTTTCCTAAAACAGGTACCCGTTTCCTAAAACAGGTAGCCGTTTCCTGTAAACAGGTAGCCGTTTCCTAAAACAGGGGGTCCGTTTCCCAAAACAGATAGCTGTTTCGCAACCGTTTCCCCCCATACGACCACATCTCAATTCTGAGAAATCAAAAAGGGGGCCCCATTGTTCAAAGTCTATGCTTACAATTTTCAAGGTGTAAGAGCAAAGACGATCTACTGTTTTGTGGCTGAGTCATAGCTTCTAAAATTCTAGGAAATCAATAACAAAGATGATGCATTATTCAAAGTCTATGTTTACAATTTTCAAGGTAAAAGAACAAAAGCGATTCATTCTTCAGTTATAAAAATAAATTGTTATCTCAATTCTAGGAAATCAAGAACAAAGACGACGCTTCAAAGTCTATGCTTACAATTTTCAAGGTGAGAGAACAAAGACATTCCATTGTTCAGGTTGAAAATAGATTGTTAAATACACTTCTATTCTAGGAAATCAAAGAACAAATACGATGCATTATTCACAAAGTCTATGCTTACAATTTTCAAGGTCACATGAGAGAACAAAGACGATCTATGGATGAGTCATAGCTTCTAAAATTCTGAGAACAAAGACGATGCATTGTCGACGGTTCAAAGTCTATGCTTACAATTTTCAAGGTCACACCTTTGAGAAATAAACAAACACGATCCATTGTTCTGGTTGATTTATAAAAATACATTCTAAATACATCTCTTTCAAGAACAAAGGTGATCCATTGTCAACGCTTCAAAGTCTATGCTTACAATTTTCAAGGTGAGAGAACAAAGACGATTCATTGCTGAGTCGAAGCTTATGAAAAGGTGAGCCGAACTTATCCGACCTTACCCGATCTTATCTCTATATAAGTAGATAAAGAACAGTCCCACGTCAGTCGATACATTACAATAGTCACAACAACAAATTACCTAAAGTAAAAAGCAACTATTATTAATCACCAGTGTGTGCATCATATTTTTACAATCCTAACTAAAAGTTTTATTGTAAACCGAAGAGCAATTTGTTAAAAGTAAAGAGTAACTATTATTACTCACCAATTTGTGCATCATATTTTTACAATCGTGACTATAACCGTTGTGAAGAGCAATTTGTTAAAAGTTCATTGTTACGTGTGTGCTTCATATTGCTAGCTATGAGTATGCCAAGTAGTAGTGAGATGGTTAATTTAACAAAGCGCATTGTTCCCTTATTGAAAACAAAAAAGGAATTTGCCAGGCACATCCGTATAGTTAACACCAATATCAAGCTATTGCAAGATATAATTAAACATAAAATTTATTGTGAGACCAATGAAAGCTTGCTTAAGCTTGAGAGCAATTTAGCATTGCTCAAGTGCTATCTGGTTAGATTGAGACGGTTAAAGAACGCTTCAGAGAAGGTTGGTAGTGGAATTGTCAATAAAAAGGTATGCATAAATTACGTTGGTACCCCTAGACTCATGTTTTAATGGTAGGCTGCTTACAGGAATTATAATCAATATGTCAAACATTAAGGACCCTTTGATATTTTTACTAAACGCATATAATAGTTTTGCACGTAAGGTGAAATTAATGTTAAGGCAATCTATGCTAAAGGTAAATGTGGTCTTAGGCTGTAATTTCATGCAACCCCAAAATCATAGTATTGAGTTGAAGACTTTTGCCACAAAAATTGCGTTATTGATATTTCAACCAATATACGTGTCTGGTACAATGAAAACGTGTATGATAAGTTACGGATAAAATTAGAGGAGTTTTCCGAAAGGATTCCGGTTGGGCAGTACATGAAGTCTTACATTTAAAAGTAAATATTAATAGCTATGTCCCATTTAGAGGCGGTTGTTCAACTTATGTTAAAGTTCCACGCTTCATAGAAGTAAAGCACGCTGTTGTTAATGTTAAAATAACGATGAGTTTTGCTTCCTGTGGGCCGTTGTTTCGGCATTATATCCCGCGCATAATACGGAAAGGGTTCAAAGTTATCCTCATTTTCTAGACGTTTTGAAGTTTGATTCAATTCACTTCCCCATTCAGCTGGATGATGTAAAAAATTTGAGAAACTAAACAACCTCGCAATTAATTTGTACTGCATAAATGGTAAAAAGTTGCACCATTTGTATTGAGTAATCAGCAAAGCGATAAAGAACCCATAAATCTTTTAATACTTTCGGCCTGGGATGACACTGTAACCATTTCACATGGATTAAAAATATGTCAGCTTTATTTTCAAAACAGATATCTAATTATGAGGGCAAGAAATTCATTTGTTACCGATGCTTGAACCATTTTTCTTCAGATCGCCTTCTACAAAACATACCACTCACTGTCAGCAACTTAATCAATGCTCTACTAGGCTGCCTACCGAAGCGGAAATGAATTTACAGTTCAAAATTTCGCATTTCAAGAAAAGGTGCCATTTGTCATTTATGCCGATTTAGAAAGTATTTTAGAGAAGTGTGCAAATGGTATCGAAGGTAATACTCTATTTCACTCCAAACACACACTTTCAGCATTGCTTACTATTTGAAGTGTTCATATGATGATTCTTTATCGATTTAGTCTTTATAGAGGAAAGGATTGCATTCAATGGTTTGTTAACGAGCTTCAAAGTATTGCACATTGGGCTACCGAAATAATCAATCAAATAATTCCTATGGCTACTTTAAGTCTCAGTCAGGTTGAGCAATTTGAAAGCGCCACGATTTGTCACATTTGTCGAAACCATTTACTAACTCTGATATAAAAGTTAGAGACCATAATCATCTTACGGGGCATTTCGGGGCAGCGCACCAGGCGTGTAACCTAAACTATACAGACTCCCACATTCTGCCAGTTGTGTTCCATAATTTATCAGGTTATGATTCTCATTTCATCATTAGAGAATTGGCTAGTGTTCCCGGTTTGATTTCACTGCTACCCATAAACAAAGAAAGATATATCTCTTTCACGAAGGTAATGGAAGGCACCAAAATTAAGTTTAGATTTATTGACTCTTTCAGATTTATGAGTAGTAGTATTGAAAAGTTGTCAGACTATTTGGAGGATAGTAAAAAAATTATTTCCCGCGCTAGTTGCAACAATGAGGAGGAATTTTCTCTAGTAGTTCGCAAAGGTGTGTTTCCTTATGAGTATATTGATACGTGGGATAAATTGAATGAGACCACGCTCCTCCTAAAGAAGCATTTTTCAGTCATCTTAATAATGAGGGAATCAGTGATGAGAGTTTTGCGCATGCGGTTAACGTTTGGAACAAATTTAGTATTAAATCGTTAGGGAGTACTCAGTTTGTATCTAAAACAGACGTTCTACTTTTAGCAGATATTTTCGAAAACTTTAGGCAAACTTGTTTAAGTACTTGACCTTGATCCTCTACACTATTATACAGCTCCCGGTTTAGCATTCGATGCTATGCTTAAAATTACACAAGTAAAGTTAGAATTATTTACAGACATTGATATGCTAATGTTTATTGAGAGGATTAGAGGTGGTGTAGCTCAATGTTCAAATCGGTATGCTAAAGCTAACAATAAGTACATGGGGAAAAATTTGATCCCACCTCCGAAAGTGTGTATTTAATGTACTACGACGTGAATAATTTATATGGAGCCGCCATGTCAGAATTCTACCATTTGGCGATTTTCTTTTGTTGATGAAGCTAATTTTGAAAGTTTAGATTTAATAAACCATCCTGATGATTCGGAAATGGTATATAGTCGAGTGTGATTTAGACTATCCTATAGAATTACATGAGAGTCACAGTGATCTACCGCTGGCACCCGAACATATGGTTCCACCACCTGATTCCAAAATGAAAAAATTACTGCTTACCTTGTATCCAAAACGTAATTATGTAATTCATTACAGAAATTTAAAAGTATATTTAAAATATGGATTGAAGTTGGTAAAAGTACACCGTATATTACGTTTTAAACAGTCCCCGTGGTTAAAAAAATACATAGATTTAAATACAGCCATGCGTCAGCAATCTCAAAATGAATTCGATAAAATTTCTATAAATTAATGATTAATAGTGTTTTCGGGAAACTGATGGAAAATGTACGTAAGCATAAGGATATACGTTTAGTAACGAAATGGGAGGGTCGCTATGGTGCTCGTGCTTACATATCAAAACCAAATTTTCATAGTTGTACAATATTTGACAATGATATGCTATCATTGAAATGAATAAGCTTGAAGTATATTTCAATAAACCTATATATGCAGGATTCAGTGTTTTAGACGTTTCAAAAACTTTTTATATAATTTTCATTACGGTTAACGCTACCCAAGTTCCATAATAGTGCTAAGCTCTTGTACACGGATACGGATAGTCTCATATACGCCTTTTCGGTTCCCGATATCTATGAATGTATTAAGAGGACATTGATAAATTCGATACATCTGATTATAGTCCGACAACATCTTTGGACTCCCATTAGTAAATAAAAGGTCCCCGGCTTAATGAAAGATGAAAATCATGGCAAAATTATGGTTGAATTTGTAGGACTTCGTGCAAAATGTATGCTTACGCGGTTGATGAAAAGGTTGTAAAAAATCAAAGGGTTCTACCCACGCAAGTGTGAGGCAGATCACTATTAATGATTATAAACAGGTTTTGTTTGATGGGGCGTAATAAGGCGCTATCAACCTCATAAGATCAAAGAAACATGATGTGTTTACCATTAAACAAAATAAAGTCATACTCAATCCTTATGATGATAAACGCCTAGTAAATTTTGATTTCACTGATACTAGACCCTGGGGGTACAACTTTCAGTAAACAATGAGCAGTCTTCAGGACAGCTTGCAGGAAGAGCTGCAGTAGTGATAAAATCTACAAAAGTACCTGAAGCGTTCTTTGACCTCTCCTGAAAACTATACATTTATATTGAATATATTGCAAAATATTGTTATTCCCGATGAGTGTTTTAACTGGTGTGCTATAAACTCAAAGTGTGCAAATTCAGTAATTATTAAGACATTATTTGATAGAAAAATTAGCTTAGACAATACCATTAAAAGTTTTACGAATTGTGTACCGATAAAGGTTCGTTAACCTCTAATGATGTAAATAGGATTTTAGATGACATGAATTTACTTGGTGACATACCTTAAAATGTACATATACAAGTTATTATGGGGTGATTCATTGTGTACAAATGCTAGCGTACAAAATATTGTTTATAAAGACACTTTCTATTATAAGTGAATGTATCGAGACAGCAGCATATTATGCTAATTACAAGTGCCTCACTATTTTAATTGAAGTATTTTAGAACAAAACATTACATATAAGTTTCAACCTGGGAAAATGAGGAACACCACAAAATTTACCGATGGATTTTGGAAAACATTGAGAAAGGTGATTCCTGCTTGGGATGGACATGTGGACCAGATTCGGGAATATGGCCGTCTAGTAATTTAAACGATTATAGAAATACTTTAGGTTTACTATATAAGATGATGTAATATTTAAATAAATACAATTATAATTTTTATGGGTTTTAATTCATCTAAAAGTTACAATGCCTACAGCTATATTATAAAACTAAATCGTCTTTATTGATCCATGATCTTTCATCCAATCCCCACCACTTTACGAATAACTTGTTATTCTTGGAGCGAAGCACTTTTTCCCAAGGTACACATCCGGATGCTTTGTTTTCTGTAATTCATGTTCATAAAAGCCTCCCAGCACAGGTGATCCTTTCATGTCCTCCAACATGTAGGTGGTTGGGTTAGTAATGCAAACTTTCACAATCTTGAATAGTTCACTTGACCAATTGGGGTGTATCCTTTAGCGAAAATACTTTTAAACTTACTGATTCGTACTGTCACCCACACAATCGATTCCTATCAACTATTTTTATGTAGTGTAAGCCTCTAGCTTTGTATGATTACCGACATCTTTGGGCTTCATTCCTATAGTTCTATGCTTACGATTGTTATAATCCATCGTTACGGTGTCAATTGTATCAATCCATTTATATTTACCCTGTAGGCTGAATGACTTGTATAGGGCAGACTTAACGGTCCTGATCACTCGTTCCCAATTGCTGCCTTCTTTGTACTATAGGTGGAGTAATGGTTGACCCATAACGCTGCATTAGTTTAGTGAAATGCTCATTGTAGAATTCTTTTCCTGCATCTGTCTGCAAATTGGAAGGGTTCCGGCCCGTTTTGAAGATTGCCTGCATGGCCTTGGCAACTTCAAGCCCGTTTTGTTTTTAATCCTTTGGTCCACAAGTATTTCGAAAAACAGTCAATAACTACTAAAATATACTTGTAGCCCTTATTTTGTTTGGCATATGTGTTAAATTCGCCAAATCTGCTTGCCAGAGGTCATCATATCCCTTAATTATTGTGCGCCTTCGTTTAAAATTTTTCTTGCGGGTTTATGCAATTCATTGACGAGTTGTAATTTGGACATGATTCTTTAAGTTGATGTAGTTTTTCCTCCAACACTAGATAAGCGTTAAAGTTCCCTTTAACAGCTTTCTGAATTGCTTGGAGACAAAATCAAGGTATCCTTTACTTATAGCATCACCATCTTCTTCCGGATCCGCCAACTGGGTCAAACGGTTTCCATCCTAAATTCAACCTTGTCGATAAATAGTATTGCTTGGTGATGACATCTTGAGGATCTATGGGGTTGGCAACATTGCTGAGTCTCTTATTCTCGATATCGAATTGATTATCATCAATAAGTTGAAACTGAGGGTTAATTTCTTAAATTGATACTGGGCATGTGACCGTCCAAATTTATCAAGAGGCATTTTAGTTATGATATGTCGACATCAATGCTCTGATTTATATTGTTCAGAAAACTAGTGTTTGGTCTTTCAATGTATCCATCTTCATACAATTCCTCTACAATTGATATTATATCGTTTACGACACCGGTGTTTCCAGCCAATTTTTCTGCCCACAATACTTCTAGATCACGAATTAGTTCATGTACATCATTCCAATACTTATATTCAATTGGCCTATTTGTTAATTCCTTAAAAAACATAGCTCCACCTCCCTGAGTTGAAGGTGATGACAGCAAGGGTTTAATTATTTGTATATACTTTTTGCTGCGGCTTCCTCGAATCTGTCCACTTACATCATAATCTCGCCTTGCAACATTCGTAGCTGCTAAAATACGTTTATAATTCTTTCTATCCTTTGAATTTACTAGATTTAAATCGGGTTCATTCATAATGCAGATCATATAAACCTGGAGTCCCTTTATACGTGACACCATTAATGATCATATCCTTTCCTTTAATTGTGATGGGGTATTACCAATTGCCCATTTGTCTGTTTTGGTGTCGTAGTGGACTCCATAAGTGTGATCAATAGCACCTTCAAGATCCCTCATAATACGTTCAACATATATACGAGGTAATTCGTGGTACTGCTCGAGAAATTCTTCAGAGATGGGTTCATTACAGGAATCATCTGTGATACTAAGAGGTTCTTCTTCCTCGGCAGTAATCTCTCCTACGACAGATGTTTCTAGGAAAGGTGGTGTACGAGGAGGGGGATTTATTTGAAACAGCGGAAGTTGAGCTAGGGGGCTTGTCTTCCTTGGTGAAAGGAAGTGTGGTGGGCTAGTAGTAGCATGTTTTCTTCGAAATATGAACAAAGGCGAGTTTTTGGGTTTAACGGACTCCTTTGCTTTCTTATCAGGATGCATTTTATTCGCTATTTCAGTTAGGGGTTCTATTAGAGGTTTATAAGTACTTTCAAACGTTCAAAAGTCATGATTTTGAATTGGTAGTTTTTGTTTCTGCGCAACTACTTTCATCTTTGATGGATGAAATGAAACTAAACGAATAATTACAACATTTTTATTTATATAATACAGATTATAATTTTTTCACTTCTCCGGTGAGTGGGTTGTACTGCACAATAGCATCGTGGAGAATAAGACCATAGGCAACGATTCCATTATCGAAAGGTGTTAGTGTTTCCATTTCCAATTTGATGTCTACTGTTGAGTTTTTTAAGGATTCATTCTGTTTAGAACAGTCCATTACAAATACTGGACATGATTTGAATTCGGTGTAGTTGAATAACGCATCTGTATTATCTTCATCATAGTAGTCACATCGAAAGTTCAAAAAATTGCGATAGGCAGGTATGTATTGGTTAGCACTGAAGTTCAAATGCATTGCTTCATATGGATAATACTCTGAATTCAGATGTACTTTAAGGTTCCTGATGTTAATGTGATCAAAATTTCCGGCTCTTGCAGACTTTGTGTACCTTTTACCTTGTTGGAATGCAACAATTATCCAGCGTGGTTTTTCTAGTTGCGTTGACGTTTTTATTGGCCATATATCAGAGGTTGCTTGTTTTAAAGCAGGTAATTCATATAACTCCCATTGACGAAATGGAACAGTAATAATAGAATTCTTATTTATTCCTTCAAATAAGTCTAGTTTCGCGGCATCACTAAGGGTTAAGTGTGGTACTTTCCATTGAATTTTATTTAGGTTATTTCCGCATCAACGTCACCATAGTAGCAGTTTGTATCGCTTCTAGATCGAATTAAAATCAACTCTTGACGCATATTCACGATCACTTGACGATAATCCTCCATTATTCCAAATATGTGGTTCAATGGTATGCATACTGCAAAGGATTTTCGCCATTTCCCTCATTGAATTCTACTTGTAATGGTTCCTCATTCTTTGGTGACCACCCCAAATGGCTTAATGCTTTGCTCTTGCTTGTCGTATAAGAAATATATCCTTTAAGTGTAGATGTTATGCCGGGATTTCGGCAAACGTCCACTCTTTGACGCCTAACTCATAACGAATCTCTTCGAAAAGGAAGTTGGGAAATTATTGGTTAAGTTGCATGATTTTCCTTCATCCTCTTTCTTCAGCTTACCTTCTATGTACAGAAAACTATCATAAGTAGCTGTAATTAGATCCTGACTTTGAATTAAAATGCGTATTTCTTCGGAAGGTCCATACTTAGAAGAGCCATACGGAAGATAGGTGTGAATATCTGATTTAATTATAGCATCATCAAAATGTACGTTTTGAAAGATGTTTAATGATTCAGTCATTGTGTAGATGTAATGAGGTTGATGAGTAATTAAAAGATTTACTAAAGGGATGATGTCTTATATAAAATTTTTTTCAAAACTTTTTAAAATTAATTGTTATTAATTATCCCTTTTACAGTTTGTTTTACTTTATATTTTTCAAGAATGCACTATAAATGTGTTATACAAAGAAAATCCTTGTTCACATTAAATATTGCATTTTTAAATTATACTTTTGAAAAACCTATTGTTATTTATAGCGAAACCTTTTCTTCATACACATTTTCATTAATTATTATATTACTATATAAGTTTTAAAGTGATTAAAATAATTTTTAAGAATGCAGATGCATTGTGTGTTTTATACAAAGAAAGTCTTTATTAGCTTGAATTTTTTTTATACATTCCTACAAATTTTTAAGAATGCAAATGCTATTATTAACAGAAAGCCCATTGTTCAATAAAACAAATGCATTCAGCTTCAGATGTATGTAAGCGGGACATATCATTGTGTAAAAGAGATAGACATTAAAGTAAACTTCATTCAACAAATTTAATATTTCTTAGAGATACATTAATTCTATTAAAATGTACGCTTTGAAACACGTTTAATGGTTTGCTCACTCAGAACTTTCAATCCAATTGATGTTAAAAAATATTTCTCTGCAGATGTTAACTGCAATGAGGGTTGATTAGGTCTTTTGTATGAAGATGTCCTGTGATTAATTCGCAGACCCATGTTCTTTTAGTTCTAAGCGTACCGTGAATGGTTCACTTTCACCAAAGTCTATTAACTCACCCTTTTGATTTGTCAATTTTATTGTTATATTACTGATTATGTCTGTGTTTATTTTTAAATATTGTGTGTTGGTTGGAACTTTATCAAACGGTAGCCCAGGGTACGGAAACGTCAATTTCGTATATTACCTTTGCAGGTTTACCGTTTCGATAAGATCCCTTTATAATGTTGCACTCCACATGCAGATTAGTGTGTTTAATTATTTGGATGTCTAACGCAGATGTGTGAGAACGTTCGCTTTTAGTACTCTAGGCTCAAACCCGAGCATGCGGCCAATGCTACTCTCTTTAGTAAAATCGATCTCAAATGAACTGTTTATCTCACACTTAAGCGTATTGTTGTTTGCCCTAATGAAAATTTTTCTGTGGGTATCTTTGATTTCAAGTAAGCACTAATTTCATCTAACTCATAGGCACCGTGTGGAATATTAATCACTCGCAAATGAGATGAATTTGTTCTAAAATAAAATCTATCGTTGCCCGTATAAATGTTTCTAATGCTGTTGCAACCGTAAAATCCCACCAATCCAACAACGTATTTCTTCTCCAAATCTAGCTCTATCGGTGGGTAGAAGTTGCAGCTAGCTATGTTACCAACACCTTCTAAACTGAATGTTATTGACATAACTGAGAAAATTTAAGGTTATGTCAATTATTTATATAGAAATTGTAGGCATAGGTGCCCGCAAATAATGCTATTAAATTCCTGATCTTGATTGTAATTATAATAGATTTTACATCCCCGAAAGTAGTTAATCGCTTCAACTGGTGGTCGAAGATTACCGAAACTATCGTAATACCATACCTTTTCACCACGCTTTTTGTAGCAAACCCAATGTGTACCCGGTCCACTCTGACTATCTAAGTTGATGATTCCAGATTCATTTTCTGTGGTAATTTAGGCAGGCTATCTCTCATAAAAATACCCTAAAGTATGGTACACCTTTTGTGTATTTCTTTAAATCAATATCTGTTAACGCTCTTTCGGGTAATCTACTCAGTTTTTGGAAACGGTTTTAAGTATAATGCACCTCAGATTTGTATGGTTTTAGATAGAATGCGCCACCAGCGATTGATTCCATCATACGATTATGGCGCGATGTCTCCTCTTGCAATTTTTGGCATTTTTGCATCATTGACTGCTTTGGCAATTCCCGATGCACCGCCAGCTAAAGCACCGATTGCTGATAATCCTGCGAATAACGGAATAAGAAATGGCAAAACACCTCCTTGTTTAGGTAGGGAATTACTCTAGGAACTTTAATGTTTTCTTTCCCCAACCTTTTTACTACACGTTTTGCCGTTGACAGTGCTGACTTTATAGTGTCGGTGAAATCTCCGTTAGCTTTCATTTCTTTAGCTATTGTTTTCCGTACATGCAATAAACTTTCACCATTCTTCTTCTTGGACCGACACCCCATTCCAAATTTTCTCTTTGCCTTCATGGTGGTACCGACTGCTAAAGCTGCAGCTCGTTCACCTAATGTTGCGTCTGCTGATTTAAAGCGTTCCCAAGCTTTTCTTCTAAAATTTTATCTGCTCTATGTCGACTTTCTAAATCTTGGTAGTCTCTATAACTGATATCATGCAGTTTGCACTGCGCATCTAATTGATTAATACCGGGGTCGCCGCGTGCTAGTCGTTTCTCTAATTTTGTACCAGGACCACAATACTGGTAACCGGGTAAATGTAATTCCACCGGTAGTTTATTGATTAGCGTATTCACTAAACCACCTGCACTCTTCCGCTTCTTACCCATCATTGTTCACCTTGAGGGATAGGGTAGGGTATTTATACCTAAAATCGTGTAAAAACTTTATTTTTAGTAAATGCTATACATTAGATAGCAGGGCGATAGTACAATATTTCCATTAACATACAGTGTTATGTGAATTAATATTATACTTGGCATTTATAACATCATCAATGTCTTTATAAATGTCATCATCACCGAATTCCTTCTCACGAAAACGACGGTAGTCAACCACTTGTCGTATGAATTTTTCATAGAAACAGCAGATTGTAAGATTCAAGAAATTCCAATCTGTAGCTTATTATATCCTTCAAATCGAATAGTTCCTCTATGTTATGGGCATTGAATGTACACGAACAACAGTTGTAGTTTTCTATCATAACTGTTTTCAAAATTCTCTCATATCCTTTAAGCAGTTCCCAATTGTAATAAATACCGAGATTGCTAGATAGAGATTCGTAATCTTGCTCATGTATTATATTCTCCTCGTTTACATATGACCAATCAATTTGGCTTTCAATTTCTTGAGATCGGAAAATTGTATTTCTACATATGAATACCATCTTAGAAGTTCATTCCATTCCTTCACGTCTAATACCACGTTGTTGCACATCTCATACGCACTACTGGTGCAAGGTTAAGGTGTACTGTATCCAATTTCAATATGCGTATCGTTCGATAGTTTATAGGAAGCACAATCAATTAAGTATTCATTAGCTGCCTGTTTATACACCTCAGCCCTATCTTGAAATGATGATGACCAGTCGGAATAACCTTCATCTTGTTTCTCTTCATTTTTCTACTACTACTACCATCACTATTTTGACAGCATGAACAACAAAATGTTAAATTATTATTCATATTGTTATTACATGAAGTATCCAGGAGCGATTTTATTGCTTTTTCATGACTTTACTTGTCCACAACACTACGACTAAACACTACGAAATGAGCATGTTTACATATGGTTGTAGAATGTTATATGATCCAGCAAAGGTATGTTAAGTACATCAAACTTCCCATAATATGTGTATTTACTTAAATCAATTTTTATCTGTATATTGTGGTAGTCTTATAAAAAAAAAAAACGTTTTACTTGTTAGATGACCAGTCTGAACAATGCATCGTCTTTATTCTCAAATTTCAGAAGCTACGACTCAACCATAGATCGTCTTTGTTCTCTCATGTGACCTTGAAAATTGTAAGCATAGACTTTGTGAATAATGCATCGTCTTTGTTCTTGATTTCCTAGAATTGAAGTGTATTTAACAATCTATTTTCAACCTGAACAATGGAATGTCTTTGTTCTCTCGTATGACCTTGAAAATTGTAAGCATAGACTTTGAAGCGTCGTCTTTGTTTTTGATTTCCTGGAATTGAGATGTAATCTCGACCTGAACAATAGACCGCCTTTTTCAAACAGTTTGCAAACAGCTATCTGTTTTGAAACGGACCCCTGTTTTAGAAACAGCTACCTGTTTACAGGAAACGGCTACCTGTTTTAGGAAACGGGTACCTGTTTTAGAAACGGCTACCTGTTTTTAGGAAACGGCTACCTGTTTAGAATGGCACCTGTTTAGGGGCGTGGCTTTGAAACATGCACCTCAGGGCTCTTGATTTCCTAGAATTGAGATGAATGGATCGTCTTTGCAGAGGTGTGACCTTATAAGCATAAACTTTAAAGCCCTGACAATGGATTGCCTTTGTTCTTGAAAGAGATGTATTTGATAACAATCTATTTTTATAAATCAACCAGAACAATGAATCGTCTTTATTCATTTACCTTGAAAATTATAAGCACAGACTTATTTCTAGAATTGAGATAACAATTTATTTTTATAACTCGACCAGAAGAATGTTCTTTTACCTTGAAAATTGTAAGCATAGACTTTGAAGCGTTGATAATACATCGCCTTCATTCTTGATTTCCTAGAATTGAGATAACAATTTATTTTTATAACTCGACCAGAAGAATGAATCGCTTTTATTCTTTTACCTTGAAAATTGTAAGCATAGACTTTGAAGCGTTGATAATACATCGCCTTCATTCTTGATTTCCTAGAATTGAGATAACAATTTATTTTTATAACTGAAGAATGAATCGCTTTTGTTCTTTTACCTTGAAAATTGTAAGCATAGACTTTGAACAATGCATCGTCTTTGTTATTGATTTCCTAGAATTGAGATAACAATCTATTTTTAATGGAACAATAGATAGTCTTTGTTCATTCATGTGACCTTGAAAGCATAGACTTTGTACAATGCATCGCCTTTGTTCTTGATTTCCTAGAATGACTCAGCCAAAACAATAGATCGTCTTTTTTCTCTGACCTTGAAAGCATAGACTTTAAACAATGGGCCACCTTTGTTTCTCAGAATAGGGCGCGGCCTCGAAATATGCATAGACTTGCTTGAGGGCAATGACCTTCAGGACAATCAACAATCTAGTAACTTTTCTAGTGACCTTGAAGGACTCGTGCAAGCATGACCTTGAAGAGGATTACACACCTGCGGTCTTCCCCTTAAAATAGGCAATGTTACTGACCTTGAAATCTAGTAACTTTTCTGGTGACTTTTTCCTAGATCTGGTGACAAATCTAGTGACAAAAGTGAGTCAGAACCGCTATAGCTATACTACTCTCGACAGTTCGATTTTAGCTCAGTTATTCTATTTAGCGATGAAGCTTGCTTTACTAGAGAAGGTTACTTCAATAGCCGTAATAGTCACATTTGGAGCGACCAAAATCCTCATGGAACATTTCAGAAGTCTAACCAGTATCAGTTCTCTATTAACGTGTGGGCTGGCATAGTAGGAGATCATATTATTGGACCGTACCTACCTCCACGTTTAAATGGTCAAATCTACCTAACATTCCTACAAGAAGTTCTCCTGAGTTGCTTGAAAATGTTCCATTGGACATTCGTCGTAGAATGTGGTATCAGCACGACGGAGCTCCGGCGCATTTTACTCGCAACGTGCGGGACCACCTAACTTTACAATTTCCTGAGAGGTGGATTGGACGAGGTGGACCTGTTAACTGGCCAGCCAAGCCCAGATCTGACACCTGTCGATTTTTCTTCTGGAGTTACCTCAAATCATTAGTGTATGAAACACCTGTAACTACAGAAGAAGAATTGATTGGAAGGGTAATGGCTGCGAGTCAAGTTGTTCAGGAAGATCCGCACATCCTTTATCGAGTTCGCCAATCAATGGTTCGACGTACGACCGCATGTCAGCAAGTCGATGATCGCAATTTTGAACAACTAATATAATGTTTTATTGTTTTTCTTATTTAATAAATATTAAAAAATACAAAAAGTCGTAAATGCGAACATTCTGCAATTTTTTAACACTTCTTCGTCTAGTGCCTTAACGACTCATTTCCGGACATACGTTTATAAGGCAAAAGTACTCAATTCATCGGCCTTTATAACCCCCTAAAGTTTGGCAACATGTTTCTGAGACACCCTGTATAAATAATAATCGCGTACTGGGATCCACATTCGTTCGAATTTTCGTTTTGATTTGTTCAGAGAATGTTCTAAATATACCTTAAAGAGTGTAGGTGATGCCGAACATCCTTCTAGGAGGCCTTTCGTTGTTTAAAATTTAGCGGTTTTTTTGTCCTGTCCTAATTAGTGCTTTATTGTTCTGGTAAATTGCTTTTACTGCTTGTATGAGGCTTCTCTCTATCATGGCTTCCCATAACATGTTTCTCGGTGTCAAATCGTATGCTTTCTTTATGTCAATAAATGAGGTGGATATCCCTGTTTTTAGCTTTTTTTCTTTTCCATTACTTGTGTATATATGGTCCACACAATATTTCCAAGCTTTAAATCCTGGGTGGTCTCTTCCTATTTTCTCTTGTATTTGTTCTTCTAGTTTGTTATTATATGTATATATATATATATATATATATATATATATATATATATTAATTACATGCACAATATAATATACGTATACAGTACACAATAATTAGACTGCTGGTGGCTGCATTCCCAGTCTCCATACTGTTTGGTCGTGCGCGATTTCTTCCTCCATATCCCGATTTCTAAGCCGTCTTATTCCCGCGTTCCAAGAGCCGACCTCTTTCATTCCTCCCTGGTGTTTTACAGTCGAACACTTACTTTGGCAAGTACATGTTCGAACCATTTCAAACTTTTCTTTTCTATTCTGTCTACTATTGTTTCTCTTGCTGCCATTCTGTTTCTAATTTCTTAATTTCGGACTCATTGTAGCCTTGATGTTCTGCACTTCTACACAATTAGTCCATTTCTACTGCTATTAATCTTCGTTTTTCTTCTTCCCTCAAACTCCACACCTCACATCCATACGATAGTACTGTTTCCACCATTGTTAGTCCGATTCGTTTTTTTTTATATGATTGTGGACCTGAACATGCTAAATTAGGCCTATTGTGCTAAAGCACTCAGGAACACTTAGGAGGATGGATAGAGGGATAATGAATTGCCAATAGATGCCTATGAATAGCCACCTTAAATTTTCTCATATCATAAGTGAGAGGAAAACAGGAACTAGGGAGATCATTCCAGAGTTTAGAAGCCGTGTATAAAAATGTGGATTGCGCCCGTTTGGTACGACAAGTGGAGATTTGTACTGCATACATTGCTTATATTCTTCTCACGTCTAATCCCCATTTCTTATATCCTTTGTATAATCGATATAAAAGTAAGAATTTTCCAAAATCCGATTAACACCATATCCTTATATAAGTAACAGAATGATTTAGTCTTTCCATTTTGAGCCTCTTATATTATAATTTTCGTTTCGTTAACAACACATACATTGGCAAATCGTAAACTAGATAATAAAGACTGATACGCGACATTTAAATTTTTTATATGGTAACCGTAGTTCTAACTAGCAGAAAATTAATGAAAAACTTTGTAAACTAGGCTTGCTAGGGTTACCACAATAAAAAAATACACCAAAATCTCTAGCTCTGGGTTGGTTGGTTGTTGTGATTGTTATATTGTTGACAGTATTTGAAAATAATTCGTATACAGTAAATAAATTTATTTGTCCACGACTACAGTTATAACAAGATAATTATACATGCGTTTCCTTAATAATAATAATGTCTATTATACACTAGTGTATATAGTTATTTGTATTATAAGTAAAGAAAGGTATTGTTTTTCTTTACGAACCGAGGTGAGTAAAGAAGGACCCTTTCTTCAGAATAATACATAAAATTTTTTCGAACACTTAATGGAAATTGATTACATTTTATAATAAATTATTTAAAAAATACATGTCAAGCGCAAGAATCAAATTGCCGTTTCCATCACTGCAGCAACTAAACAAAAGTTTTGTCAAGTGTTATCGCGTGAAAATGAAAATAGATAATGAAAATCATCCTGAAATATCGGCATTAGCGCTTGAAAGACTGTTGAAAAGTACGTTGAGAGTGAAAGAAAACGTCGATATATCGAATTATGGGAAATTACAGTTGCTGTAAAGAAACGGTTACTATAAAGAAAAGAGATACTTTTCTTTACGATTTGTAATAAGGAAATATGGTACATTTCCATTGAGTGTCCGAAAAATATCCATTATTCACTAGTGAATAATGAATTGATCATTTCAATACGATTTTGTACGTACAATAAAAAACAAAGCATGCCATAAACATCAAGTCGCAGCGCTTGTTGCTATGGAACTTTGTTTTTATCTGTTTTGACAATTGCGCTTCGGTTTTTAATTTTTATTTGTAACGTTAAGAGGTTAGTTGTTCTACTTATATTACTCAAATTTTTAAGGTATTTCGCAGTATTTCGTTAGAAAAAAAAGGATTCAGATAGTGAAAATGAGATGTGTACTCCTTTAGACATACAAGAAACCGCAAAAATTACAAGTTTAAACCTATTACCAGAAAAATCCAAATAACTCTATATGACTGCATATGAATCATTTGTACAATGGAAGACTAAAAAGAAAACGGAATCATTTTCAGAATCCGTTTTGTTGGTATATTTTACCGTGTTCAATTAAGTCAAACCATGGTACTGATATTGAAAATTACGCCAAATTAAGAGCCCTTTTAAAATGGAAGTCTGAAAGTTTTAGGGCTAAAAAAGCCAGTATTTTTTCTCTAGACGATGTAAATAAATTCGTTACTGATGCATCTGACAAAAAAAATATCTTGAAACAAAGGTAAGAAATCTAAAAATGTTCACTTATGTGATAAATAAAAAATATGTACATTATTTTAGGTTGCAGTGATAATGGGGGTAATGGGTGCTAGCCGTGCTAATGAAATGTACAATATTAAACTAGAAAATCTACAAGACCTCGGATCTGCTTTCTTGGTAAAGGTGCCAAAGGTGCAATTACCCAACCCAGAAAAATGCTCTAGTCGCAGTTTTCGTAGATATTCTGCGACTATACTTGTAGACCTAGGCGACCATATAACTGCATTGAAGAGACATGGTGGCTGGAAACCTACGACTATAAAAAATAAAATTGACGCAGCTGAAAAAATGTCAAACTCAATAAAACAAATTCTTTGTCAAACGTATGAACACAACGAGACCATATTATCTACAAAGAACCAAAATATTAATGTAGATTTAAGTTCGATTCATACGTTTAACTTAACACTCTGTGTAAATACAAACATTAATATTAAAGTCAACAAATATTAGTTAGAGAAAAATTCAATATTTTGATTCAATGTTACTAATTCAATGTTAGTCATTCAAACATAAAGATACGTAGTATTTAATTGTAGCTAAAATTAATTGGTAGTCGTGGACAAAGTACAGTATTCTATTCGCGTGTTATAGCACTTGGATGATTTATGATACCCGCCTACGGCTCGTGTCATAAACATCATCCGCGTAATAACAGCCACCATATGCTTGTTGAATGATATACTATTATTTATTTGTTGTCACACTTTAGTTAACACGGTAATTAAAAACAGTAATTTATTAGGTTACTGTTATTGAATTCCGAAACTAATTTTAGGTACGTTCTACTGCATATTGAAGATAGGTATTATCGAATATATTTTAAAAGAAAATATTGTAGATATTTTAATGATTGAATTATTGGGTAAAAATTCATTTATTATTTTTTTGAACTGATTTAGAGCAGAAACATATCTTCAGCATAAAGAAGAATCGATAAATTGTTCTAGTGCATAAAGGTTTTCACACGTTCATAGTAATGCTATAAAACAATTATTTTGTGCGAAAAAAGATTTTGACATGCAAAATGAACACTTTCATAAATACATAACTTTAGTTCTGTAATACACACTAATTAAACATATGATAGAAATTGATGACATGACCATCAGCCGTTTTAAAACATGTGTCTGCTTAAAAAACGTGTACACTGGACACATTAAGATACAGTAATATTTGGAGGATCTATTCAAGAGTTCACTTTTGAAATACTGGGCGATTTTAAAACAATATGTAATACCTTTCGAAACACGCTGTGTTAAATAGCTTTTACGGTAGTGAACGAATACATTTGACATATAATAAAATATACTGGTTGTCTCCCTAAATAATGGTAATATACATATCATTACTCTTGACTCACCCTGTATACTAGGTACACATTATGAACGATTTTGTTCTTTACCGACAGTTGTTCAATGTAGCGCACAAAAATATTACTACTTTTTGTTAGAAGTGTAAATGCAGGTTTTTCTTTTGACTCACCCTGTACCTTCCTGCAATTTTGATAATATTCGTGGTCGATAACATAACCGAAGTGTTTGTAAACATATACATGGCAACAAAAAAATAATTATAGATTAAGAATACACAGACAATACCGTTCTAAAAATATACGATTTTCAATTTCAACACCCTGCAGAAAAAAACTGTCCATTATTGAAGTTTGTGCCCATGAACACTTTTAATCAGGATGGTCAAAGGTACAATATATCAAAAGTTTAAGGATTTTCACCGCGTGCGTGGTCCTTATAAATAGTAAGCAGAATGAAAAATCATTGTCACATTTAAACACCAAAACTAATGAAGTAAAGTGTAAATTTTGTAACAGTCTTCATGAGATCTTTCAATAAAATTTAAGAATTCAGCTGTAGGTGAAAGATATAAAATTCTGGTGATGGAACTGTGTGGTAAGAAGTGGGGTGAATTTAATTTAATTTTTTTTTCATAATAACTCAAAACATGAAAAGCGATTGCACTCAAATTTGAGTGATTGACTGGACTCCATTAATAGACGGTGGGAAAGTTTTCCTAGCAGCTTGACCTAAATTCTTTATTAACTCTTGTATGCTTGTTCAGATATCTTCTTTTATTTTTGGTGCTATCTTTTATAACATATGTAAATACACAGCACGTAGCAAAAGGAGTTTGTCAACGGTTCAATAAGCATATTATTCCGCGATGAAAATAATAATGCGTTAAGCACAGAAAACAATACGTGTAAATTTGACTTAAGTATAAAGCAATTTCTGTTAGATTAATATTTGCGAGTTTATGTACAGTTTGTATTATCAGAGATATGTAAAGGCCCTAGGGTATGTGAGGATTTCAAACTGGTTTCAATCAGTTTATTTAATAGCAATACGTATGTGTATAAGTGTATGGCATGGCGCTAATAAACTGAACGTTTGAAGCTAAATTTGTTTGGTGTACATTATAAAATGTTACTGCATAAGCAGATCAATACAAATAGCGGTAGGTACACACAAAACATTCGTAACAATTTTAATCCTCAACCGCTAAACATTGGAAGAATTTTTATAATGAGAAAAAAAAGGTAATCTGCATCTTGAAACATTCAGAATAAAAAATTTACGTTTACCATAATCCGAAATACATATCTTTATCCCCAGTAATTGCTTTTTAAGCTTTATGTGAATAGTTTTGTTATTATAAATTGCTTTCCCAACCAGCAATATTACACTTCCGTTACTCACTGCCTTTAAATTTCCTTGTAAAATGTTATGTCACTCTGTGATTAATGATGCGGCAGTAATTTATACCTGTCTGATGCGTACCAAATAGAAAAACGATGATATAAGAAAATCATATTTAAGATTTGTAAAAAATTATTTAACATTTTTACGTACAACGGGTATGATCCATTATAAAAATGGGTTGTCTTCACTTGTGTACTTTGGATCTTGTAAGTATTTCTAAAATTCAGATTTTATCCTGATTGTATACAACAAAATGCTACTAAGATATAAAATATCCAATATAAACTTGTAAACAAGTTATTTCCAACTTTATTGCTTTAATAAAGAGGTTTGGTTACGTTTATATAACTCTCCTCCTTTTTATAACAAAAATCTTTGTTCTCGTCTTTATTCACTACTTATTAATATTTTTATCGATTTCAGAACTTCTAAGATATTCAAACCCTTGAACAATTACATACATGTTGACCAGACGTACATTGACCAGATTTTAGACTTTGAATAGGCTTTAACATAAAAGAATTGCCTATATGTCATCCACTCATCATTTTTCTTTTAATAATCTTCACGTTGCTTATTCATAACATCCATAACAATGTTCTTTTTCGTACTGATTAAATACACATGAATAAGTATTACGGTTTATGTAGATGAAACAACCCCGCTTTATCTTTGCCAACAAGAATGCTGGCGAAGCTTTGTTCATTAAATATACCTCTTTGCCTTGGTACTTAACTAATATGTCTTTTCATATTCATATGCGCCTAGAAATTGATAATCTTCGGAATATGTCTAGTAAGATGAAATAGGGAAGTCATTGATTAACAGAACTGAACAGATTTTCGTTGACAAATTAAAATTTTCGTCTCACAGTTGTGTGTTAGAACCCTTTTAAATGTAGTATGTTATGAAAATATTTAAGTCAGTAAATTAAAAACTAAGTTATAATATGTATTAAATGAATCATACCTTTTTGTAGTCGTGAATCTAGATAAGTATACACTATGGGGATCTCAGAAGCGGTAAACAAAAGTTACGCATCGAGAGGATGTATTTATGGTCTTTGTAGAACTCGAATATCTCTTCTAGTTTTTGAGATATTTGAAAAAAATTGAATTTTCTGATTTTCGTTTCTATTTTTTTCTGACCTTATTTGAAGAGTTATCAAGGAAAGAAGAGCACATTTTCATTGCCACTTTTCTCGCTCTACTTAATGCTGTTATTCGATTTTTGATACAACGTTTCGTTTGTTAGCAACCATCATCAACTTTATTTTTTTAAATACACGAAAAAATTATTTTTGCCATATTTAAATTCTCTCCTTGATTCTGAATTCAACGATATATCGCACTTTACATTTTTGATACGTTTCGGATGAGAAAATTCATATTCAATGTAAAACATCGAAAACGTAAAGTAGAAACATTAGAAAACTGTAAAATTATTATAAAATAATGTTTTCTCATTTTCTAATGCCTGTTGCGAATAAAATAATTCACAAGTATGTATTTAGTGAAAATACTGTTAATTAAACAGTTAAAATAAAATACATCTTCCGTCGTACTAATCCATTTGAAAAAAATAAGTTGGCTTTGCATTTTGTTTACCTACGTGTCATAATTGATTGTTGTCCATATTACGTTTGTTTGGTGGTCTTTGAGTTAATTACATTTTGTGTTTACCTAAAAACAATATGGTAGGAGTACATTTTTCAAATAATGAAAAATTCGATATACTGACGTATTACATTTTGTGTCAACGTAATTGTTCTGAAGCCGAAATAATGTATTTACATAAATATCCAGAAAGGCGTCAACCTCACAAAAGAACTTTTCGCACATTAGCAGTTAATCTAAAAGGATATGGTGCGTTCAAAAAACCTGTAAAATCTCGCAAAAAACCTTTCAATGAAGAAAAAGCCAATACTGTTTTATTAGCTGTAACGGAAAATCCAGAGGTTTCTACTAGGAAAATTGAAGAGGCAACTGACATAGCCCATTCCACAGCTCATTATGTTCTAAAGAAGGAGAAAGTACATCCATATAAATTTAGAATTTGCCAAGGACTTCGACCAGGTGACCTAGCAAGACGTAGAATATTTTGCGAATGGTATACACGTCAATCTCAAGAAAATGAATATTTTCGGAATAAAATAATATGGTCCGATGAAAGTATGGTTAATAATAATGGAATTTTTAATCGTAGAAATGCTCATTATTTGGCAAGAGTAAATCCACGTATGTACAAAACGGCCAAACACCAACACCGTTTCGGATTTAATATGTGGGCTGCTATATTCGGTACTCGAATTATAGGTCCTTTCATTTACCACGAGTCCTTAAATTCTGAACGTTACCAAATTTTACTCTAAAATGAGTTAGAGATAGCATTGAATGATTTGCCTTTCCAGGAAGTTGAAGGTTGTTGGTTTATGCAGGACGGTGCACCAGCACATAATTCCAGAGTTGTCAGAGAAGACCTGTCAGTTAGATTTCCAGAAAGATGTATTGACACTCATGCAAATGTACTGTGGCCAACCCGTTCTCCAGATATAACAGCTTTGGATTTTTTTCTTTGGGGATACATTAAAAATTACATTTATGGAAACGGTATTGAAAACGAAGAAATTTTATAAAGATTAGTTCTCGAAGCGTTTGCTAGTATTACTCCTCAAATGCTGAAGAATGTTTTAGATGCTACAGTTAGAAGATGCTATTTATGTTTAGAGAATAACGGGGATCTTTTTGAATATCTTTTGTGAGTTTATTAACCTTTACAATAAATTTGTTTTTTTTTGTCTATCATTTAAAATTACACAACATAATTTTATAATAATTTTACGGTTTTCTAATGTTTCTAGAATTATTTTTAACTGTACGTTTTCGATGTTTTACATTTAATATGAATTTTCTCATCCGAAACGTATCAAAAATATAAAGTGTGATATATCGTTGAATTCAGAATCAAGGAGAGAATTTAAATATGGCAAAAATAATTTTTTGTGTATTTAAAAAAATAAAGTTGATGATGGTTACTAACAAACGAAACGTTGTATCAAAAATTGAATAACAGCATTGAGTAGAGCCAGAAAAGTGGCAATGAAAATGTGCTCTTCTTTTCTTGATAGCTCTTCAAATAAGGCCAGAAAAAAATAAAAACGAAAATCAGAAAATTCAATTTTTTTCAAATATCTCAAAAACTAAAAGAGATATTCGACCGTAAATACATCCTCTCGAATACGTAACTTTTGTTCCATTTAACCGACCTTCCATCTCTTACCGTTTCCGAGATCCCCATAGTGGGCATCCTTATCTTGGACACGGTGTATACAGAAACGCGTATACAGTGTGCCCGAAAAGTATGAAATATTCTGTATATCTCAGTAAATATTTATTTTATCAAAAGGTGTCTGAAATAAAAGTTGTCTAGTATTTAGTTCTTTATTACAGGAAGATATTTAGTTAGTGGTTTCTTAAAAAACGAAGGACCAGCAAATATAACTACAAAGTCGGGTGCTAAGTTCACATAGGCAAATATAGGGGTTACCTATGTGAACTTAGCACCCGACTTTATTAAAAAAATTCTGAAAACGGGTGCTGCTTCCTAACCGTTTGTACTGCTTTCTCCCATATAAAGGTGGGTGAAAATACGGAATTATTTAAATTTCATTTCACCTAATATGTCATTTTTGAAGATATTCGAATTATGGAAGGGGATGCTGTTTCCTAATCGTTTGTATCCGTTTGTACCGCTTTCCGTTTTGTTTGCACCCTTACGAGGGGTGTCAATTTTCAAGATATTCGAATTCTGAAAACGGGTGCTGCTTCTTCATCGTTTGTACCAGTTTGTATTGTTTTCCGTTACGTTTGCATCGACTGTTATTTTTATTGCTATAATTTCCTATTTCATTAAAAAATTGCTGATATATTCAATATTACTATATTATATGTAATAGCATGTAACATTTTGTTCTACAACAATTATATATACATTTTTTAGAACTTTATATTTATAGTATACGTTATCCCTTATGAAATTTAAATATTCCTTATTTGCACCTCCATAAAGGTGCAATCGAAACGGAAAGCGGTACAAACGATTAGGCAACATCATCCGCTTCCAGAATTCGAATATCTTAAAAAAATACGTATTTACCCATTAGGGGAAATTTAAATACTCCGTATTTCCACCTCCATAAGGGTACAAACGAAATGGAAATCAAACGGGTACAAACGGTTAGGAAGCAGCACCCGTTTTTTAAATAAAGTCGGGTGCTAAGTTCACATAGGTCCTATATTCTCCTCATTTGATATAGACGTTTTTCCTCTTTTCAATGATATAAAACTAGTACTCTTATGCTGAACTAGTTTTTGAGAAAAAATCGAAAAACTGATGGTGGAGTTTATTTTAATAATCCTTAATCTAGATACCTATGATTGATTTTAATTGTCAAAACAAGTGATTTCGTTTTAGAACGGTTAAAGCAGTACGTGGACTTGAAGTAAAGAGTTACTTATTTGCATTGTTTAACATCCAAGGCAATCCTGGGTATTGTCGGTGTTGAACGTGAATAAATTGTTCCTTGCCCATCCAAGGATACGCTCTAAGTCTCTGTGAATTAAGGCAGCCATTTTCACTTTAACGTCCTGGCTAGACTTATTGTTGTGGGAAAACTGTGAAAAGCTGCAGTGCTGAGTGCTGTCGTCTGCAAAGCAATGGATCGGGTTAGTTGTTGAGGAAACGAGTTTATTTATGTATCGTAGGAAAAGTGTGGGAGCTATCACTGATCCTTGGGGTACGCCCGCGTTAATAGTAGTTTCTTTCAAAAAGAGGCCATCAACGACAACACGTATACGCCTTTTGTCAAGAAAGCTAGAGATTCAATTGATGAGCGTATCGGATAAGCCGAAGGACGTGTGCTTGGCAAGTAGGTTTGTGCGAAACCTGGTCGAAAGCGTTTTAAGTATATAAGCTACCTGGATCGCAGATTGGAATTTTTTGAAGAAATAACCCACCAACTTCAAGGCAATGCACATTTTGACAAAAATATTCTGTTTTCTGACGAGGCAACGTTTTGCTTAAACGGCACAGTTAATAAGCAAGACACACGATACTGGTCTTCAACAAATGATTACTTGAGGGTATTTCAACGGCCGACGTTTATCTAAATTTTCTACGATTTGAGGTAGTTCCTGCATTAGCTGTTTTATATCCAAATCATGACGATCAAGATATACCCAACAACGGAATATGATTCCAGGAAGATGGGGCCCCTCCTCATTTTGGTATTAGTGTCCGCCAGTAGAAATCCAGGAGAATGAGCAGTTCGGCCACCAGATTTAAGTCGGCTGGATTTCTTCGTTTGGGGCGACCTTAAAAATAAGGTTTACGTAAATATTCCGGGAGACGTTGAGAGCTTAAAAAATCGCACTCGTGCAAAGATGAGGGCTATTATACCTAAAGCTGTTTTAAATGCGTTTGATGAATTATCACTGCTCGGCTGTGGACGTTGCTCACTTTGAACATTTATTGTAGTTTCCTTTTTTTTCGTTGTGTCCAGATTAATATTAACTTAAAGCAAACTTGTTAGAATTATTTCAGATTAGTTCAGTTATTAAGATAACATTGCAGATTGTTTAATAAACTTAACATCACTCTACCATCAATTTTTCACTTTTTTCTCAAAAACTAGTTCAGTAAAAGTATTAAAGCTTCATATCATTGAAAGGATGAAAAACATATCTATCAAATGAGTACAATGTTACTACATTTAAAAAAAATGTAGTGACATTCGCTGCTCCTATGTTTTTAAGAAACCACTAACTAAATATCTTCCTGTAATGAAAAACTAAATACTAGACTTTTATTTCAGACATGTTTTGATAAAATAAATATTTATCGGGATGTATAGAATATTTCATACTTTTCGGACACTTTGTATACAGTAACATATAATTTGTGTATACCATGTGTTCTATAGAGCGCCAAACGACATGAATATTCAATTTTCAAGAAATGGTTACCTTGTCAAAGGTTGTTGCATTTTCCACACATGGGTTATTTTAATTTTTCGAGTGGCGTACCTCCAAGCTCTAAATGAATTCTTGACAAGGGTAATGTACCCTTGTTATACAGTTATAAGTAGGAGGAAATGCTATGAAATGATATTTGGTTAGAATTGAAAGTTATATTCAGGTATAATGCATACTTTTATTTTTATTTTTCCAGTTTTAGGGTGCCATACTTTTTAAATTTACCAAACATCAGTTTTACATTTGTTTCCTAAATTACAACAAACTAAATTAAAAATAACAAATTATGATTAAGGAAATATTATGCTATGGTTTTGGAAAGTGCGCTTATTTTTAACAACATTTTTAAGAAATGAATAATGCTAAAAGTTTGACGCATCACTAAAAATCTTTGGACCGCGCTGTATACTTAAATTGGTAATGCCCCACTAAGGTCGGCCAGGGTCGTATATTAGTAATAGATTAATGCGGTGCTTAAGGAAAAAAAGTTATAACAAAACTGCACGTGAGACAAATCTGGAAAAAATGTTCGTAGGATAGTGGCTGGGGGGCGTAATAGGTATACTAAACCAGGTTGAGGTATGACAAATAAATCCGCATTAATATCTTACTTTTTGGTTAAAACTGAATAGTCTACCTCTTGAAATAAAGTGGTGGAAAAAGCGTAAAAATTACTTTTGAAAAAAAATTTCAGAGTGTGTTAACTAAAACTATCAAAATTGGTCTCGTTGAAAAAAGCTTTATCTCCTTGATTAATTACGCCAGAACCTATTCTTCTGCACTTCACTTAGTGGTTTTTCTTAAAATTTTCAAATAGAACGGTAGAATATGTTGACATTGATAAAAAGATGATTACTTATCAAATAATTTGATAAAAATCACAAATTTTTTACAAACTAAAGGTATTTCCAAAAAACTGTCGAGGCTTATTTTGAAAATACTTGCAGCAGTTTTGCTTTGTTGTAATCAACAACAATGCAAATTTTACAAATACTTATTAACGATGTAAGTGCCGAACACTTTGTACTTTTTTCCCGGATACCTATTTTAAATGGAGTTTGAATTTACATAATGCCCATTACTCGTCAATTGATCATCAGAATCGTAGAGTACAGTGTATCCGATTTTTTAGAGTTTGCAGGGTATGTCGGATATGAGTAAAGGTATTTGAATACGGCTTTCGTAGTAGTATTTTTTTTGTCAAAAGGACGATGGTGTTTTCGTAACTGTAATAGCTCACTTTATTTTTGAGATATAGGACAATTTAAAAAAAAACGGATTTCTCAGTTATCTAAAACCATAGATAAATATTATATATTTTGCAAAAAGCGTTAAAACAAGCGCTACTCATACCCGAGATAGCATGAAACAACAGCAAAAATGAAACACGTTTGGTGTGGGATTTTAAGGGATAAAATTGTTGTCCTATTTATGGGCATTTAAACTAAGAAATTTATTTAAATATTTTGCAAAATGGATTTGCGACACCCCTGGAATGTAACGGATTTTTTTTTCTTCATTTTCCTTTATCTCGGCTATTCAAAAATTTATACAAAAGTATATATTAGTATTGATAGAACTTTTTACACAGATTTCAAATACACGTCACAGTTTTTAAAATAGCCAAATCTATTTTTTTTGTTTCGCCCTATATATTTTCAGCTTATTGCATCCGCTTATTTTAAAGCTTTTCACAAATGTGCTCTTGTTATTGTATCTACCATTTTAAACAACTGAGAACTCCGGGTATTTCCGAAAGCGTTTATCTCTTTTAACTCAAACTCAGCTATGCCAACTAAGAACACGGCAAAAAAAATTACCCAATATTATTAGCCGAGATAACCCATAAATATAAAATTCACTGTACTTTGATGGTCAACTGGGAGCACAAATGTCAGTTGGGCAACAGGAGCATATTTCGTAAAGTATGCAGAATCAAAAAAAAATTGTGAGTAAATACTTATTTAGGTGATTAAAACGTTTCCTAACATATAATCCGAAATAGTTGCTTAGTGAACCATAAGCCAATATATCCTAATAAAATGAGAAAGGAACAAAAACGTTCATATTATTTTTCTTAGATTTAAATTTAATAACCAGTTCAAACTTGTTTAACGCACCTGTTTTTCTTTCCTTTCTCATTTCGAACTTGAAATGCGTCTTTATTATTAATTTAATTGTATTTAGGAGAAGGATGTAAATGTACCTGAAGGTTTGTAGATTTGTGTGAGATAATCTTGAGTAAGTGTTTTGAACAGCTGATTTTTATGCTGATTTTTAGATGAAACCTTTCACTCTTAAGTAATTTTAGTCACAGTTGTTAATGTTAGACTGGTTTATTCTCCCTCTTTAAATAAATGTGTAATCCCATTATCGATCATCGTCACATTCCCGTGCAACGAAATAGGGTGTCTGGAAAACTCTCTTGAGCTGTAGCATTTATCTCTATCGTATTCTATTGAGGGCAATGAAGTGTTTTTTTTCAATTTGCTCATACAAATTTTTAGGAAATTCGTATGCCTGTTAATTGACTATCACAGTACGTCCATTACCTCGAATAGGGTAGTGCTCAATTATGGTAAATCGGGCTATTTCGTACCACTACTATATCGCTATGTGGAAATTTAACTGGAAAAATACTAATTACCCACAGACAGGAAAAGGAAAAGGCCACATCTTTCATTCCCTCCCCAAGGGGAGGGCGCGCTGCTCGAGCTTTCCGAGCTCCTTCAGCCACAATCACGGATTCCCAGCATACATACATACATTACGTATATATGCATAGTGGGATTAAGCATGGGTGTGGTCAAGATAGGATCGGAAGGAACGGAGTTAGGGTTCTGAGGGGGAAGATACTACCCCAGCATTTGCCTAAGTAGCGGCACATGTGCAGTGACCATGTCGCTACATGTGTATGAGGAAAACCCCCTGAAAAAACCTGATACAAGGTAGACGGTAACGGGAACCGAATCCATTACCTCCCGAATGCTAAGCAGGTGGTGTCACCACTACGCTACCAGCTCTGTACCCACAGACAAAAAAATATCCAAAACACACTAACAAGCAACAAGATCGATAGCAACAACAAGAAATGAAAAATGTTGGCCTTGAGGGGCTAAATTAAAATATTTCGTTGGGAAAATACTAATAATCAACAAACGACACAAAATAGCTAACAAACACCAACAAACGTTTGTACCGACAAAAAATGAAAAATTTCAGCTTGTGGGCCACTTTTACGAATTAATTAAAACGTTTCATAACGATAATGCTAATATCCGACAAGTGGCAAAAATAGCCAACAAAGACTAACAAATGAGTAACAAACGATTGCAACAAGAAAATGATAAAACTTTAATCTTGGGGGCTACGTCACGCCCAATTGAAAAATTTAATCTGCCAACAAGCGACCAACAAAAAAAATAAAGACTTTGAACTAATTTCATACTAATAATTTATTTGCTTATACGATAATTGTATATACAATTTTTTTCATTATCAATCAAGTAAGTAGCACTTACAATATGTCATTTTAGGGAAGTAGGTTATATTTGCACAACCTTTTCAAGTTGTCATGACAACAGGGATATTATATTATTTCCCTAGGGAAGTAACTGTATCACAAACGGTTAGTATAGTACCTATGCAAAGACCACTACTTAATTTTGCTACAATGACATAAGATTCTCGTAATAAATTTTTGTAATAAAATCATAGAATAATTGTTAATAGACGATATGTCGTGTTGATAGTGAAAAAAATAATGTACTTTACACAGGAAGTAAGTATTTACTTCCCTTGTGAAGTAATGTACTGTTAATGATTCTTAAATGGAATAAAAATTTTTCGTTTGTTAGTCCATCCGGTCATATATACGATAACTCACGAATAAACTAACCAATCGAGCTGAAGTTTTTACAGTGTGCGGTGTTGATACGGAAAAAACTCCGACCACCTCCAAAGGTGCCGCCATATACACCAACCCTATTTTTTTCGTATTTTTAGACACATTGAATTAAAATTTGATGACATTTGATATTTGTGCTTTTTACACAGTTACATGTACAGGGGTACCATCATTAAGGTGAACCGCTACACCTTAATCATGTCTTATAACAGCGTACTGTTGTTGTCCCTATTTGTTTTTTTCCCGAGAACCTAACACATTCCTTTTCCATCAGGGTTTTAGTAGTAGTAGAACAGGATGTACGCATGGGTACTTACTCATCCTAATACATTCCGAGCATTCTGATCGGAATTGGTTACAATGAATGGGTACTGATGCGTATCTTCTTATCTCCTGCTACGTAAAAATAAAAACTGAAGTGTGTTTGTTAGTTTACCACACACGAAACGAAATCTCATTCTTTAATTCTTTATCTTTTTATCAGTATGTGAAGTAAATACATAGTGTCTTAATGTGTACTCAAAAAAAGAACCCTTATCCGAATTCTTCAAAGGCTACTCAAATGGACTATATTATTTTATTTTAATATTAATTTGCGAATGATCTATTAACCCATATGCTCAATTCATTATAATGTAAACACAAAATAGATTCTTCTTCAATGAAAACTATGTGCCTGCATCCATAAATGACAAATTATTAGATTCATTAAATAATTTCTATCATTCAAATAAAATTCCATTGATTCTAGTAGTAGTTTATTATACCACACAATAAAGAGGCATTTTAACATCTAGTGAAAGTGAATTATCTTTATTGTTAATGTTAATGTTAATTTCCCCTTTATCGTTGGGTACAATATTCTATTTTATTAGAAATTAAGGTATTCTTGAAATAATAGTATATTACGTAATAAGTGTTGTAAAAGGCATATTGCGCACGAATGGAAAAATTACGCACGAAGCCGATTTTTTATTTTAGTTGTTTTTTGTATGACAGGGTCCTTAATTTCTTCAAATGGGATACCCTGTGTATTATTGCATCTTTAGATTTTTGAACACTTTTACAAAAGTATAGATGATATATGTCTCACAACTTTGATGATCATATAGGACATAATTGGTTTTATCTATTACTACGTTGGTTTAATTAACATTAGAAAGATTATAATTATTTATGGTTACTGTCCAATTATTTAATATATTAGAAATATCTCGATTCGTCGATTCATATGACATTGTAATGTTTTTATTTGTTGAGGTTGTATTACTATTGTGTAAAATAGCGGAGGATATTCTCAATGATGAAATTTCTTTGTTTTTAAGGAATTATCAGCCAGCATGTCTCTTCAAATCCAATACATCCCCGCCAGCATCGACTAAAATAATAGCCAAGGATCTGTGAAAACAATGTCCTGTGTAGCGATTAGGATTTCCTAGTTTAAGAAATTTTGCAATACCTTTTGGTATACTGCCTAATTTGTTTATCCCAACGGGTTGTTTGGTGCATTTTCAATTTACGTATTTTAAAAAGAAAGGTAAATTTATAAAACCATTATAAAACCATTCGATTTCCCTTTTAATAGCGCTATTAATTTGGAATAGGTTGGTTTTTATGTTTAAAGTCGATCTAAACATTGAGTGACAGGCCCATAGAGAGCTAGGTTTCATTTTTTCCGATAGGTGTAGAAAATATGCTACCAAAACATTTTCAGAGAAAGAATTCACCTTATTTATTAGTCTCCAGTCCATGAATCTACTATAACAATTTTAGTAGCGTTCGCGGGATTTACTTGGCAGTAAATCATTCGTTGGGAGGAGTTACATTTTCGTTCTTACTATAACTTGACATATTGAAAATGTAGGTTTTCTTTTTTAAACAGTATGTATCCTATAATTATTAATTAGAACTTCTTTGTCTTTCAAGTAAGTTTGTTTGTATTATTTTGAATTCGACAGTTGCTATGACTGCGCTGCTGACGGGCGATTGCGCGATCATGCACTGTCATGACCTACTTGCGGAATTATTAAATGTTCCGGTTACTTTTACGCATAAATTTTAATATATTCAAACTGTGCGTTTTGTCTACAAAAACTGTGATTTGTTCACTGTGCGTAATGAGATATTTACTGAGGCTGTGTGTCATGTGTTTTTGTCTATTTTTTACAGTGGTCATAGATAAAATATGTTACAAACTCGTGCCATCTCTTATTATAAATAACAAAAGTAATAACGTTTAAGGTTTGTTTGTAGTTTATTTAGTTTAGTTTGACAGGTAATGTTGGTTGCCTATAGTAAAATCATTGCGAAAAGTACTAGTGTCTCCCAAATTTATTCATAAGAACTTGTGCGAAAACGTTAAATACTGTTCTCAATAAAGGTCTATCAACGGACAACGCAAAGCTTTGGATTAAAAGGTACATATGTGATACATCAACTGGCATTGTAGGTTACATAAGGGTAGTAATTGAATTATATGGACTATTTCTAAAATGACCCAATACAGTATAATTTTTGCGATTCCCCAGAACTAATTTAAGTGTTTTAGGGTTTCTGATAATTTACTGGTATGTTTACAAAATAATAGCCTTGTTCCTTTAAAATCAAGAATTATTTTGTGCTTTAATAAAAAATTATCTTTTCTTCTCTAACAATTGTTATCGAAATGGTGTTTACTTATAAAATAAATACATCATATTTTACAATACCTAAATACTTTCTTAACTTAATTTGTTATGCTCAAATTTACACTATTCTTATCTATTACTTATCATTGTCTTTGCCTCCACCATTGTTTTTGCTTTCCTTGTTAGTATTTTTCCTAGTATTTGTCCCATGTTTCTTATGGCCTTCCCTTTTTCCTTTTGCATACTTTGTTGGTTTCGCATGTTTGTTTAACTTGTCTATTTTAATCCATCCGATGTAAGTGACCCCACCAGGTTAATTGTCGCCCTTTTATGAAATTTGTTACTTGGTTGATCGCTAATTTTTCCCTTATCTAGCCACTTCTTATTTTATTTTTCAAGGTAACACCTTTTGCTCTTCTCAGGTATTTCATTTATGTAGCTTCCAATCTCACTTTTTGCGTTAGTACCCACCATTCACATCCATAGGTCATGATGTGTCTAAACAGTGTTTTGTACACAGTAAGTTTGGTTTTGTGACAACTATTTTATTTATAAAGTTTACATTCATTGCATAGTATAATTTATTACATTTCTCTATCCGTTCTATTATGTCTATTTCCTGCTTGTCTTCCACTATCATCGGTAGTAACTACGACATATGTAAACTTTCGTATCTGTTCAATCTCCTCTCCATTTATTTGTATATTTATCTTCTGGTGATCTTTCCCAATGGCCACTACTTTTATTTTATTTATGTTCATCTTCATTCCATTATTTATTAATTCTTCGTTCCATATCATTAAGTTTCGTTGTACTTCTTCTCCTCTTCTCGCCATTACTATAATATCTGCAAATGCACAATCCTGCATGAATGTGGTTTGTAATTTTCAGTGCCCACATTTAACCTTTTAATTCTTTGGTGGCATGTTCGTATTATTTCGTTTATAAAGATGGTAAATAGTACGAGCTCATTAGTCCTGGTTGTCACAAACCTTCATTTGTAACAAACTCTTTTGATGTTCTGTTACTACTTATCACGTATTTCCTTGTCTTTTGGTATAAACTTTTAATTACCCTCGTTACTTTTAGGGTTACTCTTCTGTTGATCAAACGTTTCCATACTCTATCTATCTGCTGTATCGTTTTCTCTCTACCCCACTCTACAGTTGAAGTCGTCTGCTACGAATACTTTCCCTTTGCTCGTTTCTGTTTTCATTGTTAATTCTTCCCAGAATGTATCTTTCACTTCTTTTTTCTCGTTTTCGTCGGGTCCGTAAACTGCAATTATCGTTATTCTTTCTTTTCCTTCTACTTCTAGTTCTACCGTAACGATTCTTTCCGACCACCCGGGCCAATTTGTGATCTTATCGCGCAAATTCCTGAGGTGATCCACGAGAGAACCGATAGAGATAAGGGAAACGAGAGATGCGAGGGAGATGAGAGAGACCAGAGAGAGGCGGAGGAGAAGAGGGAGCCGAGTTCTATTACTGAAAATATTCGCTAGTTTAAAAATACGTCACTAGACGACGTCGCAAACAAGCAAATCCTACCAGGTAAAGCCACGATCAACTTCCATTACAGAAAACATGCACTAATTTAAAAATACACTACTAGATGACGTCACAAACAAACAAGTCTGCTTTTAAAAATAAGCGTGATCTAATTTTAGGGATTTTTTGTCACGCGCAAAGAAGTGAACATCATATAATCCGAATCCATTTAACTTTCATAAAGATTTCACTAATGTAGGACTGTTATTTTTTCCAAATACATTAGATGTACTTGAACAGTGAAATGTCGATATTGTGGTTACATAACTGGGGAAATCCACAAAATAATTACTTTATATTAACAATTGCTGGAATGCTTTAAGTACTTTATATTATTCTGTTATAAGCAAGACTCCTGAAGTGCATGTGTTGTGATTGTAAGCAGCTGTTTAGCCTGTACATGCGTTCTTCCAATACGATTACCGACAACAACCTTGGTAAGTGTCCATCTTTTATTTTAACCCTTATATTATTTACTTTATTCAATTGCTTGAGTCTTGATTTCAAGTTTGGTTATATTTGTTGTTGTTGGATAGGATTTTGTACTGATTTAACTGTAAAACGTATTTTGATCACTGTATTCAAAACTGGACAATAGTGTATATGTTAATTTGAGGGACATTATTGTTATTATGGTTGTCTAATGATAATGATGACCGTGAATAAAATAAAACAGTCCTATAGCTGCCATATGAAATGAAAGCAACATTAGTTTCAAAACGCTTGTGTATTATCAAAATTTAACCCGTTTTAAAACGAGATAGTTCATTCAAGCCTGTTTATAAATCTAGGGCCCTTTTTGCCAGAGGTATTTCTGAATTTGAGTGATATTATGGTTTTCTAATGATAATGATAAGCGTTGTGTAAAATAAAACACTTGATTTGGTTTGATATGCTTCGGCTGATTTTATTGGCTTATCGATTGATTTGATTAATTTCTGTATTTGACAAGGAGCGATTTAAAATTTGCCTGCCAAAACAAAATGGCGGTCAAAATTTAATTAAGACTCATAATTAAAAAAAGAATAATAACGACGTAGGAAGTTCAGGCTTGCTTATAAATCTAAGGCCCCTTTTGTCTGAAGTGTTTCCGCTGAAGCAGATCTTGTATATAAAATATTTTAATTATCATTTTTCCATTTCCAATAACGCTAGCCCTCATTACAGAAAATATTCTTATTCATTCAAAACCCTTTATCTTCCTTATTTATAAATTTAACTATGACTCATAATTAAAACCATAATAAGTGGTGCGTAACAGGGGACTCAGCCCCGAACGCTGATGTAGACGTCTTATACCGACCTCACAAGTTAGAACTTGGGCCTCTTATTTCAAATCCCCCCCATAACCATTACAGTGATCTGTATGTAGTTTTAAAATATACCGCTAGGTAGAGCCACAAATCCGAGAGCCAGTACTTGTCTTACAAGCTAGAATTAGGGCCCCTTATTAGAATACAATTTCAAATTTCCCGCCAACGGGCCAGGGGGCGAAGCCCCGAAAGCAAGTTGCGAAGCCCTATACCTGTTAGCATTAGGTCCCTTATTAG